>VWZN01010718.1:84500-153616 GCA_013396955.1 Regulus satrapa | reverse complement strand
ACAGGGACGGGGACAAGGACCCACCGCCCTGCGCCCAGGCGCTGCCGCCCGGCTCCAGCCCCGGGAGGGCGGCCAGTGCCCGGCGCGGCTGCGGGCGCCCGTGGGGAGGCGAGAGGGATTCAGCAGCTCCCAGCGAGTGGGGGGCACAGAGGGGCCGGGGTGGGGCGTGCTCCGTGAGGAGGAAAAGGCGAAAGGGTGGACAAGAAGCGCGGCGCTGCGGGGCTCTGTTGGAGCGGTAACCGGGCGCGTTTCCGCAGGGCGGGAGGCGGAGTGCGCCCTGGAGCTGATCCGCATCGGCGACAGGTGGAACCTGCGGCAGAGGCTCCTGAACCTGCTCGCCAAGCTGTTATCGCCCATCCCCGAAAGGTGGGCTGCCCGCGGGCACGGCGGGAGGAGCGAAGGAGGACCCTGGCTCTGCGGGTTCGGAAGAAGAGGCTCCACAGACAGCGGGAGATGAAGAAAGCTCAAATCCCGCTGCGTTGTGTTCAGCTGCCCGTAGCCGCTGGAGGATGGCTATCACATGATTTCTCTGAGGAATGTTACAGCCCTGCTGGCGTATGAATGCCAGGTGGGAAAAAAAGATAATGATGGGCAGAGCCCCATAACCGTGCACTGGTGACTTGGGGCGAGCTGGTGACGTGGGGAGATTCGGGGCAAGACCGAACTTGCTCTTCACCATGGTCTGAGAACACTTTCAGGAACCCGGGTTCCCCAGCCACCCTCATTCCCCAAAACCGTGTTTCACTGAGGAGCCCAGCCCGCCTCCAGGATGCAGCCAAAAAAGCGTCAATATGTTGGAACTTGGGATGACATCCCACACAGGAAAAGCCAGTTGCTGGAGTTTTGACTGTTCCTCTT
The DNA here is from genome assembly GCA_013396955.1 of Regulus satrapa. Taxonomy (NCBI): domain Eukaryota; kingdom Metazoa; phylum Chordata; class Aves; order Passeriformes; family Regulidae; genus Regulus; species Regulus satrapa. Next base: position 152,758 of record VWZN01010718.1, on the reverse strand, counting down.
TTCTAAAGTGTGGGTCCTGCTGGACAGGGATCTCGTGGTGGGAGTTAAAATTTATTAAAGACAACCAGCATCTTTATTGAAAGGCTATTTGTGTTACAGGATGTTGTTTTGCAGACTAAAAGTCGTAATTCTATGAATTAGCACAGTGTTGCATAGTTCTAGTCTATATTATAAATAAATAGTATGTTTATATATGCATAGTATGTATACATAAAATATAAATGTGTGCACGACTAGTGCCTGTCATGAGTATTTAACAGAAAAATTAATCTAAAGTTGTTTGGTTAATCTCAAAACACAGTATGAAAAGTTCAAAACATGACAAAACTCAATATAAAAATGTATTGTATAAACAAAAAACCCCATAATATTTTCTGATTATAAAGGAAATTAATCATGCTTCAGAAAGGGAAGCATGCTTTGGCATTATATATGATACATATATAAATATATATTACACTAACACCTATATTGAGATAATTGTGGAAGGGTTCTTTCAATATTACAAAGAATTTCTTGATAAAATTTCTTGAGTACAATTCTGCTGCGTCTTTGTAAGTGATAAAATAACTTCAATAGAAATAGACTCTAAAGTTGAATCTCAAGGTTTTCTGGGAATGTTATTTATTCAAAGAAAGCAACTACCTCTCTTTGAAAAAATAATATCAATATAATTGAGCATAACAGCAGTACAGGAAAATAACCGTAGATTTTTTGAATGTTTAATTATACTCATGGGCAAAGGTTCTTCCCTTGTACTTTATTTCCATTTAATTTCATGGCCTCCTCATTTCAGTTCCAGAATGGTGGAGCTACTACAGCAGATCCAGTGGATCATCACCACTGAGGGGTTACATGGGAATGACCCATCTCACTGAGGGGATATTACCTTTGGCTGGCTTCAGAGGAGCTGAATTAACCAAAAGCATGTTGGTTGTTGCCAAGGCAAACAGTAGCTTTGATAGTCAATTCGTGTCAGGCTCCATCCTAAACAGTATTTTTCATGGGTCCAAAATAGCAAGAAAAAGGCTGAAGCTGTTTTATAGCTACCTCTGAGTCACAGCTCAGAATTTCTTCTCTTAACTAACCTTGTATATAAGTACATTTGCATTTTCAAGGTTGTATAGTTGCACTTTGTTATTTGTGTCTATTCAAATTATGTCTTCTCCTGTCTTGTGGTGAATTGTTGTTTGTATTTATAATTTATTTTTCTGTTATGTCTTCTTAACCTGCCTTTGCAAAACTGTCATTATGTAACTCCAGTCACCCTCACAACTGGCCGTGCAGGGGCTGTTATGTATGGACACTGACTTCTGCCACTGAGCAGAAGCTGACTGACTTTGCCTTCTTTCCACATGGAGGACTTAACCCCATCCACCCTGGTGGTGTTAAAGGGAGTTTGCTGTTGGCTTGAGCCACGTGCATGGTTCCCTCTGCCTCTAAGCTAGCCAGTACCTTTTCAGGGAGAACATAATGTTTCATGAATAGTTGTTATTTGTCTTAGTACTGCAAAGCAGTGCGTTTTGCTGACATGTACAAAGGTCAGTTTTTCAGGTACTAAAAAGGAAATGCAAAGGGCTTCAGACCAGCAGAACACCAGCTCCCAGGCTAGCACTGCATCCAGCCGGGCAAAACTTCATCAGGGGCAGCTCTTAAGAAGGGTTGCTTTTGTGTGTCCCATGCTTGGTGGAATTTTGGAATCTTCATCAAAGACACTGAACAATGACCAGGCCTGTCTGGAAGTCTCAGAAGAATTCAGCTTTAGCATTCACATTAGTAGCTGAAAAGTATGTTCATAAAACTGTTCTGTTCTATGAATGCTGCTTGCAAAGTCAAGAGGAAATGAGGTGTGGATTTGTAGAGTCCACTCAGGTCTTCAGGTTGTAGCATATCTGAATATTACCAAAAAAAAGTACACTCATTGTCATGGGGATATCCAAGTTTAGTGTTGGCACAGTATTTGTCTGCCTAGTTATGCGAAGACTCTTTGCTTTTTTTTGAAATGTTTTAGATGTTTCTGTGCATTGTTAAGAATAATAGTGTTAAACAGGAACTCAGGAAAAAAGCACAGATGCAAGAGGTCAGTGCCAGTATATGACCAAGCATTTGCTGATGTCCACCCTAGATTTTTGTTACTTCTGTAAAGAGTCTGCTTTATGACCTTCTCAACGTGAGTTTGTTTTCCTTAAGGCCTGTTCTGGAAGTGTGCCAGATGTGTTGCTGTATGCCTCACGCATGTATGTCTTGAATTCTTGCTAAGATAATAAATACCAAGTGTTTACAAGAAAAATGAGTCACAAAGGTTGTTATAACTCGGGTTTTATTTTGTGGATTTTGAAAGCAAGATTGCATTATGCAAATTACTTCCATGCTTCCATGTCAGCAGGGCAAAAGCAACCAGGGCAAGAGCAGAGTGCCAGCAGGTTTGCTTTAGGAGATAAGGCTTTGCCTTCTGCCTTTAAGAGGAACAACACATAACCATAACCTGAACTTCAAAATGAGACACCTATTCTAGTATTTTTTGTTAACTACTGGCTGCAGAACATCTGGGTGACATTGGAGGCCCATTAATTCTACCAGAGTAGCTGCAGCTTTGTACAGGAGCATTCCTTGTAAAGGATAGTCATCCAAGTTAAGGGTTTTGTCTAAGAAAGGAATACAGCATTTTGTCAGGCAAAGTTTTATTTTCTCCAAAGTTTGAGCTTGGGAAGAGTTGGAAATGACACTGCTTATCACATGGGAATAGCAGAGGGATGGTGCAGAGCATATTCTTCATCCCTAAAGAAGGCTGCATGGCACCCAAAGATGTGTGTATGCAGAGGAGAGCCTGAGGTCCTCCCCTGTTATGCCATGCACATCAGCTGGCTCTCTGCTCACTCACTGTGTGCTGCTTTTTCCCAGCTTCACAGGCGAGGAGTACCATCCCTGTAGCTCATATTCCCAGTGCAAAGAAGACTTCTGAGAAAAAGGCTCTTGTTTCTAATAACTAGAAAAAAACCCCAAAACCCCAAAGTGTTGTAACTCCCCGTTCTTTCCCACTTAGTCACCAGCAGAAGCCTGGAAGATTTTTACTTTGGAGGGCATCAGTGAAGTGGTCCTGAGAAGGCACAGCAGCCTGGCGAAAAGTGCTACTGTACGTGCTGCACAGAGGTCTGGCTTTGCAAAGCTTCACCAAACAATCATTCCCATGTGACTCGTCAGACTTGTGAAAACATTCAGACACTCTCACCTGCTTCCGACTGGAATCTGGCCTCTCTCCAGTCCTCCAGAGCAGTGTCCAGTCGCCTACGTAGCATGATGCTTATGACCTGCTGCTCCCTAAAGGGCAGGGGGGATAAAAAGTCCTATCACTGGGGCATTGCTATCTGAATGCACTTGACTCACCCACAAACATCTGCTATCAAAAGACCAAAACAAGCCCACCTGGCAAAGCAAACTGACAGAGTTGCCACCCTAGAATGCTCTCCATTTACTTGGCTGGACAAGTGCAGCCCTGGGTCGTGATCATGTTTGCACTGTGATCCCTGAGGTGAAAACCATACTGGGCCCCTTTGGCCAGCTCATACCTTCACACCTGAGACTGGATGCACAAGTGGTATTTCCCAAACAAAGCTGTCAGACAAGCAGATACTTCTTCTTCACCTCATGGAATGTCTTTATAAATCAGCTGAAAAACAATGTCTCATATGCTTCTCATTATTTTTAGCACACACTGCTGGATGGGACTAAGTTTAATCACTTTCCTCCCATTAACACAAGAGGGTGTGAGGACATGATGTGCATCCACGGAGGAGTAAGGAGGCCAGACAGGAAGGGCTGGGGATATGATGCATTGCCCTTCAGCCTGGCAAAGTTTCCCCTGAAGCAGGTGACTGTCCGATGGCGGCACTGTGAGCAATAGTCCCAAAAGCTGTCACAGCAGTAAACAAGGGTCCTCACCCAAGTGCGTCAGGGCATTGTCGGGCCCGCGTAGTAAACAGGCCACACCAAGGCTGCCCTGCCTTCTCACGCATGGGCTCTTTGCAATGCAATTCTCACCAGCCCTCTGAAAGCGTGGAGGTTGGTGTCACTCCTTCAGCAACAGAAGATACCCAGTCACCACAAATAAATGGCTTCAGGAATTTCGTCTTCAGCCATTTCATCTTTGGTGGCTTTGGTGTCATTCCCTCATCCCCATGAAAGGATGGTGGGAGCACCACAAGGTTCAGAGGCTCAGCTCCTCCATGACATGGTCATCTCCTAAAGGGGCAAGGAATGTTTTTGTAGTGGCACTGTCTCCCTCAGCTCCTGGGTCTCAGCTGAGGTCACAGTCCTCTACAGCATGGCAGAAATTAAGGGCAGCATTCTGCTTCCACCTTCCCCTTTGTGCTCCTGATGGGGATGTGACAAAGCCACAACAACCAAGGCAGGAGGCCAAAGTCATGTCTGCCCTGCTCGGGATCAGGAATTAGGGACGCAATTTTTGACAAGATCAGATGGACACCAGACATTCCCAAGCACCACTATAGCACATCAAGGAAATGGCTTTGGTATGTAGGGAGAAATCCGAGGAATTTCAGCACCAGGTAATTTGTTTGCTCAGTGCAATGGTATCAGACTTATTCATCTGCACAAAGGGGTGAGGCCAGCACATATGGAATTATCAGTGGAAAGGCAGGAAATTCTGCATTTAATATTGACCAACATCAGAAAATACCCTGACTTACACAAAATATCCTTCTCGTTACAGCTTTACACTCTATGGGATGGAACAGCAACTCCTTCCATCCCACAGTGTTTTAGGGAATGATGTTTATTTGCATCAAATGTTCTTTCACATGATCATTAAAAGCGAAGGGGTTTTTTTAAGGAAAACAACTTAATTATTGCAATCATTATTAATTTGTGTAGTCTTTTAACTTGGTTAAGTGATTGAATAAACACAGCTACACGAAAGAGGAAGTCATGACTGGCTTTCCCTATACACGGGGTCCAAAATGGGCTTTTACTAAAGACTGATGTAGGCAGTCTGGTTTCAGCCATGCTCCTAACAAGAAGAAACACCTCATTTACCTCAAGTGGTAAGGACTCAGTCCTAGGTAATGCAAATCATTTACTCCCTGAATATCTATTGGACGAGGCTGTTGGACACAGGAAGAAAGTTCTGCAAAAGCAGTTATGCAACCCAGTATTGCAAAGAAAGGGAAAAAAATCAAGCACCCAAATACTGGACCAAAAATCTCCCAGCACCAGGCAAGGCATGGGCCTGGGACTGGGCAGCACAGGGTGGACATGCCACCTCCTGTGGCTGACCCTGGGTGGCCATGGGCACCAGGATGTGCAGCCCAGAGCCATGATCTGGGAGGGTTTTACTTCCTCTTGTCATAGATTCCCTGGGGCATCACTTCTCTATGTTCATGGGTGCAATACCCAGCCACCTGCCTTGCTCTTGGCTCCAGGGTGGCTGGGTATCCCACCACTGTGGGGACCTTATCCCCAAGCGTTCTCCTTCACAGCATCCCTGCCTGGGGACAGCGACCATCAGCCGCTGGTCAAATGTGGTAAAGTGACACTTTTGATACATTCCTGGAAATAGGGAGGAAGAAACAGACACACCAGAATCACAGACCCTATTCAGACAGCTTTCAGTGATGCCAACAGGGAGTAGAAGAGCAACAAAGCTATTAAAAAAAAGAGAAATGAAATGGAACTTTTTAGGTAGAATCACATTTCAAGTTCCTCATTTGCCTGTGCCCTAAGGCTTTCACAACTGAGAGAAGTAAACATTTTCTAGTACTTCACATGTCTTGGTAGATAAACAAAGTCACGTGTACTAATCCACTTACAGGTAAGTTCATTGTGCCTTCTTGCTTTTGTATTCTTCTTTACTTAGCTACTGACTGTGGCAATTAAGATTTCAATTAAAGATATTTAAGACTAATCTTACAAGAGCCAGGCTGCTTGGAGGTTTGAGCCCTGCTGATCTCAGCTCAGGTCATGTGTTGGAGAAATCAGGACAGACAGGAAGATGGATACAGGAGAGTTGTGAAAGAGAGGTGAAAAGCTGGGCTGGCCCAGCACCGGTAATAGCAGGAGGGAGCAGAAAGGCAGAGGAAATAATGACTGAAAAATCTTCCTATTTGAAGAACACACACCATCCCACAGCTTCCCATCCACCTCTTTCCCAATCTGCTCGTGTTATGCCTTGCACAGTCTCACTGCCCAACAGACTCTGCAGCATCCCTCATGTTACAAATGGCTATTAAATAGTTGGCTTTTCGCAAATATTAAAATAAGAAGTAGTATGTGTAGTGTTAGATTAATATGGTTGTTTAGTTCTGCTATTAACAAAGAAATTAGAAGTGTTGTAAATATCTTGCTTACAAGATTTGTTTTTTAAAACAGATAGTAAATCTCTCACATTATTGAGATAAAGCCTATCAGGAGAGAAAGACAGAAAGTCTGGAGAGAAAAATTTATGACCAAAAAGTAGACACACCGGTGCCATTGGGAAGGGGGGTTGTTTTTGAATAATGCATGAAGGTGTATGAATATGCAACAAGTCAATGCATTTAACCAAACGTATCCTACGATGGGGTGTGCTCTTTTGGCGGCATGCCAAGAGACACCCAGCCAGCTGCTTTTTGTCTTATTATACTCCTCATTATTTATTTTATTAAAAAACCTTAAAACTATAACAGAGAAGTGAACCTCGTTTTTCACACCTCTCATCATGGCTGTGGGCAAGGGAGAGGAACGGGGAAAAAAGGGTCCCAAGACAGATGGAAAACTGTTATACCTCAAAACTCCTCCTGCAGACCAGGAAGGAGTTCACGTACCCAGAGGGCAGGCTGGGAGCCAGCCACACTGGCCTTTCCCACAGGATGAGTCAGCAGAAGCTGTGGGTTTATCCCTCCTCGTGAGGCGCTTGCTCACTTGCAGCAGTGTGGCACCCAGAGAAGGAAATTGAAAGCAAACACGGTGGCTTCTGGGGCACAAACCTTCGGATAAGGGAAATGCCCTCTGCACCACTGGCACAGGAGAGCAAATGCCTTCCTTCCCCAAGTACAAAACCCACCTGGCCCTTTTGGGCAGCACTCCGTGCAGGAGGAAATAGTGAGGCTTGCCACGCCTGGCACAAGACACAGGTGAGAAAGCAAGGAAAGGTCAGGACTGCCCTGTGCCAGGTGGGAGTGCTCCTACAAGTGTCCAGTCCAGCAGGCAAACACAGAACAAAGCACCTGAGCCTGTAGCGTAGATAAAGGCACTCCAACTCGCCAGGCCCTCCCTCCAGCTCAGGTCTTCCCCGCAGTGACCAGCTGACGTGTCCGTGTGCTGCCAGTGTATGGCTTTGGGCACCTCTGCCATTCCACCCATCAGAGTGGCTGAGAGGAGAGCTCTCTGGGCTGGCTCGTCTTTCCATGAGGAAGGCTGCTTTGGCCTGCTGTGCAGTGACTCTGAAGCGACTTGTGTCCAAAAGCCTGGCCCACTCGACTGCAAACCTCCCCAGTCTGGAGGCTGCGGTCTCCACCTCCCACTATGAGCTCCACTTCAGCTCCTCTCCATCCACAGAGCATCTCCAGCCCAGCCTGTTCCACCAGCCCGCTGTGGCTTTGAAGGGAGTTTCATCCCCAGAGCAGGTGGGTAACTAGAACAAATACCAGGTTAGGCCTAGCTGTAGGGAATCATTCTCTACACATACAATCCGTTCCCTTACAGCCCTTACAGTTTATAGGCAGCATGCTCCAGGGACTGCTGCTTTGATGAAAACTCCACATTATCCTAGAACAGGGACAGGAAAAAACCCATACTGAAGCAGGTTTTATAAAACACCTCGTACCACTTCTTAAATGCCTGAGTGCTCTTCACACGGAATGGGAGTTTTTACACAGGCACTGTTTCAGTTCTAGCTCAGATGCACACCTGGACAGCATTTGCACAAAGTCTTTGACTGCTCTCCCTGACATCCTTGTCCCTGTGATGCCAGTTTCAACTGTGGACCAGACTCTGGCATAACAGAATTAAATATCTAGAGTAGTACTAAGGATACCATTTATTTTCAAAATCACTAAAAAACCCAAGCAAAACAGTTTATGGCAATACAGATTGACATAGAAGAGACAGAAATCAAAAAAATGTACAATCTATTTCATGTTATTGCACTGACTTTTTTATAATATACAAGGCATATTAAACAGTTTTCATTAAAAGAAGTTTTATTTATATAAATAAAAGTGTAAATATACAATATCATACAATAAGTGTATCATACTAACACACAAAATCTACCTACAGTGGGATCCCCATTTTTCTCATGAGCTAGTCTACTCTTCATCAATATTTTCACTTGTACATTTACATGACCTAAACATAGAAACAGGTAAACATTCCCATCTGGGAACACTTCCTTCAGAATTTGACAAGAACCACTGCAGAACATTTACCACGGTTAATTTTAAGTGAGGGTCATTAGGAAATATGAATCACTTAACAGTTTTTAAATACTTATCTGTCCTTATATTTTTTATATTTTTTTTTTTCTGAGAAAATTATCAAATATTTTTCCCTCCCTAATCTCAGGGTTTTCAATACAGATGCAGTCCCTACAGAAGCTGGAAAGAGTTTCCAGGTACAAAAGGTTGCAGAATATGCAATGGCAGCATCTCATTGCTCTCATATTCATGATGTGCACCTTCAGCTGCCCCAGGCCTGGATGCACCGAAGCCCTAAACCTTCTCCATCTAGGAGCAAACTCCCCTTGTCGGGAATGCCTTCAGGTGGAGAAGTGCATAATTTCATATTGATTTTTTGGTCTTCTAGGATGCAGCTGCCAAGTCTCTGCTCTCCCAGAGTTTGGCCAACACTCCAGCAGGGTGAAGAATCACCACAGGGACTGATATGCAAACAGCAAGGCCAAATTGGTCGTGATCCTACTGAATACTGATGAACTAATGCAACGTCTTCCATCATTTTAGTGCGACCAGGCTCTCAGAAAAGTATCATTTACTTTGATATTACTATGGTGTGTAACCATAAGTTTACTACATCTGCTTGGTCTACCCATCTTGTCTGCAATAAAGCAGACACCCATACTGCATAAATCCTGGAGCTTTTTCAGGGAATGTCATCACAAGAGAGATGTCAGGAAATGCTACTGTAATCATACAAACATCAGTGAAGATGTTGTTCTTTCACAAATGTAAAAAAAAAGAAAAGAAAAAAAAGTATTTTCAGGAACAGAAACAATCAGGGCTAAATACAATTCTTTTGCTTGCTCTAATGTTAGTAGAGAAGTGTTATCTTTCTACCCATAGTAACTATTATCCGATTTAAAACATTAAACCTATCTTTTAAATTATAGCCACTACTGAATCACACACAAAAATCCCCATTTCTGTTTGCTGTTACTCAGCCAACACTTATCTACGTGCATGTAAAATAAAATACTGAACAGTATCTGATTACTGAAAAAAAAGCCTTCTAAATCACTCACAATGAACAGTACCTGCAAATAAGCATCTGAAAGTATCTACCACGTATCATCTTAGGACACCTCAAATTAACTTTAATTTACAAAATGAAGACTTTACCTTTGAGCTCACACTGCTTTTAGAGTGAGGGAGACATATGCCTCCCTGTGATGGAACCTCTGGAATTCTAGATTGTGGACTGAAAAAAAAGCCATTTCCTAAAACACAACTGTGATTTACCACATTAAAGTAGCAAAAAGTCAGTACTGCACTTGCACGTATTATACGTATACAGGTATGCATTCACTACGCTGCATTAAATTCCACATGCATTTTATGTATCTATTATACACTCTATTACAGTCGGATTTTGGTCATTCCTGAACAAGGCCTCACCGTTCAGCTGTCACTGCCGAATTATCTTCTCCCTGTTTTTCAGCAAATATGCAGGGGTAACCTCTTCTATCCCATCACAGGCCTGGAATCTGTGTGGTCCTCCAGCCCTAAGAGCTGCATCCTCCTGAAGCCTCTCCCACCACGGAGGTGACCAGCGGCATGGACCAGTCCCGACAGAGTGGCTGAGCTTTGGGTTCACAGGGGACCCAACTCCACAGTCATCTCACAGCACTGAACCTGAATTAGTTTCAGCAGAAGTCCTGCAGGCAAAGGAGCTGTAGGACTATGTACAATATTGCCTTTCCTGTAACCAAAAGCTGCATCTCTCCCTGGATTCACATGCTAATGCGTCACTGAAAAATAATTAAACCTATTTATCCATTTTTAGGCAAACATTTGCACAGCTTTTCTATTCATCTGGTCTCAGGTTGCCTTGCAGAACTGAATTTTCTTCTGCTCATCGTGAGCTGCAGTCTAATGAAGCTGTCGCAGAGATGAACCCAAGCAAGTGCTCCACTAACCTGGAAGCAATTGCTTCAAGCACCGCTGAATAAATGTAAATAAAGTGAACGACAGTATGATCTTGGGGAAGGGCCAAGTGACAAGCCCAGACCTCTTTTTAAAGCTGTGTCTTGGCTCACTGAAAACAGAGGCAGCACTTCAGACTTGGACTGGTTCCAGGCCCAGAGCTCTTCACCCTGGGCATGTTGGCTGCAAGCAGTCTCCAGCCTAATGTGATGAACAACCTGAGCACTGTGGAACAAACAACTTGTTCTCAGCTGATAAGGACACTGGCCCATTTTCTACTGTATGTATTATATGTTGTTTAGCTATCCCAGATGTAGGAAGAGAAATAACAGAGTCTAATCTCTTGCACCCATACACTCTCCTCCCAGCACAGCAGACTAAGCAGCATGGCCCGCTACTGATACCTCTTCTGTGAGTAAAGAGGAGAAAATCCAAACTAAGCTCCTGTGGCACTGCGACCTTTTCTCTTTTGCTGTACCCAACACCATGGTTTTTCCCATCTACACAAACAGCTTTCAGTTTCACCACCCTGAGCCCTCAGCACCAGCCCAGTCCTGATGCAGTTGGGTGTACTTGCTTCATCCACACACATCCTCAACCCACTCTCACACAAGCAAAAATAAATACTGGACAGGAGAAAACAAAGAAGACCAATTAAAAGCCACCACAAATATGGCCAACTCAGATTTAATCTGGTATAATCCCCATTTTTAGATCACCACTTTTCAGCTTGAGTCTTTCAAGTTGGGCAGCCTTAAACCTCTTGAAGACAAATAAAAGCAGCCCAACTTGCAGACGTTCTTAGCAGTCGCTGAAGTCTGTGGGATCTGTAAGTGCTCAGCACTTGAAATTATCCCCCTTTTAAAAATATATATATTTTAAAGGTGCCTAACATTAGAAGCCTAAATTTGAAAATTCAGACCCCAATTTTTTATCGCCCCATTTTAATCACAACTAACAACTCAGTATACACCTTGGTGGACAATCACCTATTATTTGGACATGATTTTCTTACAGATTTCTTCCGCATTATCACCAAGTGCTTTCAGATACAAGTTGCACCTAGAAGTAGATTCAGTTGTGGTGGATGCTGAGTTAGTTCATAAGTTTTAAGAAGATTTTTCAGCTTTGCAATAAAATGCTTGTATTTTAGGCATACAAGTTGTGCAAAATTATACTCTTTTGTCATGCACTTTTTAGCAAAACTGCACTTAGAAGAATAAAGTGAGATTGTTCCAGACATTCTCTTATTACAACAAAAGAAAAAGGACCAGACCCTAAGGAAGTTTCCTTAAGTCTTATTACAGCTAAGTGATATAGTACAGTCTAAAACCCACCCTTGTCAACAGGATGGCAACCAACAAGTTCTACTACCAACACTCTGCAGATACTAAAAATATCAGGGACAGGCACAGTGTTATTTATCTCAGTCAAAATACTTTAAATCAAACCCAGGAGAGGTCTTGAAGTTCCAATAAAACTGCCATATAATGCAAAATTGTCTCTAACTTTTGGCTTCCTTCATCCTCAATCATTAGGTGAGATTTCTGAAGCTCATCACACGCTTGTTCAGTGGTTCTCCAAGGCTCTTAGCACCTCTCTGTAAAGCATTAAGACACTTCTGTGTGGCTTTATAAACAAAGACAGCTTTTAGACAGTTGTAAATGGTTTGTCTTAGCAAGTGTGATTAGACATAGTGCTTCCATCATACTGCAGTTCTGTGTTTTCTGATTAGCAATTGAACTGGCCCCTCTGGCACAGATTTAATGATGTTCCAGGCATCGTAATGCATGAGCCCAATTAATGACTTCCCACTGACAGCAAGAATTTCATCTCCAGTTTCTATGTTTCCAGATTGCTCTGCAGCACCACCTAGAAGCAAAAGGGGAGAAAAGTCAGTGTTAAAAGAAAAATAAGTAGGCCCACAAAAATCTGCTTTCCACCGGGATGAAATAAACAATTTTTTTCAACTGTAACAATTTCAATAATTACTTATGTTCACCTCAGCTCTAGCAAGCTATCCCATGCTGCATCTCACAGAAAAGGTTATTTTAACCAAGATAAAGCCTTGTTCTCAGAAAAGATGTCTGGTTTTAAAGGAAACAACATAAGTGCATGAAATATGTTGAATGTTATCTCTGTAGTTGTAAGAAAACCTGGTTGATAAAATAACCATGAAGGTTGTATGTGGCATGGCTGTACTTCTCAATTTTAACAGGGTAGTAAGCAGATAATTCAGTAGCTGTAAAACCTGGGATGGACAAATCAAACACTTATAGCAAACTTTGGACAACACCATTCACAGAAAGCTTCTAGAGAGACCCTTCACTGCTGATGAAAGTATGTTTTCTGGAATGATAGCTAAACTAATATGAGCCACCACAGGGAGAGGAAAAGGACTGTATGTAAGGATGTAAATGAATGAGCTCAAAAATTAAACACGCCCTTTACCCTAAGAAGCACTTTCTAAAGAGGGGAAAAAAACCACACACACACTCATACACACACACACACACACACACACACGAACTGCATACACACACTGCTAAGCAATTCAGTAAATACCTGTTTAATTTTTTTATCTTGATGAGGGAATAAATCACTGAAAAGTAATTTTGTAAAAATGATGTGCACATGTAGCTTCATCAAGAGTTTCAGCTGCCTTCAGAAGGGGCCTTATTTTTCACTAAACTGACACATGGCATATGAAAGTCACAGCACAGTTGTGGGACAGGCTGACAAGCAAAAGCACCCTCGACTGGCAGTTTTTTAATACAAATATCCCACAATCTTAGCAAAAGCTAACATTAACGTTTAAAAAGAAAAAAAAAAACACAAAAAATGGTAAAATTCATAATTGGTCATAATGCAGGGTGGTGCTTCAGTACCACATTGATTATATGCACTATGCTATCTTATAAAAGAGAACTGGATAAGGTATGGATGTCTCAGATCACTATATAGATGATTGCTGCTGTAGTGAAATGTCTAGAATAGTGGACAGACCCATACTTAGTAAAGCAGATTGCTCCACATTTACTAGCAGATCCAATCCCTAGCTACTCCTGGGAGTGTTTTTTCTTTTAATGACCACTTTGGCCTAGTAAGTGGTAATAAATGAGAGCCACAAAACCCACCCTTGCTTCAAAAATTGCTGAGTACAGTAATTGAAGTATCTATACAATGCACAGGCAAAAGGAAAACTGGGATAACATCCACTGCATGCCTGTAGTACCTTTAAATATCCTTTTTACAAGCAAGGGTTTATCTCCAGCAATGGAAGCTTTTCCACCATCGAGACTGAATCCCAAACCAGCAGAGGTTTTCAATAGTTCAACACAGATGACGTCATTCATGTCCAGGTTTGGATCTGCAATTGGACACACACAGCATCTTGTTAAGCAGAGAACAGTAAATTGCAAGTTGTTTGGTTGGTTTTTGTTTTTGCGGCAATGACAGGACAATTCCAAGTTCAGTTACTCAGACCAGGACATGCCACAAAGTTTCTCAGAAGTGAACGCACTCTCTTGTAGCTGTGAATGGGAAACAGTACAAAATGCACTGACATACATTTAGGAATTTAGGGACATTTTCATTTTACATGTTCAACAAAAACCTGCCAGGGCATCTTTTTTTGGGCAAAATCATAGCTGGCAGACTTAGCAAATACTCTAAGCATCAATGAAATAACTGAAAAATCACAAAAATAGGGATAGAAGAGCATTTCTTTTTCTTTCATTTGCTCTCTTTACTTATTCAATGAACCACATCTTTTTAAGCAACAGGAATGAATGAAATGTTCCATTAGGCAAACATGTTCCATTCTCTTAAGCAAAAATCTGTAATCACTTGCTAGGGTGAAAAATTTTTCTGGTCTCTTATCTATGTATTTAATTATAATTAACTGTAGTTGTACCATGCCTCCTACATAGCAGATATTTCTGAAGTGCAATATTGCTGTAGCTGATTTAAAACATGATTTTGCTTAGGAGGAAATAAATCTGCAGTTTTGGAAAACAGTTTTTCCTTGCGTGAATGTAATAATTATGAAGTCTATGTTATCACAAGTTACTGCTACTGTTATCTTAGCCAACCTTAAACATTAACTAAAACATCTGGAGATGTCCTTTGCCTGGAAGGGTGGAAAGATGTTCTGAATAACGAAACATTATTTTGTTTATGAGATAATGTTGCCCCCTAGTGCCTGGACCCAGCAGATACTCTGCATTTGTCAGGGGGCAGAATGTAGGGATTTAGGGCAGAGAGGGATTCTGAAGTAATTACACAGATTATAACCATGGGAGCAATTCCAGAAAGGCTGATCCGGTAATTAAGAGAGTGCTTTTTTTTTCTTTTTTTTTTTTTTTTTTTTTAGGTTTTTTTAAATTTTAAAAATTTGCCGTCCTNTTTTTTTTTTTCTCTTAAGCTGTGTTACAAAGTCGTATCATAGAATCCAGTGTAAGCATGAAATAAACGAAACTGCAACAGAAAACAAATCCCCGTGAGAACAGCAGCGATTGCAGCCAACAGACTAAAAATAAGTGAGTGTCAGCTCCATGTCCTGGTTTTGGGGTAGACAGAGCTGAGTGCCTGGTGTTGCCCTGGAGGGCAGAGGAAGCCCCTGGTCATCCCTGGCTCCCAAGCACCATCCAGAGAGGTGCTGAAGGGGTTTGGGGTTTAAATATAAACAAAAAGTTTCAGAGGTCTCTTCCAAACACTCCAGGTGCAGCCTTTACACCCAAATGCTGTCTTGTTCCTGAGCAGGAACCTAATATTCCACTATTACAATTCCACTCAAAACATTTGTCCCTACTTTCCTATGGGATGGCTGACTTCAACAGGCTCTACTTCTATTTACTGCAATGTAAAAATAAATTTTCTATGCTTCTAGTAGAAACAGTATGAAACCTGCTTTTAAAAAGACCACGCTCAGTCCCTGTGCTTAATAAACTGAAGGACATGGGGTTTTCTTTGAGCTGTTTAAAAATCTGTGAAATAATTTCTGGTTGTTTTCTTTCTTGCATTGACTACTGTTAATACTTAAAAGGAGTTTATCCTGGATTGGGAGAATATGTGGAACCACTTACCTAAGTAGAAATTGGCTTCCGCCCTAAACTAGGTCTTCTAAGTTTGTACCTAGTTACAATGATTTAAAAAAACCCAACCAAACATACAAACCCCAAACTCTATTTAGGTTCCAAAGAGAACAATAAAATTAAAGGTAATTTCATTTTCTCTCTTCAATCACATAAGGCACAGATGCTTTTAATCTAAAACACACGGACATTTTTTCCTTCAGTCTGTTCTGCAAAGGAATCCTTCCAACTGTTCTTGGACAAAGATCATACCTGTTCCTATTTCCATGGAAACATCCTTTCCAGACCCCACACATTTTCTGCCAGTAGCTGATATCTCGAGTCTGGAGGAATTGTTTATTTTGTCTTTTTCCTTCTGGATCACAATGACTGCATATTTGTGCAGCCTTGTGTTATGAAGAGTATTCAGGACATCCCCATGGACTGAGCTTGCCAGAGATTTGCCATTGATTGACAGAACGAGATCTCCTCGATGGATAGTCCCTTCTTGAGATGCCACTCCCTTTGAAAACACTCTGTGGACCTATAAGAAAGATTTCAACATGGACGTTTTAACCTCATGAGCACACAGAATGTTCTAGAGGCCAAGCTCACCCTCAAAGTAACTAGACAGAGCTCCATTTGGGGATGGGGGAATTCAGAGGAAAAGATGCAGTTACTGCACGTCACTTCTAAGCCAAGGATAACCAAAACCAGATAGGGAATGCAATATCACAAATCACTCATGCTTTCACTATACTCTTCAAAGGCCTTCAATTAATGTATGTCAAGTGTCACAGAGGTTAAATCCATATCTGTGCCACAGCAACCACCAAGAACATTGTGGTGTGCAACACCCACTCCCCCAGTTCCTACTGACTGGGACATGCATCCTGTGCTGTTTTCAAATGCACATTTCTGAACATCTGTGCACAGAAAGGCTCTGACTTACTGCAGCTGTACAAGTATTTAATTGTTTGCCTCAATCTGGCTGATCAAATATCATGCAAATAGATGGAAAGGGATGATTTAGTGGCTTGTAATGCATTTTTCTAGAGAAAAAAAATACTCTATTCAAAGTGGATTAAACTTCAAGAAAACTTCCAGCAAGTTTAGAAGTGTGTCATTTACAAAAAGGAACTGACTAAAAGACTCAAAAGCCAGTATTTAAGGACTTGCCTATTAGGCACTCTAATTTTAGCAGCCAGAATATGGTTTCCCATGGAGACTGTAATAGGTCTGCCAAGCAAATGTTCAAGGCAGCAAATCTGTGGACACAATTCCGCACAGCATTATCTTTAGGAATCTATCCTAATACCCAGACCAGCACAGCAAGGCATCAGAAGCCTTTTGGCTCCTGTTCCATCTGCTTGTAGGGCCATGCTGAGATGGGCACCTGCTACAACCCCACAGATCCAATGAGATAAATTTCCAGCCAGTCTAAGCAGGCATTCAAAGCTGGAGTAACAGCCTCAATAACAGATGTAAGACATACCAATGAAAGTAAAGAACAGGGGTCATGTCCAGAAAAATCTGCTGCCTTCCCTCAACTGCTCACCTCCTCCATTACTTGAAGTTCACTAGGCATTTCCATTTCTGCACCCAAGTGTGGATATATCAGCCCATCTAAGCAGCTCAGCGCCCACTGGCAACCCCTAAATCTAGCTGGGACCCAGAATCCCTGTAGGTCAAGAACATTAATAAGATCCCTTTACACCCTCTGAACAAAAAGCATGAGGAAAGACCAGGAACTGACATTACTTTGGTTTCATGGCTAACAGAATTCAGGAAAAGGATGTCATGAGTTCCTCAGTCTGAGAGAACTCAAGATCTTTTATTTTAGGTAGCATTGCAGTCTCCAGGTAGGAAACTCTCTGGGGTGGGACACTGTTGAGCGTTCCTCTTGCTCAGAGCTGCCAATGTTCAGGTCAGAGAGAGGGAGCAACTGCTATAGTGAGAGAAGTAGAGGCCTGCACTCCAGAGTTTGACAATACTCAAACTTAATGATAGTTTAATATAAAATACACTTACTTATATTGGTCTTGTCTAAATGCAATATCCACAAGGTTCCTGCAAGGGCTTGTGCAGGCCCCAAAACTGAGGACATACCCTTCTTCTAACCTCAGCATTTAATGGCTCTCTCTCTCTTCCAGGGCAGAATTTAAATTCATATTTTGTGTTAAAGAAACTGTCACATGGTACACCAGTTTGCTCGGATTTTTTCTGTCTCACTGATCTGTATTTGAACAGTCACTTTTTACACACCATTATCTTAACAGGACACTGTCTCTAGTTCAGAATGTTGCTTAACACTTAATCCTAACCAGACAACAACTCTCATTTACTGACCAACCACAGGTCTTATTCAAAACAAACTCAAAACAAACTTGTCATATGAAAACCATAATATTTGCTGAGGTCTGTAACAATCAGTCTTGGGATCTGAAAAATCCTTCAAAAACTTTGCTGCACAGAGTTTCCTTTCAAGGGCTGGAAATGAAAGTCTCCCTGAAAAGGCTGTGTGCACTGCAGCTGCATGCAGAATTTTATTTACATGCATAGGATTTAGATCTAGCCCATCCCATCCAGTAACAGATTTTTAAAGCCTGAAAGCATAATTGTTATCCATCTCTAGTAATAAAAATTATTTTCCAGACACTCTGATTTCAGTAGCAGATGGTAAGCTGCTGCTTCTGAGAGACACTGTGAATGACTTGCAGTGAGTCTTGATAAACAAGCACTTGATCTAATCACCAGCCTACTTTAAAGTGAGCTTTGCAGAAAAATGACTTGCAGCCATCACTTACTGTGACTGATTTCTGTTCCAAGTCTATTCCTCCAGCAACACTAAATCCCAGGCCAGCTCCTTCTTCTTTGTGCAAGACTACAAAGTATGTGTCTTCTTTGCTCTAGCAGAAAAATGGAGGTGCACAGGAAGGAGAAGAAGAAACATAAAACCAAAGATGAAGACCAAGTACCCACATAAATTACAAATCCCCAGTACCCACAGATTATGGCAGGTGAAAAGAGGCAACTCAAGGAATTAAAACTGAGATATTAAATTCATTTCACTTCATGTTACAGAATGAAGTAAAGGCCATCTAGGAGAACTCAGGTGACAAATAAGGTTTCTTCAGTCAGTTCAAGGCTAGCAAACAAAGTCAAAATTAGGGTAGTGAAATGGAATTAAACCTAGGGCAGCGGGTTTTTTTACAGGTTGTAGTCAGTTTTGCACTGTTCAACATTTTGCAGTCAAAATTCTATATTCCCATACACCTTCCTGGACTAAGCACCGTACTCCTCAGGGAATTACTAACATTTTTGTTATCCAATTTCTTCTTCTTGAAAGAATAACATAGTTGTAATGCAGGGCAGTTGCATCAACCTGCTCTCAGCAGGGCTGGACAATCCTGCAAGGGGCAGTGGCTACATCACTAAAGCCTGGCAAGGTCAGATGGGACAGCAGAAAAAACTCTTTCACCCAGGAGAAGTAGGGAGCCTGTTAGTGATCTAAAAATGAAATGGGAGCATCCTGCACAATATTGTCCAGGTTTGCACCCAACAAGTCTGACATTAGAGACACTTGGTCACAGAGATCACATTTTGTGGTGTAAGGAGACCTGTACAAAGAAATCTGGTGGGGCAGGCACATAGTACCTATCTGTGAGGCATAGCATTAGATGTGGGGAGTAGAAAGCAGGTTTCTCAGCTTTTCCCAAGGATCTCATCGAACACCAGTTTTTTTCCAGAAATTGCCAATATTAAAAGTAACATCAAATCATTAGAAACAAATTTCTTAATCTATTTAGAATTAAATTATATAGTTCACTAAACTCAATGTATTAACTCAGCATTTGCCATTTTTTTCAGATGGCACAGGGAGCCACAGATTGTTAGATTCTGTGGTGAAACAACAGTCAAATTCTCGGTCTCACTGTTTTCTCTGCTAAATAGTGTCTATGGAAGATTTCCTACACTAGAGGCATCCCTGAAATATACAGAGGCAATGTCAGAAAGAGATGGCACCTTGCTCCACATCACTGATCCATCAGCACTCAAGGAGAGAGGAGCAGTGAGGGCAGAGTAACTATGTCCACAGTGATTTGTAAATGCTAAGGTCTGGCTCACCTGTACTCAAGTAAGAACAGCTTTATGTCTGGCTAGAAATAATAAAATCCATCAAGTAACTAGGCAGGCCCTTTTCCCAGCAATGGAAACAATGGAAACACATCTCTTTGACTGTTAAGTACTATACTAACCCCTTTTCTTCAAGAGATCAGGCTTTTTCCAACCCTTAATATCTCAACTTAATTTGCTTACACTGGTAAATGAAGGAAAAAGAGTCAGAAGTTCGGATGTTAAAAGAGTTTTCAAAGGATCATATGTGTTGGGCCTGTCAACAAGACAGTCTGGATACTGGCTTCCCATTCCCAAGGTACATTCCCTCCCTTGCCAGCCCTCAAAGCTGCTCCTTGCCAGCACACATAATATTGGGCACAGACCTGGCTGTGGATACATACTGCTTTACTTGGATGCACAAAGGACACACCAGGCCTCCAGTAATGACCTCTGCTTAGACTGTTAGCCAAAGATACCAATGGCTGGGACCTAAATAAAATGCCCATTTTAAAACTAATATTAGTAGCATTTATTATATGCTAGCAGTAAATTCAGCACTGTTGAGAGCAAAGGGTGGTGGCAAACTCTTCCCAGGGAAGCTCTCAGCCCAAATCATGCAGTCTATCTTATTTTTCAGCAACTGGATAACCATGAAGAACTGCTCTATTGTACATTCAAAATCCACGATTTGAACAGCATAAAATTTTCCAGAGTATGTGCCACACTGGGCTTAAATATGGATAAGAAACTATGCAGACAAGGAGCGCATTCCAAAAAGCATTCAGCTTTATAAATATTTGAGTTCTCAGGCTTTGAAAAGTGGCATAAATAAATAATCTCTCCAAGACCACATGCAAAATACTTTAGAAAACACTTAATTACCTCTGTCCAGTTGTGCAATCCAATCCTAATTTTATCAGTAAACCTAGATAGCCCTCTTGGCTCACCAAACTTTTGAGACTTGCATTCTTTAGCTATGCTGTCCCCTGGAAGGAGTTAAAGCTGGGTATTTTGGGGAGGTCCTTTTCCCCCCCAGCCTGTTCTATGTTTTAAATTGCAATCTTTGTGAACAAAACTCAAGAACACTCTACATGCAGCTCAGCCAGCAGTTATGCAGACCAGATGGCAGTTTCTCTTCCAGCACTGTCATTATTTTATCAACTTCTGTTCTGATTTAAAAAGGATGTGGATGTATCCCACAAACAGAAACACCAAAAGCAGGGAAGTAATGTTCTGGCAGGCTTTTCATTTTGGAAGCATTCTTCCAACACCTAGATAATGAAGCAGGTTATCTTGATGCAAAAACTAGTTTCCACAGAAGAGAACAAAAAGGTCACAGGAGCCTCTTACAAACCCTTCAGCAGCTGCATCCTGGTGTTCAGGTTCAGCATTGAAAAAATAAATTCAATTTCTGTGATTGCAGCTTCTAGAGAAAGGAACCAGGCACAAAGAGGAGCAGAGCTTCCCCTGCACGGTGGGGAAACTAAGTCTGATCCAGATGGCTGGTGGAAAGCTAAATTCTGACGTGCAGTTACTGGGGAACCCAGATGGAGGAATACTTTTCCACTTAAAATAGGTTTATTTATTGTGACTCACAACTGCTTTTGAACTTCCTTACACAAAAAGTCATTCAAACTTATCACAGGTTTTATAGCAGGCATTTAAAAACCAGCATTAGTAAAATTAACATCAACTGCAATTGATAGTAATAGTCACGGGACTACTACTACTGGACGAGCCCTGAAACAGTTTGGAAAATATTTTATCTCCCCTTTAAAAACCCCTCAAAAATCCCACAATAACCCAGTTTTATCTTGTGGTTATTACCTTTACTTGTGCTTTGACTTCTTGGAGCATAGTAGCAACATCACATTTTGGTACTACCACTGACAAAACAGATTGCAGTTTTTGCTGGTCCAGGCTTGAGATGAGCAGCTGATCCAAGCTAAAATATACATAAAAAGACAGAAGAGCTCTATATTTCCCAACTTTGTAGAGATATATAGTGCAAGCAGTATTAGGATAAATAACAAAGAAGGAATCATTAAAACTTGTAAGAAATTGTGTATGCTGGGAGAATCTTTCCCCTACGAAGGGGCAGAGAAGATTATTTAGGAATAACTCTGAAAGTCAGTCCCTGCTCTGTTCCCCTCATCCTTCTCTAATGGTTTTAGCAACTGACATCAACAGGAGACAGCTACATCTGAAGACTGCTTCTGGCAGGACAACAAGCTCGTTTGTTACCACAGACTGTGCTGGCAGTCAGTGCTGTGCAGCCTCCTCTCCATCACTACTGCTGTGCTGTAACATGGCCAAAAACTGACCAAAACCAGCTAAAGGGGCCACAGAAAAGGAGCCCAGACATTCCAGGATAAAATGTTTAATCCTCTCCTGAAGCAAAGACACAGCAGCATGGCGGCTCCAAGGCATCAAGGTCATGAATGGCACCCCCAGACTGTGAGGAGACAGCAGGCTGGGGCCACAGCTGAAACATGCTTTGGGGCAGGCCTGTGGCACAGTGCAAGCTTTGTCTTGGGTAGGGATGAAACAATAATAGGAAAGCTGACACCAACCTGATAGACCAGCTGTTTCCCCCATCCAGAGAGCTGCCATGGGGCACGTCATCATCCGAGGCAGAACCTGGCGTCCCTGAGCCACTGTCCCGGGGGCTGCAGGCTCCCATTCCCATCACACCCAGCTCTGCGGGGCTGCAGCGGGCTGGCGCAGCTGCCCCACTCTGGGCAGGTGTGCCAGGGGCTCTGCGGGGCATGATTTCCAGCTCTGTCTTGAAGCAGGCGGGCTGCGGGGCCTCCGAGAAGCCCTCCCCACACAGCTTGTCCAGGTCAGGCATGCTGAGGGCTCTCAGCTCCCGCAGCCTGGAGCGGGACAGTGGCGGCCGCCCCAGGCCCCGGCTGCGGCGCACCTGCGAGGCCGAGGTGGGGAAGGTGGCCACATCTGCCCCAGCGCCATCCTCCTCGTTCCTCTGGGGCTTTCTGTCCCCTTTGCCACCCTCGGTCCCACTCACAGGCTCTGTGCCAAGGGGAGATTTGGGCACAGCGTTGCCTGGGCTGGGGCTGCCACCATAGGAGCTCAAGCTGCGCCGCAGTGCCCACGGTGACTCAGTGGAGCTGGATGTGGTGGCCAACCCACCACATGACCTCCTGGCAAGGGGCAACCTTGAAGCTGAGCATATATCAATGGCCTTCACAATGGGTCGGTCAAAATTTGCCAGGTTTTCAAAGGATTTGATCCTCTGTTTGACAGAGAAGGATGAAATGGGCTCATGTGGCCAGTTCAGCTCATAGTAATAGTAATTCCGCCTGAAGCTTCTCAGTTTATCAGCAGTGGGGTAGCTGATGTCACTGGCTGAGGGGGATATGTCATGGGCCTTCTGGGCACTTTTGGAGGCACAGTCCTGCTCCTTTCCACTCTGGCTGTTAGGCTGATTCAGGTGAACTGTCTTTAACATCCCAGTTGCTGCGTGTGGGTATTTCTCCTCTGCAGTCTGGCCCTGGGGGCCTTGCACAGGGTGAACCTCTGCGACATGGCAGTCCTCCCGCAAGTGACCCGATAACTGGGATGGCATTGAGTAGGTTCTCATCACAGGTTTTGACAAGCCACAGACACGTCTGTCTCCAGCAGTATCTCCTCTTGAGAAATACTGCATGGTCCCTATTTCCTCAGTCAGCTGAGGCACTTCTGCATTCACCTCTTCTGTTTTCTCCAGCAATGGCAGCCGCAAAAATGATGCTGGTGAGGATGAGGCAGAGGAGGAGGAGGAAGGGGATGATGAGGAGGAAAGCTTCACCTCAATGAAAGTGCGTTGGATCTCCTGCCCTTCCAGTTGCTCCTGCTGAACTGAGGGGGACCCCAATGAAGAAGAGCAGGCTCCAGCAGACGGTCCCACATTTTGCAGATCTAACTGCCCAAGATCATCTGCACTATAGATGCTTTTGATTGTGTTCAGATCTCTTCCAGGGTTATCAGTCCTCCCTTTCACATATTCAGCTTTTGGTATCCCCTGAGGAGGTGAAGTGACTATGGACTGACTGTCTCTGGCTCTGAAATCATCCACCTTAGCACCCTTACCCTGACACACCACAGCCTCCCTGGAAACTTGTTTCTCTTTTGGCTTTCCCCATGACAGCTCCCCACAGCCACATTTCATTTCACCACTCGTGGTTGGACTGCTACCGCCATTCAGGAGAGGCAGAAGTGAATCTTCAGAAACTACCAGAGATGGTTTATTTTCTAGCTCTGATTTCAGAGCCTTTGAGGCTGCTGAAATGCTCTTTCCAGGATCTGAGTTTGTAGGTGAATTACGTGACAATGGTGTTTTCTTTCCCAGGAGTTTGGGGGACAGTTGTGGAGAAACAGAAGCCCTTTTCTGATCAACCCCATTGACTTTGGTAGGAGTAATGCCAGAAGAATCTGAATTTGTCTTTGCTTTGCTTTTGATGGTGAACCCTTTTAGCTTTGGTCCTGCTTTAGATTTCTGATTATTTAAAAGGGTGTCCATGATACTTTTTTGTGCTATTGCCTTAGACTCCTGACAGGATTTTTTCTGTGAGGATGGGCTGTGCGGTACTGCAGCTCCTTTGCAGTGATTTGTGCCTGAGCTTTGGACTTTTCCATTTGAAGTCCTTACTGAAGTCACAGAACTAATTTTCTCATTTTTTCCTGGCAATTCATGAGTTGCATTAGTCTTTGGGTCTTTAGATCTAGTGGGAAAGGGTGACCTGAGTGATATTCCTCTTGGTGATGATGCATTCACATGATTGCTGTCTGTTTTAGACAAGGTGGACAAACTGTTGGTTTCTTTTTTCACCAAGCAATAATTAACAGCATGATTACAATCATCAGCTGCCATTTCACTTACAGATTTGGATCTCTGCTCATCGTGACATCCTTCTTTCTCAAACAAGCTGTTATCCAAGACACTGACATTTCTAGCAGAGCAAAATGTTGTCTTTTTGCAGTGCAGAGACCCTTTATCTTCATTAGATTCACAGCATTTCTTATGTTCATTACTGTTCCCCAAATCCATCTGTTCTTCTGTATGTAAGGCACCACTATTACAGAAAGAGTAAACTTCAGGGATACTGACTGAATTCTTCAGGATGTCTTCATCTGGCAGGAGAGCTGAGGAAGGAGAACACAAGGATGCAGAAGACACATCTGGACACTGTGAAAGACATGGAGTAGGACCACCATGATCTTCCAAACCTAATTTGTTGATGCTTGTCTCCAGTGACCCACACATTGCACAGTCCTCATTCTGCAAAACTTTGCCACTGTGAGGGTGCAGCGGGGACAGTGAGGATGAGCTTGTTCCAGAGGTGAGATGCTGCTCCTGTGAGGACTTCTGTGGCTCTTCGTTCATGCAACAAATCTCAATTTGCTCCTCATCTGACTCTGTTACAGTACAGCCTGCAGGGGCACTAGCAGCAGCACAGTGCCCAAGCAACACCTCACTAGCACTGTCAAAGGCTTCTGTGACAGACTCTGCATCTGAGTGAGAATCCTCCGCAGCCCCATACATCGACTTTGGAAACGGGTCGCTTCTCTTACCTTCCAGAGAGTTTGCTGCAGGCAACTCATCCTCATTTAAACTGCTAAAATTCCTGGAATAGTTATTTAAAGAGTTCTTATTCACAGTAAAAAGTTTGCCTGTGTTGATGGAGTCCAACACAGACAGCCCCAAAACCCCTTGCGCATTAGCTCCACAATTCACAGTTTTTTCCAGCAGCTCCTCCTTGGGTGCCCGTGGCTCAGACCCGGGGCAGCCTTCGTCTGTGCCACAGCAGCACATCGTGGTGTACTCGTCTCGGAGGGGACTTTCTGCGCGCGACGGGGTGCGTGAGGCCCTGCTCTCGGGGGCACCCATCTGGCTGAGCAGGTCATCGATGTCAGTGACGGGGATGGCCGTGCTGTCCTCGTCACGGCTGCCCTTCGGGGACCCTCTGTGCACGTCCCTGCCCGTGGCATCAGGCGGCAGTGTTGCTCTCTCCACCGCGCAGCCGCCGACAGCAGCTTGCAGACCTGCTCTTTCTCGCTTCCCAGAACCCTCCTCTTCCTCCATTGTGAGGATGCTGTTCACACTGGCCTGTTTTTGAGTGTCTACCCCTGGAGATAGGATGAGGTTTGTAAATCGGTTGACAGCTGCATCATGATTTTTAAAAAAAAAGAAAAAAAAAAACAAAAAAAGAAAAAAAAAGGCAAAATCCTGTCAAATATAAGAAGTGATATCAAAAACACCAGGTTTTATTACAAAAATAGACACCCACATAGACTACATGTTTTCATTTTTGTCTGCCTTCCTCCTCTTCCGTAATGATGTTTACAACTCAAATTAAACATAACCATGTGTATTTGAGTAGTGCACAGAAGGAAGCAATCCACTTATCCAAGGTGAGTAGTCATGATCTGTTTAACTCTCATCTTTGAAATTGCAGCAGTCAAGCAGTCAACTACCAAAGTGTCAGCATGCAGCAAATCACGCTGAGCAGCACTGCGTCTCATCACTTGTTTGATCTCTGAGGTCTCCAATAGAGACTCTAGGGAGCACAGAAAGCCCTGACATAGCCAAGGTGACCAAATAAGACAGTGACAGTCTGTGCATAAATAACTTGGCTCTGACCCCTCAGCACTTCTGCAGGTGTTCAATGTGACATGCATGGGTGACATTATGCACACATTAAGCACATGGGCTCTACTGCATTTCTGGCACACACTTCTCCTTGTTTCCACTACATGTTTAACCCACTCCTGGGCAGCACAAGGAGCTCCCTTGTCACTGCTGCACTCTCACACATTCCTGCTCACCCATTTCTTCACATCTTCAGTTTCCAGCACTTCACCCTATGCACCAGATTCCACCTGTCCACACAGCTTCTGAGATCCCCATTCATGCTGCCTTCCAGAGGCCAGTTACATGGGGCCCAGAAAGTGTACAGAGAAGGAGAAGTTGTTCACAGTGTCAGCATCCTCTCCTGCTCATTTGAAGGTGCCTGTGCATCTCTGTAATTCTCACAAAAACCTGCAGGAGTGGCCACATCATTTAGGTGTCCATGTTAAGAAATGCTGATTCCTCATGGAGTCAACAAGGCAAAAGGGAAGGGGAAGGGGAATTGTCCATTCATAAAAATATTATTAGAAGTTCAGATTTAAGAGAGATAGACAGATTATATTGATTATAAGGGGCCAATATATTTAATGAACAGGCACAGCAATAAAATGAGTTGTCAGGACAAGAGTCACTGCCATTTTAGCTCCAGGACTGCATCAAATGACTCAGACTTCTGCAAACACCAGCAGGAAGGGCCTACTCTATGTGGGAGTTTTGAATATCTCACACAAGAGTAGGTTTTCTCCTCTTAGTGTGGTGTTAGAGAGGACCCTGGTTTGGTGATTAAGTGCTTTGTTTGGCTCACCAATGCAGACACAATGTTCCCCTGTCCTCTTCTTTGAATCCATGTGAAAAGATAGGAGAGCAGAAGGTCAGGCTCAGCTGATCCAAGGATGTTTTGTTCACTGGTACCCAAAATAAATGGTACAAAAGCAAAACTACTTTCTCACCTGATGCTGCCTTCTGGATCTCCAGGGTTACGGATGTGGGAAGACACTGCATAAGCAAGCAGATTTCCTCATACATCATCTTGCTGACGGGGATGCTGTTGATGGTGGTAATCTCATCTCCTACAGCCATCTTGCCCATTGATCCCTGATGCAAAGAGAGATTCAAGGAAATTATAAATAGACATCACAAGCCCTGCCACAGGGGCAAAGATAGCAGGGAAGCAATTAATAGCTTACAAGCAATATCCCCTATTTCACATCACTGTAGAGCACAGGTAGACCACTGCTGTCAGTTTGCCAGCACATAAATAAAGAACAGACTGTGTTCCTGCTAGGAGGAGAATTAAAGATCAATCTACAACAGGAAGGTCAAAAGATCTGCTAGTTTCTCTGGCAGAGATGAGTATCAAGACAGAGGACATAGCCCTTTTAGTTAAACGAAATGGGATGGATCAGCCCTAGCCTCTTCAGGACTGGAACACTGTGAAATTTTTTTATTTCATGCAGGAACTACTGCTCAGGTGGAACTCTCTTAAACCAGTGAACAGACATGAACTGAGCTCTTAAGGTAAAAGTTTGTTTCTAAATACTGCAAAATAAGTCTGAAAAAGGCAAGAACAAAACTCAAATCCCCAGATCTCACAGCCCTATTCAAACTGCTATGCCATACTCCCTCCTTCTCTAGTGGCCACTAACGAGATTAAAAACGCTACAGCCAGGTTTGTATGCTTGAGTATTATTCTGCTTTCTGCACTTCTGCATCTAGCAATTCTACAACCAGTCTGAAGCATGTATCCATAGTGGTGTGGGCATGAATGAGATGCAGAAGAGCAATGTGTTACTGGTGCTACTGCAGCTCTTGGCAAACCTGGTCAGCACCTAAAGCTCCTTGGTTCCAGATCCCTGTAATATGGGGACATGCATATATAAAATAGTAAAGCATAATATACATTTGTTACCACCATCCTCTGTCACCCAGATTTACTTATTTTGTCTTTGCCTATAGTTATAGAAAATAAATACAAAAATTGCATTCCCTCAAAAGTGCAATTGCAAGCAGGGGATGAGACCATCTCAGTGGATCTGTGTCCTGCCTCTCTGAGTTTTGAATTAGCCTGGGTGCACTTCTGAGTCAGAAACATTTTATTTAGCAGCAGCTCCAGAACAACAGGGGTGAGACATTTTGCCAAGCAAGGACAAACATCTCAGTTGCACTTACTCTTAACAGACCACTTGTTTAATAATAACAATAAAAATAATCATCCCCACAATGGAAAAGCACATCATTATAAGGCAACACAAATTACAAATTACCATTTCTGCTGGTCCACCTGGCCGCATCCCCGTGACGACAACCTTTAAGGGCATGGCCTGTATTTCCAAATCTAGGCCAAAGGACTCATGCTCATTGCGAACCAGAGTGACGACTTCAACCTGGCCCTGCCCGACCACATCTGGTGCTTCACACTTTTTGCTGTGAGGGAGCATCCTGGCAACAGGCTTGTTGTAAGAGCCATGCTCCTCCGTCCTGTGTCTCTGAAGGCTTCGGCATTCTGTGCTCATCATGCTTTTCACTCTGGTGACTGCTCTGTGCTCAAGTTTTGGTGATCTCTTGGATTCAAGTTGTGCTTCCCGGAGCTCCCTCAAACTCAGGCTGCCAAGACGAACTTCAGGCACACTTGAGTAGTCAAATGCTATGATAGGGAAAAAAGGAGATTCAATTTGCTCCAGTGTGCTGTCTGCAGACTCCACAGAGTTGCTGAAGACAGGGGAAGATGTCTCCATGACACTGTATCTCGATGACTCACTGTCCTGGCTCTCATCATCAATTTCTACAGATGAAGTCGTAATGACAATGCCAGCATCCTCCTGGCTCTTGGCCCTCTGGCTTCTGTGCAAATGGGAACTTTCATCATCATCACTGGCATCACCGTCATAGAAAACAACCCTCCTCTGTCGGTGAAAGGGGCTGCGGGCAGACTTGGGGCTGTCGCTGAGGATGCCGGGTCGGACAGATTCCGTGTGCTTGCTGTGATGGCCAGATGACCTCCCACTAGCTGGAGAAGCCAAACCATTTGCTTTTGTCACTCCTGCATCTCTAGCAGCTAGGAAAAAAAAAAATTATACTTTAACTGTACTTACAGAGGATTTTTAACACCATGAATCTCATTACAGCAGAATACATGTGGCTCTGTTTGCAGAGCAAGCTCCACTCTTCTTCACAAAGCAAAAAGCAGGCTTTTCATGTCCTCCTTCTAACTACAGTAAACATCAAGAGGACTGCAGAGCGCACTACAATTTATGGGTAATTCCCAAAGTCATTGGCACATCTAGTTCTATTCTCACTTTATTTCTAAATTATGACTGTGGCTCAAAGAAGAAAGAGATGCAAATTCAAATGTGTATTTTAGTTTAATCAACAGATTTTCTTCACATTTTTATTAAATCTAAGCTCAGAACTTCTGCATTAACTCACAGAGAGCAAAACTTACTTTCTTGAAAAAAGACCAAAGCTCACAACAGTCAATTTCAAACTAGCAAGTAACAAACTCAAAAATCCTTTCCACGTTCTCCCTAGAAAGAATTCATTAGTAAGGGAAGTTATTTTGTTTTGCTTTTTTTGGTGGCTAGTTAGAAATGTAAAAATGGTTTAAAAGTTAAATAATTTTCACAGAAAATAAACTGCAGACAAAGAAATTACTTGAGAAATACAGGAAAGGGAAAACAAATACATTCTCTCAATTTGTGATCAGGTGCACATCAGGACACACAAGGTTCATTCAGTTACTATGGGGAGAAAGATACACATGCAAAATATCTGATGTAAAACTGCACATTTGTTTGTTTTTATGCATATATTGACCCTCTCAAAGTTTCTGAGATAGCTATGAATGCTTTCTGTAAATGTTAACAAATAAGATGATCAGCCATTTGAAGAAAACAAAACCCTGCAGTGCTGTCTATCTAGTTTCATCCAAACCAATCAAATTTTCACATTATCAGAACAGCGTTTTATCAACAAAATATACTGGAGCCAGGCATTTCTGTGGATTGTTGTAAATTTCTGGAACTTCATGCAAGTGGCTTGCACTACACTGCCTGGCATTTCTTACCAGCACAGGGACCACCAGAGGTCTCCTGTATGGGAGCCCAGCACGCAATGACTCTCCCCACACTAGTCCAATGACCAGACACATTTGCATCACTTACTCAGGCTGCCAGGGAGAAGAGAGCCATCGTCCAACCAGCTGTTCCTGTTCTTCTGACGGAGCTGCTCCTCATCACACGAGCCAGGTACAGCATCAGAGAAGGGGAGATGGCTCGCACCATCGTGGGAGAAGTACTGGGAAAGCTCTGCCTCGGAGCTGACGGATCCCTGCTGAGGAGAAGTGACCCTGGTGACCAGTTGTCCTTTATGCACAAAGCCCCTGCCTGCATGTGAGCACCACACAAACCATTCGTATTGCTGAGTCAATAAAGGAAGTTTAAAGCTATTTTTTTAACAGGGGACTTTCAGTATATTGAGAGCCAAACTGTTGAAACTGGATGTCTGAAACACTGCACATCAACACGTTCTTAGCCAATACAATAAATAAAAAAGGATTCCACATCCCACTGCTTTACAGGTGTGGTTAAATGCAGAAACAAGGGATGAAACTATTCCCTTTTGCAGTTTCCTTTATACATGTTTTACACTGAAAAGGGAAGGCTTTGTACCTCCAGACACAGTGTCTACAGCTTCCTTCGCGTTACCAGGAAAAACAGATTTTTCATATTTAGCAATGGCTATATGAGGGACTTAGTCTTAGCCTTCTGCCCACAGGCTCAAATCTTTCTTGCTTACCTCATCTGTGTCCCACAGAGCAGGAGTGCCTCAGAGGTGGCAGGAGGTGGGATCCCACAACCTTTTCTGCCATGCTCTGCACATCCCAAGGGCTACAGTCACACAGACAAACAGGAGCTTGCTGCTGTCACAATTTAAATGTGTGACACAAGAAACAAACCCTTTTATGGAGCTCATGTGACAGGGAAAGAGAATGTAGGTTTGGTTTTGACTCCCTTGATCAAGTAAGAGCTTCAGGAATAGCTGGATTTGAAGCAGGCTCTATTTTCATTGTATCTAATCCTTTTACCCGGCTTGTTGGCTCCAAGAAGCGTTTCATAGTCCAGCTGAGGGGAGATGAGGTCTCTCCTTGTTTGGCCTTCACACTAGGAGATGGGCTTTTTTGCACAGCTCCTGTTAAACATTAGTTAGATTAGTTAGATGCCAAAAATTAAAGTTGTGGTCCATATAATCAAACAAGCTTCTCATTTATCTTCTGAGCTCGTGGCTGCATTTAATCCCACTTATTTATAATCTGAATTGTTTTCCTAAAGTAAGATTTTATTTAGCATTTCACAAGATCTCCCCCAGATCAGAAGGAATGTTATCATCAAGACATTACACCAGCCAGACCCAGGGCAGTGCCATGAACAAGAGATGAGCAGGACATGGTCTTCCCCACCTGCTGGAGCATGCTTCTGACTAGGGGCAACCTCAGAAGACAAATTAGCAGCCACTGGCAAGGTCAACTTCAAAGCAGATCTTAGCTGATACACATAAAAAGAGGATCATAATAAATCTAACATTTCTGTCTGAACATCACCTTACTGGTCACTCTGTCGTTGCCAGAAGTTTGCTTTCATCTGCCAGACTTTAGGAAGTGCTGGAGTTCAAACACATCACAGAGATGCCAGAGCACATATTTTGACGTGACTTTAAAGATCAAAATTGTTTAAAAACATATAGTCCAGTATGCAGCACCTGGACTTTTTCAAATGATCCCAATACTTTGTGGGGGTTTTTTGCTATTAAGGGCAAGCAAGGTCCTGTTCTTCACCTACTGGAACATTCTGCTTCCCCTCATCTTGAAAAAAGCTCAGAACAACCACCTCTTGACAACCCTACTTTCAGGTCATGGCAGCCTAGTGAAAGAAAGCAAGTTACGTAAAGCTAAGCAGATCTGATCCATCTGAACTGATGTTTGTGCTAAAATTTCTGCAGTCAAGAGAGTGATTATACTCCCTACACTGTTTGACTGTCTTGAGGGCTCTCAAAATACTAATGCTGGGGAACTTCAGAGCACGCCCTCAAATGTTCCTGCATCTGTGAGAGAATACACACTAGAGAAGAGAACATGTTGCTACCTGTGACGTGAGAGGAGCTGGTGTCCTTGCTGTCTCGATGGGTTGTACGAGCGATTGCTTCATCCATCTCCTGCTCTGAAACCTGAAGGAGGGTGGAAGACAAAGCTCAAAGAGGGTACAGTAATTACAAGAGTCCTACTTATCACAAGTACATGATTCATTTAATATAAGCCACTATTTTTAAAGATACAATAAAGAAGACCTAGTTGAGGGCTCCTAAGTCCTTGCCCCCTGACTCAGACTCTCTCAATGCCACTTTCCTACAAAAAACAGGAAGCAGAGGCCTGCCAGCTGCATGAAGACAGCATCCAAGTGACACAATATATATAAATAAAACAGCCCCAGACTTAAGTCCCAGACTTAAAGAAATCAAATGAAGCTATTACAGCTCAGTTTTAACTCAATTAAAAGCTGTATATTGATTTGTTGAGAAAATATGACTTTAAAATAGACAAAGACTGTTTTGTGCAAGCATACGTCAGAAACTTAAGCTATTCCACACTTAACCTACCGGAAGAATACCAGACTTCCCATAATATTAGCTGTCTTTTTAATTTTAATTTCTCCTTGCTTTTAAAAAGAAAACATAAATCAATAATTGGTAATTAATGTTCCTCTGGTTTAAGAATAAATACTGGTTTACCATATTTGCTAATTTAGCCCTTAATTACTGCCATATGTTTAATTCTTATTACTGGAAAACATATGATTTTATACAGGAACAACTAGTCTGCAGGAATATATATTTAAGAACAAAAATCAAATTAATTCTGTCAAAAATACTTTCCACCCACATTGCTTTATATGAATTAAAATTCAGCATAAATAGAGACTACAAACTTGAGTCTTCCTGAACCATGAAGATTTGAGAGATTCCGAAACAAACTCAGCAGTTTAAACACAGCATAAATGCCATATTCACTCAGAATAACAAGAAAGAAAATGTGGTATTTCTTTTGGAAGTACATGAAAACACTAAAAGCAAACATATTCAGCAGCAAATATACTGTGGATCTTTTGTATTATAAAATAAGAAATTAAGTATAAAAATGTTCAAAACAACATGAACCTCTGTAAAAACACATCTCTGTTTCCAGCCTGTGTCATGACCTTACAGCAAACCAAAAATCCCATGGCTCCTGGGGCACAAAGAGTTCCTGCAGAACATGGATCAGATCCTTAGACTATGATCCATAGCCATAACACAAACCTTTTGGTAAAACATATTCCAAGAGTTAAAACAGGTCCCAGGCACACTGCCGTACATTTTTAAAGTTAACCAAAAATCCATGCTTCCACAAACTCTGCCAGCTTTGATGTTTAGCATCCTTTGTGCCTCAGACAGTTCAAAATGGAAAAGGACAAACTAATTCCATACTCCAATCTGCACGCTGAGGTATTGATTAAGAAATGAAATGAAATGAAATGAAATGAAACATTCACACTTATCTATTGATCCCCACCTTTCATAAAATGGGTGACAGCAACATAACAATAAATAGGTTCCCATATGGACACTCCTCCCAAAACCCAGCTATAAGAGATTATGGATTCAATACTGCCAGGATTACGGATTCAGTACTGGAAAAATGCTTTAGGGTCTCCTCAGCTCAACTTTTAGCTTTTCATACATTTCTTGGCAAAGGATTTGTCGTCATCTTAAATATCACTTATGGAAAACTGTAATAGGAGCCATTTAATAGTTTCCCTCTGTTACTAAGTAATACCAAGCAATTAGCTTAACTCAGTTCATCCTTTCAGCAGACACCAGGTTAGGTCACTCATCAGCTTTCAAGAGGCCACCACAGCAAAAAGATGAGAAAGGGCAGGCTCGACAGCACAGCATTTTTATTTCATGCTTCTTACAGACACTCTAAAAAGCCTATATACCTTAATAATGCAGTTCCATTGAACCATTGTTTTGCTTCAGCACAGCACAGAGACTCACCAGAAATACTGTTATCTTAGGCTATAAGCCCAATTCTTACCCATGCCATGCTTACCTTTAATAGAACCACAGCCTCTTTCTTTCTAGCAGCACATGGCCTTCCAGAAAAGATAATAAACTCTGGCAAGTAGACCCCTATTTGTTGACTGTATATTTGATTTAGCAGAAAATACCCTATTAATTACAAAATAAGAAACCTGAGTTCTCCTAGATATGGCTTTATTAAGGCCTTCATTTGTAGTTATGAGTTCAAAAGTCAGAGCTTTCTAGACCCACTAATGCAAATATTTTTACAGCTTCATTCCTGTTTAAACAGGAAGGTTTCGTACACTCATGAAATTCTTTGAAATACTGAAATAAAAGAAGCTGTTATTCCCTATAGCTTGGCTAATAGGCTTTCATCTTCTATCATCAATTTTTTAAAAATGCTTGAGAACACTTACTTTGTAAATATAGCCTTATTTCCAAATTGACCTTGCACAGATTCAGTAGCAGTGTGCTCCATATTCTTATGTTTTAATTCCTGAAGGAAAACTTTGATCTTTGGATAGATTTTACTTTATTATAGTTGATCAATTCAAGCTGTTGATACATATATTCCTGGCCCTAAATTATATTCTGCTCAAAGACAAAGTAACTGCAAAATAACTTTGAGGAGGAAGAGGTCTTGTGCTGTATTTGCGTTGCTACTTCATCCAAGTACCAAGAAAGACAGGAACACTTCATTCAGGTAGTTCCAGGAAAACACAATTGATCAGTGGGTGACTAAGTGAAAAGCACCAGGAATAGTCCAGCATTGCTATGACTTACAAACCTGGGAAGCATCATTATAATCTTAACATCTTGCACAATACATGACATAGTAAGAAAAAGCCATTTTCTTAATTTTCTGTTTTTCCGATTGCAAGACTCAATTTACAGTGCCAGATGAAAACAACACAGATACACTCACTCATTTTCTCCTCACCTTTGGGTTAGGATGACGACTAATGATTAGGCTGACCGGGCCTGGTCCACACTCACTCAGGATTGCGTAGGCTTCGCTTAACGCTGCATGACGCAGGCTCACAGAATCCGCCTCCAGGATCTGGTCACCCCGGCTGCACAGAGACACAGAGTCACCTAATCACAACCACCTTCCACGCAAAAAAAATATGCTTTCAACTGATGGCCAAGCTTTTTCAAAGACACGAGTGCTCTGGAAAAGACGTGACTTTCAAAGTAGATGCTCTTCCCAGAGATGTGAATGGTTTAAGTCCTCTTGAGTTCACAAGGGAGGCTCAAAGATTCCTTCTGCACTTACTGTGAGTGAAAAAATCTCTATTTAGTCAACCAAGAAAACCGTCTGCATTTGGACCAAGATGAAAGCAAGCTTCAGTTCCAGTTCTGCATTCAGATATTTATTGAGCCCAGAAAAGGAAAAATGAGATTCAGATGGGCTGTTCCTTCACACCATATTGAATTGCTTAGCAGAACACTGATAAGAAATTAATGATTTAGATATGAGTTTATGAAATTACTCCAGAAAAAAAAAATTGAGCTTGATAAGCCTGTATTTGCTAAAAATTAACATACAGAACCCATTAAAATGGAAAAAGAAAAAAACTCTCCTGAAAGGAAAACACGCTGTGTGATTTAAAAGGGCATGTAGTGATACGACATGGGAGTATGGCTTTAAACTGAAAGAGGGCAGGATTAGATCAGGTATTAGGAAGAAATTCTTCACTGTCAGGACTGAAACAGGTTGCCCAGAGAAGCTCTGGAAGTGTTTGAGATCAGGATGGATGGAGCCCTGAGTAACCTGATATAGTGGAAGGTTCCCTGCCCATAGCAGGGAGTTTAAAACACGATGATCTTTAATGTCTCTTCCAACCCAAACCATTCCATGATTCTATGATTGTTTAGTTCTGTTTTCTCAGTTTTGTAACTCTTGCTTATGGTGCTCAGACATCTGGAACCATTCAAAAGAAAATATCATCAACTAGGGATATCATTAAAGCATTCTCCATAATTCCTGAAACATTTGCTTTGAAAAGACACTCTCAGAGAATCTATTACTGCTGTCCTATGTTGGGCTACTTGTGAGACTGAAACTTTGTTTACCCTGTGAGTACACAAACGAAAGGCAAAAGAGCAATTGTATTTCAGTAACCTGCACTTCAGTACAGTCTCAGGAAAGTAAATGGTGACCTATCAGTGGTGCAATCATCCCACTGCTCTGCCCATCCTTTAGACTTGCACAAATGGAGTCACACATGAGCCATATGACAGAGGAGCTGGATTCAAACCTTCCCTGGCATTGCAAAGCCAACATTTGATTACAATAAATGTTACAATAAATTATAAACAACGTTTTCCAAAAATCAAAACCATCCTGTAAGTCTTGGCCTGTGAAGCCATAAATCACTGATGGGACAACAGAAGCAACATCTCAAAGAAGTAAGCTAAAAATCTGGGAAGTGTGCCTGGATATAATCAATCACGTAAACCTAATAAACAATACAGCTCTTACATCCAGACATAACTAGCACTGCACTGTTTTCCAAAGGGTCCTGAGAGAAAGCAAGTTACCATTAAATGCTGTCTCCTGCAGACATTTCTATATGATAGGAAATTTCAAGGGTTTTGGCAGCAATGCCACCATAAAATTATCTTCTTTCCTTATTCCAAGAAATCAAATTTCTGTCGCAGTTTTCCTGGTGAGCCAGGAAACAGAAGGCACTCTCTAGCCATGTGAAAGCAAGGCATTTGCTCAGGCTCTCTGCACCAGTGCTCACACCACATGTTCAAAGTGGATTGTACAGTCCCAGCACCTCTTCAGTAGAGTCTCCCCTCTGGAGCCATGCTCCCAGCACCCACCAGCATCTAAGGAGGAGTGCAGAAAGTGGCAACGTTTCCTCCAGTGGTTTTTAAAAATGAAATTCACACAAGAGGAGCAGAACGCAAGTACTATTACTTAATCCATTGTAAATGCACAAGGAAACCCTGGGAATGACTGCTTCCTAAAGACATCCCAACTCCACGACGGAGTGAATTGGGTTGGGCAGCCTGCAGCAATCCTGCCAGACTGAAGGTGAAGGCAGAAAAATACCCCTGCAGCCATGGGCACAGGCAGCTGTGGAACATCTACCCCAGCTCTTCTTAGGAGAGTTTCAGGTGACTGAGCTTTTAGCAGAGCTCTGCAAATTTCCTCCCAGTCTGGGGTCTCTGGCTGCAGCTCTCAGAAAAAAGCATGAGGCTGCACTTCTTGCTGCTCCCCTTTTTCAAAGGCTGCTATTAGGCTCAGCTTTCTGTATAGAGAATTTAAAAAAACAAAAAACAACCCAGACCTTAATGATCACACTGTTTCCAGAACACAGAATAATGTTTCCTGGGTATTTAATATTACTTTGGAATGTCTTTACTTAAGTGTTTTCTTTTTGGTGAACTCTTAAGTATAAATTTCCTCCCTGCAACATCAACCTGGTGAAAACAAAGTCTTAATCAATTTTATCGTAAAACCACTCCAGCATGTTTCTGCTTTAACCAACCTTAATCTGCCATCCATTTTAGCCACTGATCCTGGGGCCAGGCTGTGAATGTATATCCCGGGAGAACTGTTTTCCAGCGTGAGACAACAGGCACCAATGCCAAGCCCAACCCCTGGCTCTGTGAAAAACAGAAATACAAAGAAACGTGGCAGATTGTAATCACACAGGACACACAAGTGTTTGTGTTCCCACATCCCATATGAGTTCAGGACTCATGTCATTGTTACTGGGCTGGCCTTAGGTCCAGTCAGTCAGGAAGCTAAGACCAGCAAGTGGAAATCAGGATTGAAAACAGCTGATCCTGACTGTTTTTGGAGATTCATCAATCTCAGAAAAAACTCTGAGCACTGTGGGAACCTCCTGGAAATGTTGCACGAGGTCTGATCTGGTCCAAGGCACAAAGGGAAGAGGGGCAGCAATCCAATCAAGATGTCACTTAAAATTACTGCAGAAAACACGATCACAGAAGATGCTGCCAATTGCATTGCTCTCTTTTGTTAAATCTCTATAGCACTCTTCAGCCAAGAAGCACCAAGGAAGGTGAGGCATTATCTCTGGTTCAATGGTCACCTCTGTCCACTTTCACCTTTGCTTTCCTTCAGGTGAAATCTCTTCTGTAGGGATTACTGGATATCTTGCATTCTCCCTCAAAATTTTGAATTCAACCTTTAAAATCACTATATTGTAAGTCTTAAAAATAGGCATACTTGTCTAGCACATATAACACATGCTTTAAGTTTGTAATGAGCAATTATTAATAATGAGAGCTAGTCTCATGGAGGAGTTCAAACAGGTCATCTGGGAACTTCTCAACACTGGCAGCTTTGCCTTCCCCAGAGATGCCCTTTAAGAGAAGGGCACAGCCTCTTGGGCTGCCACAAGGCTGATTTACATTTTGTCTGGTATCTCACAGCCTCCCTCTTTCAGCAGCATGGACACTGATTGTTACCCATAAGAGGCCTCTGATTCTGGAGCAGAAAAATGCAGGAAGGGGAACTCTCCAGAAGTTTTTGCATTAGAGGGTACTTTCCCCCTCATCCTGTGGTTCAAGGTCAAATGGGCATAGATGGGTGCCCCGAACATAAGGCTCTAACATATTCCCAAAAACTCCCCTAGGAAGCACAGATTTCTTCTCGCAGAAGAACCTCACCTTTGTTGAGCGTCACATCCATGACGATCCTGTCCTTGGGGCCAGGTCCTTTGCGGCTGGAGGAGGAGCCCTCGGGCTCCTCGAGGCCGGGGACAGGCACGCCGCCGCTGGCGCTGGGGGAGCTGGAGCGGCTCAGCAGGGTGGGCGTCACGCAGGGCGTCAGGCTGGGGCTCCGCAGCCGCGTGCGCACCGTCAGCGTCACCACGCCCTTCTTGAGTTGCTGCAGAGACAGCACGGAACCAACGTGAGGTGAGCCAGGTCTGCCACTACACCCACACACAGTAAGCCGTGGCAGTGCATCAAGCTGACAGTAGGAGATGGCAGCGAGTGAAGAGGAGCGTGAATCGCTTCAGCGCTACATCCGTGTTACCTTAAACCTCTGGATGGCCTCCTGATGGGTCAGTCCTTGTAGAGACTCTCCATTAACTTCCAGGATTTCATCCCCTGATGAATAGATAGAAAAAATGAGGTCAGCAATATATAGACTGCAAAGATTTAAAACCTCTTTCCTGAACATGGGATCTGCTACTATAAGGATTTAGGTTAACTATTCAATAAAAAGCCTTTTATTGTTCTTAATTTATTTTCACTTGTACTACAGTCTCTACAAGTTACTAGTGATTAACTAACAAAGTAAAAACTGTTCTTCAACAGAGACTCTTAACTTGGCATTCCCATTCTCACAGACAAACTGAAAATCCTACATATTTTAACTAAAGTCTGAAAGTGATTATGACATGAAGTCAAATGGTACTATAAAACTGCCTTTCTTTTGTAAGCATTAACAGGAGAAATAAGGAACTAAGTGAAACACTACAGCACATAACTTCAAAGCCTGTTCAGAGAAAATGAACCTTGCATCCATGTGCAGAAAGCAAATGTGTTCCCTTACTAAATGCCTGTGGACAGAGAACCATGTAATAGCCCACATGCTGTGACAACAAATGTCTTTTTCACCTCAAGGAACATGTCCTGACAGATTTCTACCAGCTTCCAGGCTCTGGGTCTTACTATTTACACCCAGCTGTGCTATCTACCTTCATTTATTAAAAGGAGTGTCAGCATGATCCAGATCCACTTCCTGCAATTTTATTTGCATCTGTGCAAAATTACATGGGGCAATATCATCAGCTAAGCCTACCCTTCCTCTCCCTTCCTAGCCTTAGAAAAGAAAAAAAAAAAAAAAAAAAAAGATTGAAAACAATAAATANAAAAAAGAGTTTGCAAGCTACGAATAGCCTGCAAATGATTGCTGGGTTTATGGGACAGCTGCTACTTATTGGCTTCCCAGGGCAAGTGCAGAACCTATGATGCAGGGATGTGAGTTTCCCTCTGGCAGCAAGTGTGAGAGTTGGCACCAAAAGCAGCCTCAAATACAACAAGTGTGATAAGACAGAAAGAGGGGAAAGATGATATGAGGAGAGAAGTAACACAGGAGCAGCTTTCTGTGGAAGCAATGTAACACAACCCCTGCAGAAGGGCTGTAAACTCATGGTCACTTTGTGTTTTCAACACTAAGAGTCTGTCTGACACAGCACCCAGACCATGGTGCAGCACACACAGAGCAGACTGTGCTTTCAGCTCAGACACCAANTTGTTTGTTTTGGTTTTTTGTTTTTTGTTTTTTTTTGTTATGATTCTTGTTCTGTCAAAATCATAGCAGGAGGCTTAGAGAGAACAAAGGCCTCAAAACATCCTCTCCAAGACATGTCCCTATATATAATGCCTGCTCAGACCAGCATTTTTAATGCTGGCAGATGTTGTTGGCTATTTATATTTTCCTGCTGTCACTGACCCTCTCCAACTGAAGAATTGCAGCTTGCTGTTTGTGCAAATAAAATCCATGAAAGAGAAAGGGGACAATGAAGTAGCCACCAGTGTTCTTTAGCTCCCCCTTCTCAGTATGAAACACAGTCAAGTTAATTGCTATCAATGATCTTCCACAGAATGAACAAACAAGGCATTTTACATTTTCCATAGCCTCTTGCTGCTGGCCAGGTACCTAAACTTAGCTATACTTGAATTTTCCTCCTGGACTGAAATGATAACCCACCGTGGTCCTTTA
Source organism: Regulus satrapa (assembly GCA_013396955.1). Classification (NCBI taxonomy): domain Eukaryota; kingdom Metazoa; phylum Chordata; class Aves; order Passeriformes; family Regulidae; genus Regulus; species Regulus satrapa. The sequence goes on along the minus strand of VWZN01010718.1, from coordinate 111,733 downwards.
TGTGAAGTTGAATTGTCTCTACCATACCTTCTTTAAGCCTTCCATCAGCAGCCGCTGCTCCATTTGGGAATATAGTCTTCACAAAAATCCCCATGCGTCCACGAGCAGAATCCTGACCTCCCACAATGCTGAATCCAAGACCCTACAGAAAAGAGAAGACACACAGCTGGCACCTTACTTTATTATCACCTGCATGAGAGAGACTGCCAGTAGCGTACAAGACAAGGTAAAGATGAAAACCTAAAACCTTCTGATGAATTGCACTACCAACTTACTCTCTCCATCCATTTCCTCATTTACTTTCACTCTATTATCAACACACTCATCAGCCCAAAACATAGCAGCTGGCACCCCAAGCTGATATAGAAAAAAATTTGAGATTATTTTAGGTTTTTTCAAAAGATTGGGTCAATAGCTTTCCCATTTTAAAAAACAGTAACACATTCGTTTTAAATTAACAGACAGTCAATTCCTACCCCTGAGATCTATATCCAGGATTAACTATAGGTTTTCTCTTATGTCACAGATCCTACATTTCCTCAGGAAGAAGAAAAGCTTCAGAACATGACATAAGGTCAGTGCTGCAATGTCAGGAATGTAGCTGAAAGGAGAATGGCATGTGGGAGCTACCACTCACATGTACATTTTAAATTATTCTGGAGATATATATCACGTTGTATTTAAATAAATCTCTATCAATAGATTCCCCAGGGCTCCATCCATCAGCTCTTACCCCTGCACTACCCCAGCAAGCTATGGGACCATCTTTTAAAGCTGACCTGAGAACTGATGAACACAGCAGAACAAACCTCTCCCCCTTCTGCTGAGTTATTTCCTAGACAAATCACTTCCTTGATCCACAACCCTTTCCCATACTTCCCCTCTTGTTCATGTATTTTACAGACTAAAGAGAAAAGTCACCGACCAGGTGAACAAGGGATGTGGAGAACTGTTGTGCTTTAGTGATCTGAAGCCATGGACATTATTATTGCCTTGGGCAGTCCTCTCCAGCTGAGGGATGCTGCCAGGGCAAGCACTGAGTTTACAATCCAACACAACAATCAGATCTTTTGTTTCACTACGTGAATACAGAGCAGGCCACCACAGTTACAAGCTTCTAGTAATTTGATAAGGCATTACTGAATTCTGGAAGGGAAGCCAGGGAACTTAGTTCCCTTGTGCAGAAGAACAATATAAATCCACTAAGTGTCCAACCCTGTGCAATTATCAACTGCAAATCAGCCTACAGAATGCAGGAGGCATCTGGGTCTTACTGGACACAGAAGGTCTCCCCATCTCCCGTTGCTCCCTGGGGAGGTTGGGAGAAATACATCTGCAAAGCACAGCAGTGTAGTTCCTACACTAGCCCACCTTCCCAGACAAGCCCTGCTGCTCCACAGCAGGACACCACCCCTTGCAGATCCACCTATGGATGAAAACCTAAAGGCAAACAACTTGGCTCCCTGACACCAACACCCAAGCTCTTTGGAGAAATGTTTCAAGTCCCAGGTCTGCACAGGAAAAATAAAGTCAGCACACATTTTTTATTTTTTAGTACTGCACTATTACTATTTTTTAGTATTGCACAAATTGTACAAGGTGCAGTCCCTCAGAGGAGATACCCAAGAGGTGGGTGGAAGGCACGCAGAATGGCAGCTGCTTTAGGTGGTTCATGATCACTAGGGTCTGCATTCTCCCAGCTGCTTCCTAAAACCTTGGAGCTAAATGCAGAAAGGCAGGAGGGGGTGTCTTATGCCGGGGAAGAAAGAATCTAATTTAATGAGAAAAAGAGAGTGAAAAACTGAGTACATGAAAAATTAAGAAATATTTTCTCATAATAAAACACCCACAGCTCCTAAAGCAAGGAAAGTTAAAGCAACTGTAAGCCAGTCTACCCATAGATGTAACTATTCCTAATTCTTTGCTAAACATAAAGCACAACAAGGAATTAGTCTTGCATTTGAGCTTGAAAGTCAAAACAAGTCTTCTTAGTCCAAAAACAAATCCATCTGATGACTTTAAAGACTATTTCACAAAAGGACATGCATATTTTTAGCATATTTAAATGACAGCTGCAATACCAGTGTGGATTTGATTAGGGAAAACAATATATACCTAGGTTAATGCTTATGTATTTTTTCTTAGCATTCAGCCAGCTGGTATCTAGCAAGTGTGTAAACACATTACTGGAGGAGAGAAGAGGACTTTTTGACCCATAGAATTCAGTGCTATCAGAGAAGCAATCACCCAGTAACCCATCTTTAGATTTAATGCTTAATTTGCAGTAATTTTGTTGGTTTTGTTAAATGCATCCAGATTCAACAGAGGGAAAATACACTTGTCCATAAATATACATGCAAACAGGTACTGTTCTAAGCTGCGCTGACTTTGCATAAACATACATATTTAGAGATCCATTATCAATACTTGATATCTCAGTAATGGCAAGATGCACCAAACCAAAACGAAAGCCACCCTATGTCAAGTGGATGACACAACCATCACACCCCGTGTATTTTGCAGGTGTAACTTTGGCATTTACATTTGGAAATGGGATTTGTTTATCATTAGCACTATTACCAGCTACCTTGAGAGCAGCTGGAAATACAGGAGATACCTCTTAAATGCCAGCTCTTGATACATGTGAGCACCATGCAGAAATCCTCACCTTGCCTTGCCCTTTCATCAGGACGATGTTAGAAATGATGGACGGCTGGGTCAGTCTCCATGGAGATTCCACTTGGGCAGCACTGAAGGAACGGGTAGATTTCTTCACGATATGGTAGTCCTAACATCAACAAACAAGGATAATTGCTCTGATTGCTTGACACAGATACTGGGGATGTCATACTGGGAAAATTGCATGTGTCAGGGAAGAGGGATGCAGTATCTTAGAGACACTGCAATGGATGAAACCCCAGCTCACTACAATCAAAGTGAATCTTGCCACAGTAATTTCCCCATATTTCACACAGTAGAATCATTTTGCAATGCGTCAGTCCAATTAAAATTAAAAGGATCAAAGGTAACCTCATTATATACTCAAGTCCTTATTTGCTAAAAAAAAAAGAGAAAGAAAAATGAAGGGAAAGGCCTACATTTTAAAATAATTAAAATAAAGAGCACTTTTTTGTTATTGTTAAAGTCCTCAGATTTCTAGAACTGCAACTCCTAATATAAGCAGCCTTAGGACCCTGTGGCCACAAGCAAGCAGTACGCTCCTTCACAACACTCAAAGAAGTTCCCCACTCAAAGAAGGCCAACACATCCCATTTTGGTCTCCAGGCCTGGTTTCAGTCCCGTGATGTACCTACGTGGTCCTGTTACATGAGCACTTCCATGAGCTCCAGGCACATGCCATAGCACCAAGGACAGTGAGGGGCTTGCAGCCAACTCTGCCTTCCCACTCACCTGTCTGGCTCCGGCTGACTCCAGCTGCTGGGGCAGGGAGTGCTTTCTTCCACCCCGGGAATATTTCACCGCTATCTCGTAATTTGATTCACCATTTTCCACCGTCAGCTCATCGTCTTCTCCCACAGACTCCAAGCGGGATCCGGCACCTAAGAAAAACCACAGAAACACATCCAGCAAACATCTGGGAGCTGCTTTAGCCTCTCTCATCAGCAGGCAATAACCACCTCCTGCAAATCCCAAATTAAAGCGCCTTAAAAAAATGCCACGCAGTTCCCAGCCAGGCAGTTAGAAACCAGTTTTGATCACACTCAACCAAGAACTTTTTCTGCTGCCACAGGTTTTCCACTATCTTTTAGTGATACTGAACTCATGGTATTAAGGAAAAGCAGAAGATAATTGAGTCGGTAGCTCAGGGACAGGAAAGAAATTCATCTGTTCACACCCAATGGCACTTGCCAGTGCACTAAGCTCTCAAGCTTCATGTATTTAAAATTAAAAGACCTGACACTGCAGCAGTATTCATTTCTGGAGGTGTCATGTCACTTTGAGGGAATTTTTCTGGAATGGAAAAAGTAAAAATCTGCCAAAAAATGCTATTTTCTTTCCTTTTGGCAACAATTCTAGTTGTCTTAAAGAGAGGAGGGCAGAGTTCATGTAAGAAACAGAATTATTTGTCTTGAAGGACATCCTGTAATTAGCTACAGAGTATCCTACTCCTCACACCAGGGCTCCTCCAATTCTCATTTTCTCCAAGATCCCTGCAGAATCCCCAGACACAGCAGTTCCCGCACATTTACCCCTGTCATTTCCACACTGCAAAGGAATGGGCCATTAACCCCTGTTTTACAGATGAAAACCAAAGACACACACCAAATTTGCTCAAGCTGGATTTCATGATGATGATTTAAGATTACTTTAAGCCAGCGTTACGTTGGAGCTGCCACAGAGAGCAACAGTTCTGATTTCCTTTCATCATCACCATCTGTAGTCCAGGACAGGGAGTGATGGGCTGAGGTAGACACACTGAAAATTTGCACAGGAGAGTCCCAAATACATTTTCTGTCACCTTCTCCCTGCCTGGAGGCTGTGTGAGCATTGCTGCCACTGCCAGGGAGGGATGAAGCACAGAGCTGGGGCAGCTGCATTTTTTCACTCAGCATGAAAGCAGTTCTGTTAATGCATCTGTAGGCAGAATTTATACCCACTGCCCAGAGCACAGATTAAACCTGCTCCCTGCTTTGGGATCTGAAATTGAGATCTCTGCTTTTCAACTCCCCTTCCCCCGGCACACAGGCTTCTGCTGCTGCACACAGACAGGATAGCAATCTTGGCAGGACCAGCATCCTGGCATTCTTTCATTCCCTGGCACCTACAACTAACCCTTTCCCATCACTTCTCTCTCTCTCTCTCTCTCTCTCTCTCTCTCTCTCTCTCTCGGAACTAGTTATAACTCTATGTTTTCTGCCCATCTCCAAATGCATTTTCCTTTCTCATGCTGCAGTTCAGGCTGGTGGATGCTCCAAGCTCACCCACAGCCCAAGGGCATTAGCCCTCAGGGCAACAGGGTCTGGCTCCCCAGTGAGCCACCAACTCACAGCCTCAGGGGCTACAGGCAGAGCAGCCCCCTGGAGTTCACTAAAAATACCTTAGTAATTGGAAACCAGGGTGAACACAGGAGGGAGGGAGCCTCAGGAAGCATTAGGGTTGAGAACGTGATCCAACTCTGCACACAGATTACTGTTAAGACTTGGGGACAAAGCAACAGAAAATTGCTTAATGGGGATTAGTCACTGTAATGGACAATTTGATCAGAGTACACTGAAATACACAGATAATANAAATATAAACAAAAAAGAAAGACACTTCCAAAGTGTTGCCTAGTATTTCTAATCCTACAATCCTACAATGTTCAGCCCAGGAGGCTAATTGCAATTATCTTATAGATAGGAGTTTACTTCCAAAATAAATTATAAGATTTTGAATAAATCCTATCTCACTTTTAGAGAGTTTAAAAAATACATGACATTAAAAAGCTGTAATTGCTATCCTTCTATCAGTCCAGCTTTACCTTGAGATCGACTTCTGTATTTCAGTATGCCACTTGCCAGAGTTGAACTCTGACTGTTTCCTTTGGACACTTCTGCACAAGCTGGATCTTGAGACTTCTCAGTTTCCATCACCTAGAAGAAATTTTTTAAAAAAAATTATTGTAAACTAAGATGCTGGTGACATTTTTTCTCATTGTCATTATGGGACAAAATTCCACTGCATATAATCTTTGTTTCCAAATCATGTAATTGTATTAAGTCAGCACACATTTTCTGTAAATGATTTTTAGCAATGCCTTTTGGCATTATGGTCAGGAATCCTCTGCAAGACACCACACTAATGCCCCCAGAATGCATCCCGGACTCTGTTGCACCTCACTCAGGCATTTCTGCATGTATTTGAACAACATTCTAGCTTTTATTCCCATTTGTGCTGCTCTGCAGTCTTCCAGAGACATCACAACTTTATAGAGAAAACCACTTTTAAAAAGCATTATTTTACTGTTAGCATCTGCTGAGCACTAATACAAAGCTTGATGATGAAAAGCTCACTTAACAGAAAGTTATGACAGCTAAGCACTTAAAACATCTGGAAATGTGCAATTAAAGTCTACAGGTGGAATCACAACCCCACCACCCAGAGTAATGCAGCAGGACAGGGTCCATTTACCAACTGTGTTTGCCGGGACGCCAAGTAACAAGGTAAGCAGCACAGCCACATGTCCTCTGCCTCCTGCTCTCCTGTGCTCAGGGACCAGCACAGCTGCCCATGGGCAGGCTCTGCCCGGCCCCTGCATTTTGGAAGGTGCTGGTGAACTGCTGGAAGTCAGTTTTAAAAAAGCCCCACCCAAGTAACCAAACACTTTCCTGTAAAAATAATTTCTGCTCCTACTATTCAATCTTAAAAACATCAGTCTTTCCCACAACTTGCCTCCCCACCCCCCGGTCCGTCTTACACCCAAGCCAACAAAGCCGAAGTTTATCTTTTGTGCAAAGTCTAGACTCCGTCATTTTAGTTTGATTCAGGAAAACATAAAACTGGCAGAAACAGGAAGCTGGAACAGAAACTGCTTTTTATTCCTTCCCCTTCAATATGAGCATATTTGTACATCCTAGCTAGTAGTTGATTTTTCAAGGCATTGCAGCCATGAATTGAGAGTCCATTTCCAGCACCAAATGCTCTCCATGTAAACTTAGAACCAGCTGATTCATTCATCAGTCTGAAAAAAAACCAGCACTTGTGATCCTGATAAGGGTCTTGTCCCAGAAAATAGATCAGATTTTAAAACCCGCCTAAGAAACCCAAACCATCAGTGATTAGGCCACAGCCAAAACATCAAAAGTTCTCCTTCCAAGAGACTTCTGGGATACCCAGAAGAGAGCAGAAGCATGTGGAAATAAGACAGGTCCTCATGGATCTGACAAAGTGACACTGAAATTTACCATACAAGTGGGGAATGCTCTTTATGAAGTGAGGATGCCTCCCCTACAGAAGGTTTGAAATCATTTGCACCAACACAAAAGTTACATGGTGGTTTTATAGGTGTACAAACCAATTGGTGCACAAGGCCAGTACTAACTCCATGGTGGGGGAAGTATGTGAAGCACAGAGATGAAGAAAAACAAGATGTATGTCCCCCCAGAGGAGCTAGTTTTGCTGGATTGCTGTTTAACTATCTGAACAGATGGGGATGAGTCCAATCTGACTTTTCTGGAGCTGAGCAAGACACAGATAAAATCTGGAGCTGTAGAGCTGTGTGATTTCTGCAGTCCACATGGGGAAGTTGTACTTGATAAGACCACACAGCTCCCAGTCCAAAGCTGGACCACTTCATCCAGGTAAGAGAAAGGGAGAAAAAAAATTACTTAGCTTGCAGTATAGTACAAACAGATGTTGAAATCATCTCTGCAAGGGCAAATTTCCATCCTGAGCCCAGACTCAAGGGTGCCCTATTCAGTATATTTTATGCCTCTAATACATGGGATTTGAGTTTGGTTTGTTGCTGATTTTTATTTTGACTGTGATACAAGAGAAAAGTACCAATGTATTCTGCAACCACATACATTTTCATCTAGTGGGGTGGGAAGAAAAACAGGACACAACTGCTACTTGTATTAAAACTGTGCACCCCAAGCTACCTTCCCCTCATGGAGGAGCCTGTGAACCTACAGATATCAAACCCCCAAACCCCATGCATGATCCACAAAAGGTCACATGTGTGCAAACACCAATGCTATGGAAAGCCTCAAGACATTCTCAAAAGCTTCCTGAAATTATAGTTTATCCAACTAGGCTTCAGACTACAATTAGGAAGTAAAAACACGTAACTTATCTGTGTCATTAAAGCATTTAAATTATCTGTGTGGGTTTTTTGTTTTTTTTTTTTTTTTAATTTTAGCAGAAGTATTTTTCTCACTAATTATGAACACATAGGGGAAGACAGACTAGCATTTGCAATGAAGTAGATATTCTTTAAGTTGTTGAGCTTGCCTAATAAACCATCAGGAGTTTTACGCTATTCAGAAAACACTTAGAAATCTGATCTACAAAGCTTGCAAGAACTCCCGAAAGGCGTCTGTCTGTAATCTTTGGCTCTCTCATAACCTAGACAAGAAGAAAAACCCAGCTCCACCTTATCCTTCTGGCCATGAACATATCACTTTACTGTCTCGAGGTGGCTGCCCACATTTAACCATGCCATTTTAATTTTCCTCGCTTTCAAGGAAATGAAGCTTATTATTTCAGTCCTGTAGGTCTCTTATTAAACTAAACCAATAAATCCCTCCCAATGCCGTTCCAGCGTTAAGGACAAGGGGAGTTTTAACACGCACAGTAGTTTGAAGGGAGATCTAAAAATAGAGCCCATTTTGCCAGTTCATTAAGTAGCTGTGGGATCAAGTGATGGTGACATCTCAATTGATTTCAAAGGAAACGGCACTATCAGGGACACGCGGTCCTGGCACTGCACCAGAACGAACAACTGCCCTCGGAGTCCTCGCCTCGGCAAAGCTCCAGCGTGACCAGGCTCTTAATTAGGCAAGATGAGGAGCAGGATTATGACAGTCTGCACTGTTCAACCACGAACAGCTTGGCAATCCTCTGCCGATCAAGACGGCACACAGAGGTTGACACAATTTAACAAGCAGACTGCTTTTCTGCTGCCCTTGCAGAGCTCCTCAGCTGCTGCCTTTCCCATCAGCAAGCCCACCCGACTCCCCACGGCACAGCCTGGCTGGCTCTGCCAGGGAGTGTCAGCAGCATGCAGACCAGTTTATCCTGGTGGTTTGGGAACGAAGCAGCAAGAACCAGGCTGAGCAGTCTGCAGCATAACAAATTCTATCCTGCCCGTACTTGCAAAGCAAGTCCACCAGCAAGACTACTGCCCTTCTTCAGAACAGCCATATGAAAGAGGAATAGCCGTGCACCAGCACACGCTCCGTGGGAAAATTCCACATCTTCTCTGGTCCCATTCACACTCTGTCTTGGTCTCCAGCCATGACAACTTTTCCTTAAGCAGCAGTACCCCAAACATTTAACCACAAATTGCCCCAACACCACAGTCTGTGAGACAGCCATCAGGAGGACCCCAACAGGCCTCCGCGAGAAGACAGACTCTTCACAGCAATACACCAAACACCCAATGCAAATCTTCACCTGCTCCCTCACAAAGTCTTTCTTCCTAGTCCCTTGAGACAAGCTGATGCCTTAAAGCCTTTAACCTTAAAAAAATAAAAAAAAAAAATCCAAGTTTTTTTTTTCCACGATCTGGTATAATTCTAGCTGTGTCAGTTATATGTGCAATTACTTATTGCTTTATGTGGCACAGCATGCTTTAAGCCTTAAATGTATCTGCTAGGCAGGGAACTCCACATGCCCCTTTGCCTTGCACAGAAAGTAAAATACCTTCACTTTTAAATTAGCTCTTTTTCACTTTAATTGAATCCATCTCATAGATAAATTACGAAGTGCAGTGCTATAATTTTTGAGAATTAACACTGCAAGTGATGCAGAGGACATGGATTTTCTAATCTTGGACAGCACTGAGTTTTCCATGCCTTACTGCTGTTTTAGGGCATGTACAAAGCTGCACAGATCTTAGAAGGGAGGCTGATGAGTCGGGACACACTGCATCGGGGGCTGCAACCCCTAAGGCCAGTTTTCCAAAACACAGCACATCCCAAAGCCCAGGAAGGTCCCTAAACTAAGCTGTGGGGCTCACAGGAAATCCAAATTAAATCCAGACTTAGCAATTTTTTGGTGCAAGCTAGAGAACTCCTCTCTTCCAAAGGGCACTTGCATTGCTGCTCCTTTCTTTCATAACACAAAAGCAAAGAACCACTTGGAGCTAGGGATGCAGGAAAAGTGAAGGAAGATCACCTCCATGTCAACACTAATTCAGTGTCTTGAACTGGCAGCTCTGTAAAAAACAATGCCTTAGTTGCTCCCCTGGTGCAAAGATGACAGGGCAGACAGCAGTTCTTCTGTACATTCACCAGGGAGGCCTTGGGAGGGCTCAAATTTGGGCTGTTTTTGCCAGCACTGGTGAAACAAAGCCTCCGCCACCTTCCCCAGAAGCTCACCTGGGAACTACATGTGCTGGTTCCACTTTATTCTGCCCAGCCAAATGGAACAGGAACCCAAGCCCTCCTTTACTTAATTTAAAATAAAGTGTTGGAAAACTCTTGGTTCATGTGCAGCAAGAGATCAGGAAGTCTGATAAACAGTTAAGAACTGAAGCTGCCCAGCTTTCTGAATAAGTGGAAATGCCAAATAAACAAAACAAAAGCTTTTAAAGTGGCGTCTAGTCTGCCACTTTACCAAATCTCTGTACTCAAAAGTGACCCTAAGCCTTCAGTATAATGCAGTAGTTGCTAGACAGGGAATTACTATTTATTTCAGGAGGCACAAACCCCCAACAGTCATTTTTATGTCTCTTCTCAAAATCTACAGAGTTGCACACACAAACTTGCACAAGAAACAACACCTGGCATTCACCAGCAGTATCTGCCCATGGCCATTCCATAAACAGACTGGAAATGTACTATGGCAGAGCTAAGCTACTCTTATGTTTGGCAGTGTTCTATTTATTTTTTACAAGACCCTACAAAACCTTCTTGAAAGTGTTTGACACCAGAAGCCACCATGTGTTGACCACTGTCCAGAGGATGCCAGCTGGTTCTTGATGAAGCAGGGTCCCAGCTGTGCTGGCTCCAATGACTCACTGGTCAGAGTTGCAGCTAAGCAAAGCACACTCCACTTCCAGAGAAGAGTCACCAAAATTACTAATCATGTTTTGAAGAGAAAAAACTTCGAAGAAACATCCTTTTAAATAGGAAGAAATGCAGGAAATGGCTAATGCAGCCAAGTTTTCCAAGAAACACATATCGCAGACAACACATGCCTTGGAAACAGTAAGATGCTCTCAGCTAAACAGTTCCCAGTCCTTTTTGGACCAGATTACTCTTCTTCTGCAGTATATTATGATTTTCACTAGAAACAGCTTTTGAGCTGAAAGAAATCAAATGCAAACAAACAGATCCCTGCTGTTCTCCTTTTTATGCTTTATCCTTCCCCCCCTCCCCCTCCCCAAAATCAGAAAAGCAGGACACATGCTTTCTGTGCAGTTTAGTCACTGCCCACGAGATGGCTCTATGTGCTGCAGAGAGATCCCTGAAGACCAATCTCAGCAAGCAGCAGAGACCTAAGGGATTCCATGAATGCATGACAAACATGGAACTCAAGCAGGGTGAAAGCTGGTTCAGCTACTCCATTATTTTGTTTAATACATGCTCAGTTCATGGCTTAGTACAAATCTGAAGCCTTTACATCATAACAAACAATAAACTGCTTATCCTTTTTTTCCCTTTCTTTCTCTCTCTCTCTCTTTTTTTTTTTTTTTTAAATGACAATCTTTTAATTCCCAGTTAGGGACAATAATCACTCCTCAAAATAAATAGCTCTCCTGAGAATGAAACAAGATCTTCTTAATACCAATGTCAACTAACAGCTGCAGAGAGCATTCCCATGACACCACTGGTGGGAGCTTTGCATTTCAGCTCCAAACCAGCGTTTTATACCATCCTAAGTATACAATGAGATATGGAATACATAAGAATTAAGTGTCTTTCATACCTGCATGAAGTGTCTTTCATATTGGCATTGTCTTTCATATCTGCATCTTCAAGGATGGATCTGAAGCCTCATAGATTACAGATGCTGCATAGCACACCTCAAATGAATTTTACCTGATCCCAACCAAGACTGGACAGTATACACAGTCAAAAATTTGCAGATGTGGTACTGAGACATTAACACTAACTCAAAAATTCTAGAGCCTTTATCATCCTTCTGCTAATGTATGTGAACTGCATGGCTGTGACAGCATTTCTCTTGTTCCACTGCCATGAGGGTGTTATTTTTAGCTTGTTAAAGGCAGTTCATCTCCTTCAAAACTGGGCAGTTATCCAAACAGCCAAAGGAGAGACAGGCTGACTGTATCTGATGCTTTATGGGTAAAGCCTTCATTCACAAAAACAAAGACCATGCAGAACCTGTACTGTAGATAAACTTACATTTCTATTACTCTGCTGACTTGACTTTCAAATTTATCACATGGGAAGAACCAAAATTGTAATTCTGGGCATTGTCTACACGGTTATTTATGGTCAAGTAAGAAAGGTTATCTTCCACCAGCCCAAGCAACAGGAGGTATTTCACGTTTTGCAGACGGCATCACATCTACAGAGAACCTTCCAGTGCTGACCCCCGGGTGAAACAGTTTTCTCAGGTCTTGCCTCTAAGATGGAGGCAGTAGGAAAAGGCCCAGAAGAGCTGGGAGCCAGGCATAGGGGAACGATGCAAATGCTCTGAGGAGCTCCCTCCTGACACGAAGAACACACTCATGTTAATATGTCCTTGACACCTGAATTCACCTTGATAGGTGAATTTTACAATGTGTGAAAAACAGTAATTCAGTGACACCACACCCCAGGAGGCCTTGCAGCACTTCTCCCCTTCCCCCAGCTCATGTGATGCGTGCCAACACCTTTCCCAGCCCTGACCAGTGTCACACCACTACAACCAGCCCACTGCTGAGCAACGTCCCCCCAGCAAGCCCAACTGCAATTGCTTATTATAATGTGATAGGGTTTCTAGAAATGACACACACTATGTGAACAAGATTTGGCCTCCATGCATTTTGTGATTTTCCTTTGCCCAAATTCCTAACTATATTTACACTGAAAACTTGTTTCTGGAGTCACTGTAGGACTCAGTGTGTCTCATCAGCCACAGCATGAGTGAAGGACACTGCATGGGTGCAGACTCTTTGATATGTTGGACAAGACTGTACCTCAGAAAGGTACAGTACAGCCAGACTTTCAACGAATTCAGCATTTAGAGCTGAGCAGCAGCTCTGATCCATGCCAAGGTGCAGCTGGACCCTGCCCTTGCCTGCCCCTTCCAAAGGTGATGTGGCACAGGGCAGGATCTGCAAACACTGCCAGCCATCACCACAAAGATGAAAAGAATTGTAGAACCCTTCCCAGTACATCAGCAAGTCAGGCTCTTCAATTTCTTCCCCTTCCCCCCACACCCTAAGTAAAGCCTTTCATTACTAAGCAAATTTCTGCCAGGAGAATCTTTTTCTTGCTTTTCCCCCAGCCATGCAGCGCTGTTTGAGGAGTAAACCATGTTTCTGCAGCCTGTGCTGAGACTGCAGTGCCCTAATGGGAGCAAACACTCCAGCACTCCAAGTAACGAGGGCCCCACTCCACGCCCTGCACACATTTAATTGTTGAGTTATGCTTCCTGTTCCTTCTCAATGCTAATGCTTTCTCTGAAATTCTCTCTGAGTGTTTCCAGAAGAACTTTTGACCCCTAGACTGTTTTTATAGTTATGGCATTGTTATCCTGTTCTTCATTATGCTTGCATGGCTACAGGTAATTATGTGTGGATTCCCTAGTAAGACAGAAAGGCTCATGGCAGAAAACAGCTAGTCAGTCCCACAGCAAGGAAAAAAATATAAATTGAGAGGGAGTGGAGTTAAACAAATGCAATTCTTCACATTCACCGAACAGGTTTATTTATCCCCTTTCAGCTACATGTATTGCATGAAAACCTCAAGTGGGCTTTGGCAGGGATCAGGTAACCTGGATCACACAGGGAACCTTTAACAAGAGACATCCTGTTTCTGTTGCTGGTAGGAGGGTAAAGACCTTGCAGGGTCACGGCCATCTCCACATGCAACGCACCCGGCACTGACGTAAAGGCACACATCACACATTTGAGGTCATCTAAAAATGATTAAATATGAGCAGAAAGGCTCTGATACCCCACAGCAGAGGGTCATGCAGCTGGGGGTGCTGCCAGAGGCAGTGTCACCAGGGGCAAATTCCCTTCCCAGTGACCCCTCATAGGGAAAAGATAAGAGGTATTTTCTCTTTTATACTGTTCTATTCTGCATGCAACAGACTCAGCTCAGGGTCCTGCCTCCAGCATCAGGAGTGGCAGGTGTCCAGGGGAGAACACAAGATTTAAGCACAGAGGAGCAGTCCCCAGTCTCCAGCAACTACAGATCCAAACCTTCTGAGGCAGACACCCTCTTGCTGTTTTTACTAACCTGTGGGAATTTCAAGCCATTAATATGAAGCTGGTCACTGACGCTGAACATTTAAAAAATACTCAGATATTGAACCACACAAAGGCAAGTAACTTTTGAAGTAACTAAAGGCACACGCTTCTATCTAAGGACCAAAAATACCCCAAATTCCTTGGACACTTTGCAAACTCTTGGTAGATGAGCTTTCTCTTTAGAATTCACTTCCCAGGTTGCTCCACCAATCAGCAGTGCAGTGACAGATTTGATTTCAAGCAATAGAAACACTAGTAAAAGTGAATTAGAATTAAAAACAAATCATCTAAGGCAAATACTATCATATTATCCTATTTTGCACTTGGACATAAATAGTGACATTTTAGAACAGCAGTGTCAACTGCACTTGGCAAAATATGGATTGGGTGGAGGAGTTTAAAATCCCTGAAACGTCTCAGGACTGTTAGGACACAACTCTCTGACCCAGTGTTTTGTGTCTGAAATGTTTTGGACAAACTACTCCTGAAAGAAATGCACTCTAAGGATATTAATGTGATCCTTTTTCTGCCTGGTAGCACAAGTCTTAATAAAGTTAAAACGTTTAGGGCATGTTTCATGTTAAACAGGGCTTTACATAAGAAGACTGTAAAAGCAGAGCTCCATTTAAATTGTATTATGCAATTTTTATTAATTAAACTTAACAAGTGGATACTAAGAGAACTGATACTTCTCTTAGTATCAGTTTTCAATTGTCACTAAACTCTTCTGCTGTGTTCTGCAGAAGCTGACTAGCTCAGACTCTATTCCCCTGTCTGAAAATGCTGGAGCAGAATTTAAGAGTTGAAAAAAACAACTGCCCACAGGGAAAACTTTTTAACTCCCAGTATCTAGAAAATATAATTTTCACTTTTACTGTTTTTTTCCGACTTTTAAAACAATCCAGGTTGGAAGGGACCTTGGGGGGATGTCACATCTCAAAACAGTGACAACTTACATCAGTTGCCTCAAGAGTCTGGTCCAGCTGAGTTCTAAGTAGTTACAAGGATGAAGATATGAATATATACCTTCATTCCAAGTGATTGTTTTTTCTGCCTGGTTCAGCCTTTAGGCAATCAGGTGCTAAAGCAGCAAGTCCATCAGGTCTATTAATTATGGCTCTAAATACTCAGCAGTGAGTTATATTCACAAAGAAGTTAATGACAGAACACCTTTGACAAACCTAGAAGCTCCTGCAAGTCTTTCAGTATGTTTCAAACTTGTTTAATAACTAGACAGACATTGTTCTGGGTCAGAAAAGGGACAGTGAAGCCTCAGCTGACAATAAAACACTCTGAATTACTCATTATGACATAACCACCCAGCATCTGACAGCATCCCTTTAAGTCTCTCCAAAGCCCCACAGAGTAAACAAGAAAATCCATTAACCTCTTATCAGAGGTGAGAAAGGTAACTCCTGGACAGGGCTGAGTTGAGAGTCAGCTTCAAATCTAAGATGTCTAAGTCTTAGACTAAGATCACAGTCTCAATTACCTGGTTCAGACCTTGAGTACCACCCATCCTGAAAGTCTAATACAATTGCATTTGCACTGATTAAAAATAGTCCAGCTTAGCTCCTGCTTTAATCCTCAGTCACACTGTCATCCCTTATCTACACTACAGATATAATGGAATATATGTGAGAGAAAGAGAACACACATGAATATCATCAAAAGCATGAGAGCAGAAAAGAGCAGTGATTTCCAAAGCATTTTTGCAATAATGTATTGGACTATACGTTTATATATATTTAAAAATAAGATCTAGTGATGCTTTGATTTCATACTGGCCTTGAAATCAGCTTCTAAGCTTTGGTATGAAAAATCCCCCCCATTCTTGCCAGGTGGGAAAAAGCCACATGAATTTTATCTTTTCCATACATTTACTTTCTTCTGTTCTGCCTGGTGGTATGCAGTATTTGCACAGCCCAGCTCAGCTCAGTCTGCTCAGACCTGAGTGCAATGGATTAGGATGAAGGTAAAGCTGAGAGGTTTACACAGTACAGACTGCCCAAGCCAGGCTGCAGAGAGCCCTGTCTGCACTCTGAGGCTGACACAGCAATTGCAAGGGAAAGACAAACATATTCTGTGCTTTGGATCAGAAAAGCAATGATTTCATCTGCAGATCAAGCAAAAACAAAAAAAGTCCTGAACATCACCAATAACTTACTACGTTTCTTTAAATTACATCCTTTCAATAAAAGAAATAGAAGCAGAAAAGACAATGAAAAATCCTGATGGTACTCTTCTAAAGTGTTTGTTGTGCCCAGATTTCTGTGATTTCCCCTCAACCTTCCAATTATGTATTCTGAAAGCAAAGAGCTATTGCCATCAGGGGTAAGAGTGTCCAACAGGCAGGAAAACCCAGCTGGCTCTGAGTTAGTGGCCACCAACATTGCCAGCTGCAGTGGCACCAGGATGGACAATCAGGGCAGGCCCTAAACTCAGACCCAAGCTGAAGGGCTCTGGGAGGCTCATGCAGCTGTGCATGAGTCACGTGCACCTCAACCATCTTGAACTTCCCTGAGCACTACGTTAATCTGGAAAGAAAACACTTGATAAAAAAAGCTATCACTGGCAACCAGGCAGAACCTTGCTGGAATGGACATAAGCAAACCAGTGACAAATAACTCTTAGCGTGTGCTGAAAGAGTCACTGGAATCCAGGGAGCTTAGTCCTGAAGCCACACATAATTAAATTTTGTCAAAATCAATTTTTATATTTAAGTGCTGCTGAACCATAGCCTTATTAGAAATTGCCAGAATGGTAAGCATGATATGTAGAAGAATTCAAAGTATTTTGATAGTCAAAAGAACGCTTAGATGCCCACTCAAGTTTGCACACAAACACTACACCAACATCAGCATGTTAAGCATCCCATATTTATTTGTTTTTCCCTTCGCCCCCCCCAAAAAGGCACCCTGACACATAGAATAGAAAACAGTGAAGAAATAACAAAATTTTTCAGAGTACTGAGATTTGTGAGAGTGAGAACTCTTATAAACATTGACTCAAAGTAAGTCAGAGATGACAGGCAGGTAGGAAGTGAACACCAGCATCATAAAAGTCATCCTGGGAAGCAGCCTTTTTGCTCAGGTATAAGTGCAGGAATATAAAATCACAACAAATCACCAAACCAGTACCATATCTGAGCCATCCAAAGGTTTAACTGATTTATTTTAACTGTCACAGAAAAGAGTAGGAGAGGAAGACAAGAAGGAAAAATAGGAAATAGATAAAAGCTTCAAGTGAATCCACCTGCCTTCCCTTGTTGGAAAACCAGTCTGTGAACTCTTTAGATTAGAAACGTAATTTTATTTTTTGTCTGTATCCAAGAGAGGCCCAGAAGACCTATGAAGTTTCATAGAGCTGCTGCATTACAAATAAATAACAATAACCCACTTAATCTCTTCTTAATGCAGCCCTGAAGGGAATGCAAGTGAGATTATCAACCGGCAGCATTTATTCAGCAGAACTTCAACCATGGTGCACAGCCAGAAATTCCTATCCCTCCTCCAAAGTGTCTGTTGGCTTCAACAGAGCAAATACAAACTTGAAGACTTGGATCATAAACTGTTAAAGAAGTTTTGTTACAAAAGGAAGGGAAAGAAGAGCATGTAACTGCGTAAGCATGGCAAGAGGCTTTGCAACAGATCCAACAAAAGCAGTTCAAGTGGGTGGAAAACAATCGAAGAGAAAAACAAAACCACGATTGCAACATCGGCTGGAGGCCTCAAGAGCTCCTGCTCCCTGTGCTGCTGCCTTGCTGCAGCTCAGAGATGGCTGAGAGGCTGTGGTAAATGCCATTCCCTTTCCAGCTTCTCCGTCAGATCCCGTGCAGAGAAGGGCTGGTGGGATTGCGATTGTCTGGTCCCGGGGACCTGCTCCGTGTCAGGCTGTGACAGATGCAAATGGGCTTTGAGAGAGAGAGAGTAAAAATGTCACACCAAAACCACACTTACAGCAACCAGTTTTTCAGGAGACACATTCACTCCTTTCACATCTTCTTCTTCTTCTGGCTCTTCGTTTTCCTTATTGTCAGTGCAAGACACAGAGTCTTGGACTGAGCAAGTGCTAAGCAAGTCTGGCAAACTGGTAGATGGATACTTCAGAAGATCCCCTTCAGAAGATTCCTACCCGAGAGACAACACAACATATTACATCACATGCAGAAAAACACCAGTGCCACAGTAAAACTGCTCCATCTCAACTGCCCAGTGTGAGCTCCCTGGTAATCCTCCCCTTGTTACACACTTCCACGTGCTCAAACTTTTAATGGTCTGGTTTTAAAAAGCAGGCTTGGTTTTAAAGTGTATATATAGTAAACATAGGCCAATGCATGTTTAAAGCATTTAGATTTCATAAAGAAGAATTTAAAATAAATGCTTCTTCAGCAGCCTGTTCCTCCCCACTTTGGGTTTAGTAAATGTCAGTGAGAGCAAACTGAGAGTTGACAGACCTCATTACTCATTCCACTGCATCCCAAATCACACCCTGTGCTCCTGTTCCCCTCCCTATGGATGTTCACATGTTTATCTACCTACACAGATAAGAATAATACACTGACAACCCTACTTAGGACAATACAATGAAAAGTGACCCCCTGGTCCTCTACCAACTCAGTCCTGATGCTCAAGCATCTGCTTCCAGTCTTTGCCATCTTTTCTGGCAGGCAAACATGTGCATCAGCCAAAAGCAGTGGCCAGACAGACTCACTGCTTTGAGAACAAATTCTTTGTTACTGATCAGCCACCAGACCAAAGGATCAAGCTGCATTCCTATGCTAACAAATAATGCCCAAAGAGAGCTGCTAGGGAGCACTTCACCTATCTACATCTTTTCTAGGGCTGCCAGAAATACGGCATAGGCTGCATTCCCTCCTGCTTGCCTTTCCAAGTTCTCCTTCCAGGGACATGAAAACTGTCTGGGTGCACAGAGCACAGGACAAGCAGATTCACAGCCTGATCAGGAAAGTGAAGTTTTATACCCTAAGCTTATGCATTATGATTATTTTGATGAGGTCATCATTGGAACAAGCACTTAACTTTAAGGAGAAATAAATGCAGTCTACTGTCTTGTGCTTTGGCAGAGTCCAGCTGTCTAAAGGAAACACAAAGTGTACCTACTTAAGTACAAAGCGTGGTGTTTCCAGGATAAACACCTGTGGGGTTAACATCAGACTGTGACCCTGAAGAAGGTCTGCAATGAATTTTAATGTCTAACAGAAATGTTAGAGGGGTCACAGGCTCTTCCCTTTGAATATGACGGAATACAGCCTCTTCTTGAAAAACATCCAGGAAAGCATGCAGCATATCCAGGAAAGCCTTAAGAGTGTCCAGACATTAAAGCCATAGAAACCTGCTTTGGGATGACTGGGGAAATCTGAAGGTGAACCTAAGAAAAATTGTTTAAAATACTGACACAGTAGCTTGCTGACACCCTGTAAATTCAGGTATACAAGTGCTCTGTTTGGGCTAAGATGTTCCTGTCACCCCCTCAAAGGTCCTGTGACCCCCCCCCATGCTGCAGGCAGGTCCTAATTTGAGATCTCTGGGTGCTTTTGGGAGTTGATGGGCCACTAACCCCTTGCAGCAATCCAGGTCCAGGGGTAGCAGGATATGATTCATGGAGCAGAGCAAATAGAGGTGAGCAGGATTTTCTTAAACAAAGAAAAATATTATGTAATATCCCCTAAACCTCTTCTGTGATCAAGGCAGAATGAAGAGTTCAACTGATAAATGAATTCCACTCTCATTTCCCTGAAATGTCATGTTCCTTTATCTGTAAGAGCTCCTCTCCATGCTATTAATGAAGACAAAATAAGGAACTCAAGCCAAGAGATCCTTTTCAAGAAATCTCAGGCATACAGGGCAGAGATGAGAGGCACACAGACTGTGCAGGCAGGAAGCAGAAGAGGCTCAGAACAGCCTGCTTTGCTTAGCATATAATTTTAAGAAAATGGTTTTGGCGAAAACTTAGGTAACGTCTGCATGAATAAATACTCATCTGCACACTGAGTGACAGTGACAGTACAAGCAAATCATTAATCTGGTCTATACTGCGCTGATTTGCCACAGATTTATGGCAGCTACTGATACATTTCCCCTCACTGTGCATTAAATTCAGAGCAGCAAACGTGCCCACGTGACTCCCTATGGAAAATACGCCCTTTTCACGCAGCACTTGCACAAATATTTGTGGATGTGCATTTGTGAGACCACCCAGGAGACATCTGTACCTTGCTAGAGACCACCAGCTGCACCAGGCCAGCGGCCGAGCGGAGGAGGGCCACGGCGTCCTGGTGGGAGAGCCCCACCAGTGACTGCCCGTTGATCATGAGGAGCTCATCGCCGGCCATCAGCCTGCCATCCCTGCAGAAACAGAGCGGGAACACGGAGCTGCAGGGTGGCTCTACCACAGTGCCAGGCTCCAGTGGAACGTGGTGGGACGTGGAGGCAAGGACAACATATGATCTCACTAAGCTAAGATTGCACTGATCAGTGCAGGGTTACTTTCCAGAAAAAGGGGCTCAGAGAGATGCCCACAGGAAATAATTGTTATAACCAGGGGGCATTTCACACTCTTTTCATTTCACCCACAAGTCTTCTCTGTGACACAGTGGATGAGGTCAGGGAACACCAGCAAGCCCCATCTCCACCCCATCAGGAACAGCAGGACTGTCAGTGAGCACCCTGGGGTTGTGCAACCAATCCCATGGGAAAGGTGCATCTTCCAAAAACAGACCTGGGGAAAAAACCCTACAAGTCATCAGGCTCATTGGTTTTCCCTCCACCACCAAGGAAGTGTTTGATCTGCCTACAATTTGGACAAAACCCTCTAGAAGACGCTTCAGTGATCAAACACAAAAATAAATTTTCAGTCTGATAATGCCATATTCTTACCCTGACACCACGGGAGGGCAAAACTCCTAAACTCCTCTCATGAACCCAGACAACAGTGATGGCCGTGGATATTCCATCACACCCACCACCATGAAGGCACCACTGTCGCCTCACCTGTGTGCAGAGCCGCCTTCCTCCACATGGGTGATGATGATGCTGTGAGGGGACCGCTTCGACCCTCTGCCTCCTGTTATCTGGATTCCCAGCCCGTCCGTCCCCTTCAGGATGTGCATCTTCCATATGCGGCAACCTTCTCGCTGAGAGAAAACGTGCAGAAAGTCCTTCAATTTGGATTTGGAACATCAAGAGAGGGCTGGGAGCGTACGGGAGGGAGCTATTTAGCACCTTGCTGCCCATCACCACACACCTGTATAGCCCAAGCTATACTGGTGTTTTTGCTGAGCTTTGCTATGTGGTTAGCTGTGGTCCAAGCGAAGGAGGCAGAAAGGAGGAGGCAGCACAGAGCAGGGTCAGCACGTAGATGTTTCCTTGCAGGGGTGTTTGCAGCTTTTGTGAGCCACGCAGAGGCATTGCTCCCAATGCCCTGATCCTTCCCGGAGCAACCAGCGGCCTCAAACCCCTTCGCCAAAACTCAAGGATGAGCTGTGCAGGGCTGCAGAGGAACAAGACGTGGTTCAAGGGGGACCTTGAACATCAGGTGGTGCAGCTGCTGTTGTAGCAGTGCACATCACACAGCAGTGCGTCCCTCTCCAGAGGGGTTTGCAGGATTTCAGACAGGAAAAAAATCACCAGCTTCAAATTAACAGCTGCCAATCAAGTATTTCTTACTGGGCAGCTGTCGCACAGATTGTAAATAATAAATTTACCCACTGTGGAGAACAATTTTCAGTATGAGCAAGGTAATAAGCAATGTTCAGGACACCTGTATTGGTTTTGGTTATTTTTAATTGCTAAAAAGATTTAACCAAAAAGTGGTTTACAAAGTCCAGCAATATGAAATGTGAAACAGAAACTAGCTCCCATGAGTCCTACTGGCAGGACTGGGCACAAGGAAACACAAGCGTGACAGTATCAGCAGAGGAAAAAAAAAACAAGCAAGCAAGACAAGTAAGGCAGTTGCCAGGACGCTGTCAGAGAGGGGAAGAACCAGGACTACAGAATTATGAAAAACCCTTGGAAGTTTTCAAGCTTATAAGACAGCAAAATGCACAATTCAGAGGCAATTTTTAAGCCATGTGTTGTAGTCACCAGGCACCAGGTCAGCTATTTCTGATTGGGTGTGTTATGCACACAAGTAACATTCTCACAGTACCCAAACGCCCAAGTAGCAAGGATGATTAAAATTTCATAGCAAACTGTGAAGAGCATGCACAAATTGCTGCTTTTTCTGAGAAGGAGAACTGCTAAATATATCAGCAAACCCAAGGGTTGTGGTAGCAAACTGCAGATTTTAGGCCACTGTTGTTTATCAGAATATTAAGTGAATAAAATGTAGGGCTTTTTTCCACTTGATCCCTGAAACTTTCAAAAAATTACTTTTTCAGATAAAGGAACAAAGAGGTCAGTATCTCCAACAATATGATAAGAATAAAGTGAAAAATAAGAAGAATAATTAATAATTATCAATACTAACATTACTAATGCTAACATGAATACTAATAATAACAACAACTATGATATTAATTAATCCCAGCCCTTACACCACAGGAAAGAGAAAAAAAAAAGCCAAACCAGGTTCCATAAAGAGGTGACCCAAAAATGTGAGCCTGAGAACATACACCTGTGGGTAATTTGTTAACTTGAAAGCCTTGCAGATGGGCAATATCTCAGCAGGTTTAACTGGGATCTTCAATGCCTTCATAAAAGCCCAGTCTCCTGCTGAATAACAGGACATGTCAGGACAGAGGATGCTTTAAAATAAATTAGAGTGACACACAAGACATGGTGTTAAATGCAGGGGCAGGAGTCAACTATATTTATCTAGCTAAAAAACAGAACTGAACTACAGCATGAAAATGCACCAGAGAAGTTTTATTGCTGTGAAGTACTTTGCACACATAATGAAGACAGTACAACAGAGAAATACAATCTCTCTGCCTCCTCCAGCCAAGCCCAGGCTGAAAGGATGACCATCCATTCTCCTCATAAGATGCCACTTTGAGTGTCCCGTTCTTAAACGCAGTTTGCAGGTAGACTTTGCAATAAAGTTTAACAATGCAGTCATAAAATTGTCTTTAATGACCTGAAAAAGCTTTTTGGAATGCAAGTTACACCAAGGCCCATGATGTGCCCGGCTTGCACTCCTTAGCACTCTTCACTATCACACATTTGATTACAAAAATTTCCACCATTTATTCTTAGCTGACCAAGTCTCAAATATGCATATACAGAGTACTTAATAAGAGCAAATAGCAAGACTCTGCTGCTCTTGATGCAAGTACTGATCTCATTGCCTTTAAATGCCCCCTAAAATCAAAAGTCCTTGCAAAATAATCAAAAGCACTTGTGAAGTAAAGCACTCAGTACAAAACACATCCACAATAAAGACAACAAAACCATCTGGCACATGCCCAAACATGTATTTCTTTCAGTCATTTTCAAGTGCCACTGTCACCAACTCCTGTGTAAGAAAAGGATGTCCCTTCAGTCCTTGGTCAGCTGCAGGGATTTCACTGCGAATAAACAACTCAGCATCGTCAGCTGGAAATCAGAACCCCTCACTGTTCTTTCCCTTTTCTTCATAAAACATTCATAGCTCTTCACTTAACCATGCACTGAAAGCAAATGCCCCCCACCAACACACACATACCTCTGAGGGATGTCACTCCCAGATTTTGAAAGCTATGTATTAAAGAGCAGACTGCCAGCCTTTCCCTGAGGCCTCTGGAGAAAGGGGGTGTTCAGCAAAACCCCCTTTGCCTCCCCATGAAACTGCTGTGTCTTTTGTACAGAGCAGCATGGGATACTTTACAGCTGGCTAAAAATGGTGCTGCTTTGAATGTACATCTTATGTGAGTCCATCACAGGATAGCCTTAATAATAAAGCTTGGTGACAATTCCAAGGATTTGTAAATGCACTCAAATTTTACTTAAAGCTGGTTTTGTTGAGTTATTAGGGACTTCCAGGTTCAACTATACACAACTTAAATGCTTTAAAAAATAAGAAAAGAAAAAAAATGTAGCAATGAAGGTGTTTGTTTTGAAAAATTTTAAATGTCCTATTTTCGAGCTTTCCTTCATGAACAAAAAGACTCCAAGCTCACTTAGTCTTTAAATGAAAGCTAGGATTCTGGTGCATTCACTCCACTCCAGAGACTTGCAATACCCAAAGGAAACGAAAGTGTAGTTAGATTTGGCATTTTGCAGGTATGATGTCACTGCCCTTGGATCCTGTTTAATCCCTGCCCAGAGGACAAGTTTAAATGCTGACCGCTCTTCTTTGATCGGCTGCATGATTCCAGTTGCTGCTTGGCTGCTGTCAGCTCCACATTTCTCTTAACATCTGAATTTTCCCATCCTCTCAGAACAATTCTCACAGCTTCACTTATAAATAACTCCGATTAACCTCCCCTCAGCTTTGTTCGCCAGTGACACAAGACATCCGAACACGTGCGCTCACCGCTCTTGGTGCAGAAGCACTTCGAGCACAAAGCACAGATATGCTGATGCCAGCTCAGTCTCAAACTCCAGATATCCTCATCAAGGCACTACCAGCCCCTACTGCAGCCGGGAACCAGGTGATATCCTTGGTTACTCCTTAGGAAACTAAACTATACTCCTTAGCCAAGCGCTTTGAGAACAGCCTCATGACATAACATGATGTTACAATCTGCTATGCAACAGTTGGCTTTCACTACTGTGAGTATGCTTCTTTCACAAATTATTATAAATTGTAACCACTTCTGCAGATATGGAGCAAATTGTAATTGCTTTTGTCAACAGTATAACTAAAACTGTGCATAAAGCAAGGCTATCTCAAGATGTAAGCATGCTAGCAAAAGACAGAGCACAAGATAGGACTGCTCTTGCAAAATGTAGTGTAACCAAGATACCACAGGCAGAGAACAAAACACCATCAAAGGAGAATGCCAAGTCTAAAGTGGCATCAGAAGACCACCCCAGACTGCCTCCCTGAAGGACCATCAGAGACTGCAGCTGTGCTAGGTATCAATGCTGTGGCAACCCAAGGTGCAGTTGTGGTGAAAGGGCTCTGAAAATGTGTCCTGGTGTCAGGAGTACAAGAGGGAAGAATTACGAGCTATATCCTGAGCGCTAGACTTTTTAGTTTCTGTAGGACACGAAGAGGAAGAAAGTGCAAAAATAGAGGGTCCGTGGCAGGAGGCAATAAACGATTCATGGAAGGCAACCATTATTGATTTAGTGTGTGGGAAACAACATTTGGTTCCCAGATTATAGATAATAGTCGAACAAGATTGGGAAAGTACGTGTGAAGGGTGTAGAGTAAGGTTTGCTTGGAAGAAAAGGAAGGCTAGGGCAGGGAGAAGGTGTGCAGAAGGTGCAGAGGTAAGCTGATCCAGCAGAAAAAGAGATGGAAAGATATTTGGATTGGGAATAAAGAGATCAATCTAGGAAAATGGGACAGAGAACAAGTAAGGAGATCTGTCCCAAATAAAAGGGGAGCAGAAAGGTATCAATAGATATAACCCCAGACAGGCCCTCTGGAATAAAATTGGCCCAGTGGGAGTATAACCTGAACACCAAGAATAAAGTTAAGGTGACACACTATTGCATGATATAGTGGACTACAGAAGAAATAAGATCTGATCATTTATACTGGCCCAAGTATAGGTTGTTTGAGGGTGGATGTGCCGAGCTTTGAATATGCATATGAATGCTAAAGAACCATTTAGCCAAGAAGAAAGTGATTACACCGCACTTTGGGAAGGAGAAATTTCTCCTTTAGGGGTGGGTGCATTTAAGGTAAAAGAAACAAAGGACTGGGATCCATTAGATCATTTGCCCCCTCCATCTCCACCAGCGCCAAATGCACCCCCTTTACCCCCTGATGGACCTCACCAGAATACCAGGGGAAGAACGACCCCTCAGGAAAGGGATGAATCAAAAGATGAGAACCACAGAGTGGGACTACACTCCCTTTGGGAAGTACCATTGGGAGCAGCACAAGGGGGAATTGGGTTTTAACTGTCTCGCTTAATTCCTCCTAAATGAGAGCATTTGAAAAGGAGTTAAAAGGTTTACTAGAAGGCCTTATTGGACTAGCAGAACAGAGAGACCAGTTTTTGGGACCCAGTGTTTATACCTGGGATGCAATGCAATCAATAATAAACATTCTGTTTGCGCCTAAAGAGAAACAAATTATCTGGGTAGCTGGAATGTGGATAAGGGAAAGAGAGCATGTACATGGACCCCCTGGGGACCAGAAAATGACCTTAAAACACCCTAATTTGGACCATAATACCGCGGGGGAAGGCAGAACATTATAGAAGATTATAGAACCTTAATTGTCAGAGGAATTAAAGAAGCTGCTCTGCAAACTCAAAATGCCCATAAGACATTTGATGAACAGCAAAACAGGGAAGAAATCCCAACTCAGTAGCTGGAGAGATTAAGAAAAAAATATGAGACAATATTCAGAACCTGATATGATAGCTGGGCAAGCCTTATTAAAAGTAACTTTGGTCATTCATGCGCGGCCAGATTCGCAGAGCACGCTAGAAAAGTTGGAAAATTGGGAAGACAGGGGATTGAAGGAGGCGCAAAAAGTATATGTACGGAGGGACAAGGAAAAAGCAAAGGCAAAAGCTGAAGCAATGGTAACTGTGATTGCCAAGGGGAACCAGTTTGTAAAAACCTACTCTCACAAGAAAGTGAGACTCCAGTCAGGGCAAAGCAAGTGGAACTGGGGAGAGGATGAGTGGAGCAGAGTTCCATGGGGAAAAGCCCCTAAAGAAAGAAGGGGGGAACTTAACAACTGTGGACCAATCTTCTTGTATTGCCAAGAGAGTGGGCATTTAAGGCAAAACTGCCCACAAAAGGAATAGAACCTGAAGGTTTTTAAGGAAGCTCCAGATATGGATGAGTAAGAGTGTGAAAGACTCCACCTCCTGGGGGCAAAATATCAACAAAAGCCCTTGATAACTTTAAAAGCAGGACCCCAGGAGGAAGAATTTCAATTTTTAGTAGATACAGGTGCCGAAAGGACATGCGTTTGTAGAATTCCGGGAGGACATTAAAAAAGCCAAAATACAATCCAAGCAGTTGGGGCAAAAGGTGAAGGGTTTAAAGCACCAGTTACA
>VWZN01010718.1:65454-80329 GCA_013396955.1 Regulus satrapa | reverse complement strand
GAGATAATAAGCAAGCTGACAAAGGAAATACAGCAATATAACCCAGGACCAACCTCACATGTGGACTGGTATACAAAACTCCAGCAGCAACCAGGAAATTAAATAGAAATCCCGAGGTGAGGAAAAAACTTGCTTGTAGATTTGGACGAAAGAATCAGTAAAGAACTAAACATTACCAACAGCTGGGTATGTAGGGAAGCCTTGATGATGGAAGAATGGCCATGGAAAGAGAGTAGCCTAGGCCCAGTCAAACTTCTTAAATGGAACAGAACCAACATAAAAGGAGAAAGCTGCCCAGAAGGATGGATTTCAAGTTCTGAAGTAACAGGAGAGGAAAGTCTCCAGCATATTCGGAAAGATTCCTAAATAGAGCAGGACAAACTCCCTGTAAAAGATACAAAGTTTTTAATGGAACTTCTACATGGTGGATCCCTGAAGAACTCACACAATATTAGGCCCAAGAAAGAAAAATAAATTGTGAGCATATTAAAGAAATTGAACTTTTGTTGTGTAATGATACTAGGAAAATCCCCTATTTTGGGACTCCAGAAATATCTAAATTTTGGGAAAACATAAATCCCCAAAGCAATGATTACTGGAAAGCATCAGATGGCCTATTCTGGATATGTGGGAAAAGAGCTTATCCAAAATTCCTTCCCCAGTGAAAGAAAGCTGAACTCTAGGAATCATACAACCAGATTTTTTCATTTTACCAAACCAGGATGGGGATAACTTAGGAGTACCAGTCTTATGATCCTTATAAAAGAAATAGAAAATAATTAATTGGGGGATATCAAAAGTGGGGTGATGAAGAATAGCCCCCTGAAAAAATAATACAAACATATGGACCAGCCACCTGGGCACAAGATGGGAGTTGGGGATATCAGACCCCAATTTACATGTTAAATCATATCATAGGACTCCACGCAGTTGTAGAGATTACAATTAAGAAAACAGTCCAGCCCTGGAAAACAAGACAAAGCAGAATGACAGTTTATCAAAATTGGTTGGCTTTAGACTACTTGTTAGCAGAAGAAGGAGGTGTCTGTGGGAAAATTAACGCATCTGATTATTGTCTGAAAATTGATGATAGCAGAGATGACATTTTGGATATAGCCAAAGACATCCAGAAAATAGTCTATGTACCAGTCTAAAAGTGAGCATCTATACTTGATAAAGGATGGTGGGGGTACTTTTTGAGGGGTATCTTGGTGGAAAAAAGTATTATTCTAATGCTATGCAGAAAAGGAGTTTAATTTTTCTTCCATGTTTAATTCCTTGTTTTATATGCTTAATTACTTATGTGGTCCAAAGCATGCAGGCAATAACAGTGCCCACCAATTCCAGGACAGCAACCTCAAGAGGAACACAAAAGGTCATGATATTAAAGAAAAGGAACCTAAATAAAAACCTTGAGTAAGCACTAAAAATTACAAAAGATAGCAGCATATAAAGAGTGCAAAGGCTGAAATTCTAGCTCGAGCCAAATATAGTAAGAAAAAGCAAAGGGGGCTAAATTTTGACAATCTGCTATGCAACAGTTGGCTTTCACTACTGTGAGTATGCTTCTTTCACAAATTATTATAAATTGTAACCACTTCTGCAGATATGGAGCAAATTGTAATTGCTTTTGTCAACAGTATAACTAAAACTGTGCATAAAGCAAGGCTATCTCAAGATGTAAGCATGCTAGCAAAAGACAGAGCACAAGATAGGACTGCTCTTGCAAAATGTAGTGTAACCAAGATACCACAGGCAGAGAACAAAACACCATCAAAGGAGAATGCCAAGTCTAAAGTGGCATCAGAAGACCACCCCAGACTGCCTCCCTGAAGGACCATCAGAGACTGCAGCTGTGCTAGGTATCAGTGCTGTGGCAACCCAAGGTGCAGTTGTGGTGAAAGGGCTCTGAAAATGTGCCAAGTCATTTGAGGAAGTAATGCAACTGCAACACTATAAAGGACTGCTCGCTAAAGAACTGGTGGTTGCCACACACCCAGGGCTGTTACTTTTGATTTATTGATCTGTCCCTTATTATCCCTTAATAAACTCCTAAAACTTTGAGGAGTGGGCTTTGTTTCTCACAAGGAAATGAATACTTGTATATGACAAAAATACCATGCAAAAAGCATAATGCAATTTATCTGAAATTTGGCCAAGATGGACGCTCAGGAAGACATGCTTGCTTTGAGAGTTTCAAAGCAATAAGAAGAAAAAATTCAATGTTAGGGACTTGAACAAACCTTCACCTTATCTCTGCCCAGATCGACCCCACAGACTTTGCTTGTAATGCCAGGCAGCAGCAGCCCTGCCTACATGGATTCCTCCCAACAAAGGGTTTCATGGACATGATTTGCCAAACTCAGTCTCAGAGGATGAGATGAGATTGGGTCATCTCTTGAAATGCCTTCCAGACTTGCATTTTTTTACTTCCCTCACACAGCAAGCAGAAACACAAATGGTCAAGTCAGGCTGCAGCTGGACTAATGGCTAATTTCTGTTCTCTGCAGTTACATCACTCTTAGTGACTCAACTTTCCTCCCAACTTGGCTCTTTCAAGCAGGCAGCCCTTTGGACCAGATTTTTCCACTAGAATCTGATCAACTTCAAAGCGCCTAGGTTACAAATAATTAAAATATTTTACAAGACAGTAAGAATATTCTACTTGGATTAATTGCCAAGTGGGGGGCCCACGGGGGAAGGGTCATCTTATGTAACAGACCACAAGTGAGAATAGAGAATACAACTGGCAGCTTCCAGTGGGTCCCCACAGGACGTTTTTTCTCCGCCGTGAAGCCATTGTACATCAGGCAGCCTCTGCTGAGAGCAAGCCTACATCTGGAATAAACTAAGAGCGCTGCAGATCAGAAAGGGAGAGCACTGCCAGCGCAACGTGGGGAAGCTCGCCTTCCGCCTGCTCCGAGTGCACACCATCAAACGCTTCATTTCATAAGCACATCATTAATAAAACAAAAAGGAACGTTTTTCCTCCGAGTGTTGAGGAAAATAAATTAAATGAGCAAAAGACATTGGAGCCATTCTTTCCCCCGCTTCCCCTTCACTAGCTAATTGCAAGGGATTTTAAAGGGGTTTGACTTATTTTGACTGTGCCGTGTTCAAGAAGCCGCAAATCTGTATATGCAAAAGAAAAAAAACTGCTTTGAAATCTTTAATAAAAGACAAGCTTGGCAGGAGCAAGGTGTAAACAAATGGAAAACAGAAACACTGAAAGTAGTTAAAAAGCCAGACAGTAAAATGGAAAATGTAAAATAGTTGTCTAAGAAAAAGCACTTTCTGTCACAGCAGCAATTCAGACAAAGCTGATGTAAATATGTGACAATTTTAAAACACAGATAAGCTCTGATAAGAATATCAATAACCGTGCCCAATCTGTATGCACACACTGACTGACTGACTGGCATGGACCTGAATGCAGCCCATGGGGTGTCTCCTTCCCTCCACAATTCAACATGGATTTTTACTCCCTGTCTGCAGGGACCAGTTCCCACTTACAAACTTCACAGGGTTTCCCATTAGGAGCAGCAGAAGCAAGCAGTGAGATCTTCCTCACCAGCCACGAAGTTGCTCTGGAAACATGACACTTAAGAGAAAGTTCCAACTTCCATGCATTATAAAAATTTACTTCAATAAGCTTCACAGCAGCTGGCAACCAGCCTGCTGATCACAGAAAGCTGAAAACCAGCACAAAATGCCTCAAACAGAAATGCGGGACTTTCTGACCTGTAGTGTGACAACCTTCTCTGCATGGACCGGGAGAACACCGGGGTGGCCATACCAGCACATACCACTGCCCAGCATCCTTCACCGATGAGAGATCCATTAAAAGCTCCCAGCTCCCTGCCCCACCTTGGACCACATCATGTCTCCTACCACTCTTCTCCATTCCCCAGCAGGCAGGTGGGTCAGACAGATCAGTAGGCAGGGAATTAACTTGCACCATCACATACCAAGTGAGCAGCTTGAATGCATCAGTCTTAAGATACAGTCAAAAGCCATCATTCTTCACATTGCAGATATTAATGTGAATGACTCAGTACCAGAAAATCATGCCAAAATCAGATTTTTGCAGATTCATAACAAAGCAATTATTTCATTAGCGGATAATGAGTGTATTTTTAATCTGATCTTAGCCAGGTTATTTTTAAGGCCGACCTGAAAGCAGGACTCCTGCTTTCATCTACTACCCTGGGTTTTATTTTCATTGTTGCACAAGCAGGCTAAACAAGTCCAAGATAAATAAAAGGCAGGGGAGAAAAATTATCTTACATTTCTTTATCAATAAATTATTCCAAGACAGGAGTTCTTTGTCCATCCTTGCTGCCTATAAAGTTTCATAATGCTGAATCACTGAAGCCTTTGGCTTCTACCTCTGGGTGATGTAAGCCATATGGTCTGTACCCTACATTACCTAAAAGAGGGGGGAAATCCCCAAACCTAACAGAAATCACACAGTACTGACGATAAAAATTCTCCATGTCCTCAAATAGGAGCCAGGAATACAGACACAGCTGTGATTACCTTCAAGTGTTGGTTCCTGATCTCATAAGTCCCCTTGTTTGGACAAACAGCCACCAGACATTTGGCATCTTTTCACTCAAATGTAAGTATTCTCTTACACTGAGAAAGAGAAGTGAAAGAAAGAGAAGTATTCTCTTCACTGAAAAGAGAAGTGTCCTAGGGGATGAAGCCTGTGGAAGAGTAAAAAGCAAAAACATACCCTCCCCCAAACACAAACTCATAATTAAAATCCACAAAACAGGCAGCACAGCAGACTGGATGAAAAGTCCATGATTTTAAGCAAAACTGTTACCCAGGGATCCACCTCCTGAGACAGAGTGCTTGTTGACATCATTTCCTTGGCAAGGGTTTTAAACATTTTATCAGCCAGTGCAAGCACCTGAACTATACCATCACCCCTTACAAGAATCTGCTGGAATCATTTGTCATCCTGAACCATCACCATCTGGACTGCACCTCTCTGAACTGCTCCACTCTCGCCATCAGCTGAATCGTTATTGTGAGATCAGACAAAGAATTTTCTCCTCTGGCTCTGACCCTGCGGGGTTTCTGCCTGGCAATTGCCCCGAGGAGCTCAGGCTTTCAAGGGCTACTACAGGTGTTTGCACTCCACTGAGTACCAGTCTCATGCTCTTGGTGGGCTTTTGGGAATGACTGGTTGGTTAGTCTGAAGTTTCTCAGAAAACACTCTTGCAGACTGCAGCAGATCACAGCCCAGCCTAGAGTAGGTCACCACACCACTGATGTCAGCTAAAGAGGAGAGTCTCATGGAGGCTGGTATTGCATCTGTCCACAGCAGGAATCTTTTGGGTTTGCTCAGTGCTTTCAGCACTCTGCCTCAAAAAATTGAGTGCATGTAGCTTCATAATTTCAACAAATGCCTGAAACATTACAGCACCTAAGCAGACAACATACTATGTTTTTAGGCATGTCCACTTGGTTTCAACTATTCACATGTCATGATTAAAACCTAAAAGGCTGTGAACTGGAATTTCAGCTAAAGCCAGTCATTTGCATTTCAGAAGTGGGTTTGCTGTATCTCTAATATGGCACACAAAATATTAATAAAAAATACCCAAACACCCACTTTTTGTGAAGCTTTCATAGGACTGCTTTCACCTATGGTTTGTGATATCTAAGTATGGCTGAGACTTTCTGCAACAGAATCTCAAACATTCCTGTGCTGCCTTTGGGGATAGCTCATTTCCAAGAGTGAAGACCGCGTTTCAAGGTGACACAGTAAAACCAACATACTTATGCATTATCAGACTATCTCTACATCCAAGTACCGCTGGAAAATTCAGTACAAAAACAAGATAAAAGGACAGGTTGCTACTCAAAATTAAAGTCTACAGCACCACAGCTGCAGCTATCACTTAAATCACAGTAAAGGCGGACAGAATTTTAAGTCAGTCGAAAAATTTTAGCAAGTGACTTAACCCCAGAAAATTTTAACAATGATTGTTTTATGGCAAGGTGGAACATAACTGACAGCAAAAAATATTAACTGTAATTTCACTGGTAGTTACATCAAAGCACTTCCTAAAACCCCAAGCAAAAACAAGGCCAAGTTTTGTCAATGCTGTACAGCTAAAATTAAAAGACAGCCTTTATCCCTAAGAGAGTTTACAACCCAAAACAGGCAACAAAGAGGGCAGACATGCTTATCACAGTACACATTAAAACTTCAAGACAGTAGATAGCCCCAGGATCCATGTTAATGAAAGTTGGAAGAAAACACAACAGATAAAAAGACATTAAGGACTGAATCAGATTCTGAGGAAGGCCTCTACATGACTAGAACTATCTACATTAACACCTAAAACCAGTGTTATTTATGTCTAAACTGTGCATCGTAAGAATCCCATAAAAGCCTTGATGAAACAGTAATTACTGCTTAGGCTGCCAAAAAAAATTGATGTAAAGCAACTTAGCTTCAGTAGCTTCACTGGACTACCTTGCTCACAGCAAGTTTTACATTTTGGTATAGCAAAAGGGTAAGGGTTTTTTTTTTCCCCACCAAGTTTAACAAAATAGTAAAATGCTTAAAGCCATTACACTATCTCAAGCCTCATGTTTTGATTCCTGTAATGTGCTATTAGCCCTCCTCTTCTGCTTGGCAAGAAAAGGAACATTTTCCACTAACCAGAAGTCAGGGTAATGCTGGCATTTACCAACACTAATTGGCAAGTACTGCTGTAAGAAGGTTTCAGCCTTCCCTAACTGCAAAGTAAAATGCAATTCAAAAGCATTCATGCCCACCCAAGATGAGCCATGTCAGTAAGAAAGCAATAATGGACCCAAAGAATGAAGAGAGCTGCTGATTAAATGTACCATGCAGAATAAAAGCAAATCCTGGCTGGTTCCCTACATACAGACACATCTGTGTGCACCTGTGCACAAGGCTCACATGTCTGGAGAGGGTTGTGGTCCAAGCAAGCTGGGCTCAGTTGGGCTGTAAGAGCAAAGCTGGTTAGGCAGGCACATTGCTCTGGGGCCTGAGACCAGAGCAGTGGGGTTAACAGCATGGAGCCAAGATCCTGAAGCACTGCTATAACCCAGACCTGCCCAAACACCTCTAGGAGGCAAGGCATTATCATTCCCTTGCCTTCCCCTTTCTCTCCTTTTGTTAATAGATGGTACACTGACTTCAGAAAAGCAGCACACACAGTTTGCAGAAACGCCAGATGCTGACCTGTTTCCATCCTGGAAAAGCATCCCATCACAACCCCACCCCACCGTGCCACCACCAAGGACACCCTGAACTCCTCCTGTGCCAGGTATCTTTGCCACTGGAGAAATACCGAAATGCACAGCCCCAGCCTCTCTCACCTGCCTCCCATGACTATTAAAACACTTTCACTCCACCCAACGTCCTTCACACAGTTTCCACCAGTCACTGATAAATTTGGATTTGGATTTCAAGATCTTAATAATTTGGATGCTTACAAAAAAGTCAGAGAATTCAAGGGCATTCTGGGGGTCTGAGAACAGACCTTTTAACAGCTGGGTTTATAAGGGCTTTCAGAGCATCCTGCTGGGGCCAGAGGAAGCCAAAATGGCAAGTTCTGGTATAACTCATCTTTGTCCAAGCCTCCTCTAGCTCCATCAATGAAAACCAAGTCTGGCCAAACCCCGAAAGCCAGTCTCTCATCATGCCAAACCTGGAACAGCTTAAGTCCCCCTTGACAACCAGACTCCAGCCCCTCACACTCCTAATCTGGTCTTTGCAAACCTTAGTCCTGCTTCTGGTCTCTGCCCATGCCAGCTGTATCTGGGAATTTCTGGGCACTCCTTAGGGGCTGAACTACAGAAGCAGTCCACAGATCTTCCAAAATGATCAGGACAGAGAAAGTGAGAACAAAACTGAGGGATTCTGTCCTACCAGTCAATGCAGTGAAACCACAGGGCTGGTATATTGTAAGGAAAGCTCACAGTTTCCTTTATCATTTTTTGTGGATTCCAGCAGCCCCTTCCCATACTACTCTTCTATCTGTGATAATTACCCTGCAAAACTACACCCTGTCTCAGGCCACTGAATAAAAGAAGTAAACTTTGATATCTGTGTTTAAGTTCCCC
Source organism: Regulus satrapa (assembly GCA_013396955.1). Lineage (NCBI taxonomy): Eukaryota > Metazoa > Chordata > Aves > Passeriformes > Regulidae > Regulus > Regulus satrapa. Next base: position 72,211 of record VWZN01010718.1, on the reverse strand, counting down.
AATCTTCACAGGATGTGATGGGTCATTACTCCAGCTCAGACACTGCCTAATCTTAAATCACTGCCCTCGACTCCCACTGCTGCCAGCCTGGGTCCTCTCCAAGGTCAGGTCTGCTTTCCAGATCTTAGAGATCTTCCTGTGAGGCAGATACACAGCTTTGCTGCTTTGAATCCCCACATTTTTAAAAGTCATTTAGGTTCATCCTAAAAATATTGCAGCATAACTTAACCACCTGTAAACATTAAATGCTGTCTGCTAATTGACAGGTACAATATTTACTGAGGGTTACATACCAGCAGACAGACTAGCAGATTTGTTTATACACAGCGATAGCAATGCCAAGTGCAAGGAGAGACAGATCAAGATCTGAGAGATGAAAGCAAGCCTGAAGAAGGGGACTGGCACATGCACACAAACCAGTAACACAGGAATCTCCTGGCAGGTTCACTCGACAAACAGTATTCATCTCGCCTGTCGTTTCACGATCCAGCATTGCTGTTATGAGCAGCATGCACAGAGAAAATGGGAGAGAAAATGGCAGAACAATTCCATGCTTGTGGGAGAAGTGCACTGAAAGCAAAAGGCACTGAAAAGGTGTGAAGATACCTCAAAAGCTCTCCCAGCACAACATTCCCTAAGCACTGGCCATGAGCTGGCCACTGGGATCAGCTCAACAGTGGCCGAAGACATGCAGATCAAGCCAACCTCTTCTGCCCTATTTTGGTTACAACAACTTCAAGCTTCCTACAGAGAGGAAACAACCCAAATTTTCCTGGACTCCACGTTTCAGTTTCAGTAAAGCTCCAATCTGCCTCCTGGGAAAAGAGCAGCAGAGAGGACCAGCGAGGTCCTCCCACATCCATGCTGGTCCCTGAGCAGCTTCTCAAAGCCTTTCCTCCCACCTGCAGCCAGCCTCTAGCCTGCCACAGGCTGGGTCTCCCCCAGAAAGCAAATATAGCTCTCCCCAAGGGCACATGGCTGACAGCACAGGATATGCAATTAGTCAACCCGTGGAGGAGATGGCGAGCATGAGGCAGGCAGCGAGGATGGAGCTGCTTTCCCCACGGAGAGGGTGCCCTGCCAATGCACCCTGTCCCTGCTAGGGAGGAGATAACTCATCCTGCGGCTACGGGAGGTTTGGCTTGCGCTTTGAAGCCTGGAAGGAGGCTGCAACTTCTGACAGGACATCCTGGATGTCGTTTTCAAAAGGCTCCTGACACGACTGGATCTCACATGCCTGAGTGCCAGGTCACACTTTGAAAATGGAGCTGGAAGTGAGATCTGAGGCTTCCAAGAGTATTTATTCCTTGTGGGGTTTTTTTTTCTGTTTTTTTTTAACAGGAAACAAATAATTTTGGAAATTTTATTCACCATCCCTATTCAATACTTATGAAGAAACTGAATCAGGCCACTCATTACGCTGATAGCAGCTATCCCACACATGCTGTAAGTGATGGGCCTCTGTAAGGCCCCCATGTCTTTAAAAAGCAAAGGATGAGTTAGGCGTGCTATTCAGACTCCAGCTATTCACATTTCTCCTCACTTAAATGTCAGGAAAATGTAATTAGTGCTGACACAGACGGAGGTCATATTTCTAAGTAAAATATTAGGGGGAGAAGGAAATTTAAAAAAAAAAAAAGAAAAAATAGAGAAGCACTTTTACTAAATGACACCACACCACAACTGAACAGATTACAGTTCTTGAATTTTTCCAGTGCCTCAGCTATGCTTTTACATTTTACAGAGCCATCCTGTATGTGCTTTGCATTAAAAATGTATTTATTGCTCACATTGATACATACATGTTCTGAATTTAACAACTGACTCCACAGAGCAAAATTATTCCAAACATCAAGGTAGCACTAGCATGAGATGGCTCTGGATCAAAAGTTTCTTTTCTTTTCACATATATATATTCGCCTTTCCACTTTAAAAGAAAAGTCTGATCAAGTTAACTTCTAACATGTGTTTAATTAGACATCTTCAGAACATATTCAAGAAGCCTTTATATGGACCAGAACTTTCAAAATACCAAATGATTATTTATTTTTAAGCTTTTAATCCTTTCTTTCAGAATGACATTCAAGCTATGAGGCTTGCAAGAGACAATCACCCTCTCTATTGCACCATAAAATCCAACACGTCTCACTGATGCAAAGAGCAAGTTTTTGTAACTGTGCTTCTTTAAAAACCAGAGGTTTTAAAAATTGCTTTTACCTCCTACAAAGTACTTTAAATTAAATTACTGTAACTTTACAACCACGACCACCACTACCCTGGAGTAGTGCTGAAGAGTAACTAATTCAGAGGGCATGTTTAATCCCCTGCTTTTCTCAACAGAATTTAGTGATGAGATGTCCACTCACAGTGTTTTGTTACCAGCTTTGAAGTCTTAAAACCAAAACCAGCTGCTGCAGCCAGCCCCAAGCCCAACAAAACAGCCTTCATCTGTTTATACTATCAGTGCCTCTGGAAAGATTGGCAGACAGTGCTTCTGGTGATAGATGCATACTGAAACCCGATCAAGGCTTGGGTTATTCTCCTCCATCCAGCAATGCTGCAATTCTAGACAGGCAACAAACCCCAAGAACTCCATTAGGACAAAGAGAGAAGCAATGAAAGCCCCGATCCCACTGTCGTCCCAAACATTAACAAATTGCCATCTCATCAACTCTGAGCAAAATCCACAATTACTTCCATGTGGTTCCCAGACACTGGCCAAACAAGTTTTGTAGCACAAATACATGCAGTGTGGTCTGGTGCTTCAAAAAGGGAAGCTTCAATCCCAGTGTTAACATGAACTGTAAGGTGACATCAAGTCCAGGCAGAGCTAAACATGAAGCTCCAAAGGACAAAATTACCATCTTTTACTGACACCTCCTGCTCCAGTGTTGTAGGGTCATCAGTTGCCTCAACAAAAAAGTCCTGAGGCCAACCGTGACAGGTCAAGAGATAGAAGGACTTACCCTCTATCAGAGACGGAGTATGACAGAGGTTTCTAACAATTACTATTTAATGCTCCAATCCTCCTACGCCCCCGTTTTAGACCCCATCACACAGCCGGGTGCCCAGCTTGTCCTGCCACCTACAGGCTCAGCCCAAGGTCAGAGCATTGAAACCAGAGAACTGCTTGAGAAATCAACCTAATTTGCTTGCACACCTGCTGCTTTCTTCTCTAGAAGAACCAAAGAAAACATACCTGGGCAGCCTGGTCCCCAATGTCTGGCATGCCAGCATCTGACAGCCGGCCCCGGTACGGTGCCCCAGTGCCCTGGTGCTGCTCTTCCCCGTTGCTCTCCGCTTCAGAGGTCTCTGGCTGAGCAACCTCCACCTCCATCGGGGTGCAGTGCCCGTTCCCGTGCTCCGAGCCCAGCTTCTCCTTGCTGTCCTTGCTGCCTGGTGTCCTGGTGATGACCCCGAACTTCCTGGTCCTTTTCCCATTTTGAGCAGCCCTGTCTCCGGGCTCGGGGCTGGGCTTGGCCTTGGGGTCGCAGCTGTTGCTGTTGTTGCCGTTGGAGGGAGGCAGAGGGGCTTTGCGCTTGATGCGGCGCAACATGATCAGGTAGACGAAGCCGCCATTCCAGCACTGCTCGGCCAGGTAACTGCAAGGAAAAGGATGCGTGAGGACCTCCTCACCCTGCAGCGCCCACATCCCACCCCGGCATCCCAACCCGCCCCGTGGTGTTCACGCACTGCCTCCGCCAGCGGAGTATGGTATGGGCACGTTAGGGTAACTCGAGGCACTGCCAGAGATCCTCTCTTTCCCCAGTATCAAAAGAAAATACCAGGAATAATTAACAGCCCTACCAGCCACCCGGGCTGATCCCACCATGGCCTAACATGACAGCTGGTAAATGCCACCAGTCTGCATATCTTCACCATATCTGCAGCACAGCAACATGTAAAGGTGGAGTAAGGAAAGCAGAGCAGAGAATGTTTACAACAGAGTATTAAAATAAAGAAATATTTTCTAAAAAAGCCTGAAAATCAGGCAGGATTCATTTGTGCAAAGGCTCACAGAGCATCTGCATCTGAAATGAGCCTCCTTAGTGAAACTAATCTTCTGATTCAGCATACCTCTGAAGGCCACTGGGAGAACAAAAAATCAGCCACTAGGGTAAGCAGGCACAGCACCAACAGCCCCAGCACAGCAAAGCATGGCAATACAAGGCATCCCAGCTGCTTATAGGGACATAATCAGGTGGGTTTCCTTCACAGCAAGCATATTCCAACAAAAACAGAAGCCAGGTCATCTCAGCTGTGCAAGGAGCACAGGTTCCCAGGTTCTCCTACCAGAGCAAAGCATGACCTCCCCTCCCAAAGTCTCTGGAAATGCCTTGGAGGAATTAACATTTCTGCTTCAAACAAACCCTCTGTGACCTTAGAGAAACTGCACCCACTGATGCAAAAGGGGAATCTAACTTCATGCTTCTTTTAGGAAAGGATATACCTCAACCCAAATTCTTAAAATATTTGGGTTCTGAGCCAAGGGTGTAACCAACTGAGAGTACAAACAAGCTGGAATTTGTACATAGCAGGTTTGTATGTGCCCTTTCACACTAATTTAGGCCCCAAGACTGTATTGCCTTTCTCACTAGTGAAGGCAGCATGAATTTCCCAGAGCATCAAATAAGCCTCTGCTGCAGCTGCAACAAAATTAACTCTTCCAAATACAGAGAAGATGCTGAACCTACAGCTTTTAGAGGAGATGGGAAACTAGGTGTGGAGTTGAACCAGAGATCATAAGAGAAAATAGCACAGCACTTGTGCTTGAGAGAGGAGAAACCATTCAGGAGTCTGGCACCAAGTTTTTTCCCTCCCCACTGCTTGTAGGCAAATTTTCCGTTTCCTTTTCTTAAAAGTTGTTTGGCTGTACAAGAAATCTTTCAAAATTAATCCAGCACAGAGGTGACTTAATGGCAAAACAGGAAAAGCAGCTATGATAACCCCTGAAGCAAAGGAGTGAGGAAAGCACTCTCAACTACTCAAAGTAAGCCAGACCAGCCTGGCAGAGGGTGGAAGTAACATGATGGGTGTGTGCTTCTGTCCAGGGACAAGAGCTGGTATTTTCACTCCACTTCTTCACAAAGCTTCGATGTCCCCCACAGACAGCAACGGCATTCAAATCACTTATATTTAATTAGGAAGACTGATGTTCAAATGAATACCACAACTAAATAACCTTAAAAGCAGCCCTGGAGCCACAGACGGGAAGGACAAGTATACTTGCTATGCCAAAGTTCCCAATGAATACAAATTGAAGTCCAACTCCCTGGATAGTCCTTTCAGTTTTCACCAGGCAATCCTTTTTTCCCCTCTCCTTCCCCAGACATAAAGAATATTTAAATAAAGCCCTAAACCCATATTTTTACAAATGGCTGAAAGCAGACAGCCAACAAGCCCCGCCAGCTGGGAAGTCTCTGCAGCAAAGGTCAACTGTCTGGGTGGCCACAAGGTGACACTTGGCTCTGGGAGACATATGAAGCTGGCAGGACCTGAAGGGTTAGCATTGAAAAAAAATCCTGAGCCAACATGGAAGTATTTTTGATTATCAAGTTAAAAGAAGAATTCTTTTAATCAACTGAAAAGGGGCAGTTCTGTTCCAGAAACAATATGGTCTGCCTGTTTTTCACATTTATCTTTCAACTCAAATTTCAAGGCAGCCAGTAAAGTTGATTAAAATTCATGACTTTTGCTTGCAGCAACACCACTGCACTCTGATCCATCACACATAAGCCGGATAGCAGTGCTTCTCCTGGCACATGGAAACAGGAAAGCAGCTCCTCTTCCTATAGTTTTGTGGCTTACGTGGGTGCTGCCCACCCTGTCCTTGCGCAGTGTCAGCTCTGCCTGACTTGTTTCTGTGCAGGTGCATGTATATGGTGCTTTTTGAAACCCCAATCTCTGAACTAATTACTGATGTACCTTTTAGTGCCAGCAACCAAATGCATGCATATCAACTACTTGATTTAGGAAGTATGGGGAACAAGAGGGAACTTAGCATATGTCCAAATAAAGTAATTCTAAGGAGGCAAACATAATTTACCATTTCACCTCCACCCATAGCCTGTTTTTTCATGAAGTGTAAAGCTGTAAGAAAAAAGAGAGGGTTCTTTCCTATCCACTCTTCATACACAATCATCCCTCCAGTCTGGAGCAGGGTTACAGCAAGTGATTATAGATGCAACTGCACTGAAGTCAGTAGTGCTGTGCTGATTTACTCCATATGTTGTGATGGCCTGCATGTTCCAGGCATGCAGCCTGTAGCAACTCATGGGCTTATGTCTTCTTGAGTAGTTCTCAGCAGTTCAAAGAATACATAAGTTTCCACAGGGAAAAAAAAAAAAAAAATCCTACGTATTCTCTGGGTCAGTGAGCAGTTACCTTTGCAAGTCACTGCATACACTGGATCATGTCAGGTATTTCCGGACAGGCCAAGTCCTGCTGGGACCGGTGATGCCGTAAGTGGCATCATTATCTCAAGAGTTGTTTGTTTCAAACCAAAGAGCAGGAGAACCAGCACTGACAGAACACTAAACTCATACCGCAAGATGGGAGGCAAGTTGAAAATAATATACTAAAAAATTGTGGTCATTTCATTGTGTTGCTTTTCCAAGATAGGGATGATAAGCAAGGAGGCCTGAGCCACCTGCAATTTCTGCTAAGTACATGCCAGCTACTTAGCTGGCTTCCCTTTCCTTTGTCATTTCTTTCCTGTTTAAGTAAAAAGAAAAAACAAAACAAAAAAAACAAAAAA
>VWZN01010718.1:21949-55152 GCA_013396955.1 Regulus satrapa | reverse complement strand
TTTTTTAAAAAAAAAAAAAAAAAAAAAAAAAAAAAGGCAGAAGCATCATAGGAAAAGAAATTTCCTCTTTTTTCTGACTTCTTATCAGTTATCTGACTTCTTAAAGTTATCTGCTTTACATGCAGGTTTACTTACAGCAGAGACCAGCAGGGATGCATCCAAAGGCTCAGCACCACGGCACTCCCTACTCCCAGTCCTCCTTTTCCTCTCCTGCTCCTCCTCGGCTCGCTGCCCCACCCAAAGCACCCAGCTCTTCCACCGGCTCTTCCAGCTGACTTCCCCTCCCCACGGGAATCAACACTGCTTGCTCCAAAGGTGTGACAAATTAGAATTCTGAATTTCAGGGCAGAAACTGGCAGTAACAAAGGGGAGGGGGAAAGAAAAAAAAGTTCTGACAGGGGGTAGGGGGAACTAAAAATTACCATTATCAATGATTAAAACAACCTAATTATTAGTTTATAACTGTCATATAGCTGATTTCCTTCCCCTCCTCTTCCTACACTTTCACTGACTGTATTGACTGGACTTGTCAGCATGTTTTCACATAAGACTGAATTCAATTAAATTAAATACAACCAACAAGCCAGCAGGTATTCGACGTTTGCTATAAAAAATCAAGTAGCAACACGTGCAGACAGCCAGTGTCACCTGAAAGGAGGATGCCCCATAATGTATTTAGTAACTGCTATCTGCACAGAAAAAGCCAGAAGCAGACTTTAACCAGCAATTCTCTGAAAGTGTCAGGACAGCAGCAGAGCACGATAACTACTGAATCTTATTTCACACGCCAGATCAGAGTTTAATCTGAGCAGCACCCATATAAATCCAGAGGGGCTCTATTAAAAACCAGTGCAATGACTCATCCAACAGAGAAAAGCAGAAAAACACAAATTCAAACTCTGGGCATCTATATATTTCTTAAGAAAGCCTTTTGTTTAGGAACAAGAATTCTTTGTTGGACAAGCAGGAGGCTGGATCACATCCTTGTAGCAGGACATTTCTGCTCCTTTAGCAATACAGAAGGGCATTAAGACAGCCCACATGCAAAACCAAGACTATGTACATGTCTATGCCAAGCAACTCTGCCATGGGCACTTCAGTACAGTGCTATTTTCAGTCCTCCCTGACCACTGCAACCCCAGAGCAGCCCAAAGGCTGCCCTCTGTCCCCATCCACCCCCACCTCTAGCAGTAAATCCCTGACAAACCCTCACCCGTCCCAAAAGTCAATGGGCATTCTGCCGCCTACCCTGCAAGACCAGGATTTCCTTCCTGGGGCACAGTAATGGCTCAGAGCCATGGCTGCTCCTTCACAGCCCTTCAAACAGCTTTGCCAAGAAGAGCACAGTGTCTTTTTTTAGAGACACATCCCCATTCATGGGAAGGCACAAGACTCTCCTTCCTGCCAGCCAGGACAGGAGCCCCCAGCCCTGACACACAGCAGAGCAACAACTGCCCCAGGGACTTCCAGCTTCCACTTTCCTCTCACTTAATACCAACCTTCTGCAACAAGAAGGTTTTGGGTCCACCCCCTCTCTACCAGCCAAAATTAAAGCAATTCAGCATAATACCAGCTTCTTTGAAGACCAAAATATCCAACACCACCACCACTTCCCCAAGGCCTTTGTGTTCAATGATAAAGTTGATTTGTGGGTCCCATTTGTTGATGTTTACTCAGATGAGAAGCACCAAAACACAGGACCTCCTAACTAACCTGGCTGTGTTAGTGGAAGTGGCATGCATCAGATAATCTCAGCAAATTGCCACTAAACACAAGAAAAGACGCTTCAGCAACCACATTCAACCCAGAAACAGAAGACTCACATCCATTTTAATTGCCATTGTGCCTCATTACCATGACAATGATGCTACCATCCCCATTACACACTAAGAATGAGGTATTAAAAACAAAAACGGGAAAATACCAAAATCAAAGGATGGGCACTTGTTAATTATCTCCTTTTTCTTTGGTGCTATCTTCATGCGAAGATGTTATTAACAGCTTCATCTGTTATATGCAAAATCTTAAAATTAGGCTGCTTCAGCCTTTTCCCTGAAATATTGGGGAAGTTGCTCTCCCATGAACATTTTTTCTTTGTCTGGGACATGTGCTCTCACACTGATCAAATACAGAAACACATACCCATATAAAAATTCCGCACAGTGCTGGGCAATTGATTTGATTACCAGCAGTTCAGGTGCCAGCTCAAAGTCTGGAGTCTGGATGATCAACACAATACATGTTAAATCTAAAATACTACCGGATGTAAAGCTTGGCATTAAATGCAGGACAATAATATAGATGTTAATAAAAGTTATAGGGTATTTAAACATTGAACAAAATCATTATCCTAATCATTACAGTTATCAAAATTATTGTCAAACTCCAAAAGTTTGATTTAATCTTATGTTCTCTACTGGATTTTCCACTTTTCTTGTAAATACATAAAACACACATACTCCATGCAGGTAAACAGAATGTTCTTTATTATCTTGAAGGCAGTGAGCCAGTATTAGCTCTGTCTTCTCATCATGCAGTTTCCAAACTCCTGTTTCATTTGACGAAGCAGAATTGCCCTGCCCCAGCTGTTACTGCATTTTTCATGTACGACACCACATGTTCCCAAAACCAGAGCTGGCCTAAGTTGCTGTGACACAGAAAGCAAGAGGGGACAAGGGGCAGCACTGTACGCACAAAGCCCTTCTTGTAGTGGTTGTGACTAAAGTCCCTCACTTCGGGGACTTTTTGGCAAGGACCCCATGGGAATGTGCTGGCTAACAGCAGAGGAAGATGCTCCCCACATGCCTTTGGTCCTTGAAAATTCCAGCTTACCTTCCAGTTTAGATGTTAGCCCTCTTCTCTAAATGTTTTTCTCCTCAATCCCCCCAGATTTTTCACTTTTTTTTTTCTGCAAGGGAAGAGGCACAAGTTCTTCTTTCCATCCCTAGTTCTAAATATATCAGTGGATGTCAGGGTTTCAAGGCAGCTCCTTGTTCAAGTAAGGAGAACGCAAAGCCAAAGCATGAGGCTGACTATTTGATCAATATGCTTTGATTTAATTAGCTTTGGACCATGCTTGAAGCTGATGCCTTAGAGGAGTTGCCACAGGCAAAATTCAGTTTGCAAAAGGGATAAATGAATTTTTTTTTAAAGATCTAAAATTTGGAGGGACTAAGGACAATTTGCCACCTAGAGAGACTTGCTTTCAGCAAAGCAACAGTCATCTGACTTACCTAATAGTTGAACTCCTACAAAGAAAAGAGTCACCACACCAAACTTGTTTATAAATTTTGTGCCATTTCACTTTCATTTCATAATACATTCTACTTACCTTCCTAAGTCAGTTCTTTCAATAGGAAGCCAGTATTGCCCAGCAACTGCCAGCATAAAACTTCCAGCTCTCTCCAAAAAGGGTCAGAAAAGCCATTTGCTGCACATAAAAGCCTGTCACCTCTTCTAGTTTATTCAGTTTTATTTTAAAATCAAGACCTTGATCCATATATATATAAAACAGAGCTGTGAACAGAGCATAACAATATCTACCATATTTTAAGGCTATTTACATGTGCCAATATACATATATTAATCCTAATGTATTGGATCAGGACCAGAAGCTAAAAGCAAGGACATAAGACTTATAGTAGCAGTTTGGATACAAGTCCAAACTTGGCAGTTTAAACTCATATATAATCATCATTATCTAAATTCAATGAAGGGAGGGCAGACCTTAAATCCCTATTAGATTTACTGACTATGGATTTACTCAGTTTATTAATTTCTTTTGTACCTTTACAGAACCTGTTACAAAGAATTCAAAATTGAGGTTCTTAACCTAAGGAAATGATGACTGCAGTTGAACACTTGCTTTGTATCATTAATGACACCTTCAAGACAGGCCAAGCACCCCTGCAGACTTCAGTGCCAGACCCTGCACTTCATCCTCAGATGAGTGAAGCCTGCAGTGGAAACTGAGTGGAAGTCAGGAGCTGGCAAGTGTCTCCCTACCCATCCCATCATGCCCTTCTACACACTACTCAGTGTCTGCTAACATATCCTTGGCACCCACATCACAGTTTGCTCACTGCTGGTCAAAAATACGCATGACAGCGAGCAGTTAATGAGTTCAATGTGAAATAAATTAAATCAAATCACGACCTCACAGCACTGACAGTGCATTAATCTCTTACACCAAAGCTGTGCAAGGATACAGCTGCAAGACCAGAGCTCTACGGGCACTTGCTGTGAATCTCCCCCCTACAGACTTGCCAAGGGCAAGCCCAGATTTTAGATGTGCTCCACTCTGTAGCACCCAGGACCACACACAACCTGCATCCCTGAAACTCAGTTCCATCTTTGACACCATGACAGGAGCACCAGAAGCAGACCTGCAGCTCCCAGCACCCAGGGCTCACCTTTAATCTTCTCACAGGAGGGCAGGCAAGGTGTCAGTACAGCACTGTGAACAGCTCTGGTCTCAAAGACAAGCAGAGATGCACAGATGCAAAGATGTGACAGAAAAAAAATGTAGGGACATCTGCAGTTCTGCCAAGGTCCTGACTACCAGCCCTCCTTCCAAGTGATTAAGGGGGAAACTCCCAGACCCCACATGCTATGTGAAGTATTGTTACTGGAATAGATGCCAGCTTTAGTCCAACCAAAGTTTTCAGTGTATGGAAAATTAGAAGCTTTTAAGCACCTCCAGGTTATCTGGACTAGGGCTATGGGTCAACCGGGCTCTGTCCTCCCCAAATCCAAAAGCAGGAGAGCTCTTTCCAGGCAGCCAACAAGGACTGAGGGCAGGAGACCCACCATGGCTGCTGCTGCTGCCTGAATGTGCCTGTAGTACAAGAGCAGACTAGGAAAGAATGATTCACCTTCCATTTTCAGGGTCGCACATCATCTTTACTGCCAAACAGGTGGTAAGGTCAAACTACAGCTAGGGAAAAGGCAATTAAAGGAAAGGAAAAAAAAAGAGAGGGACCCTCCCTAGTAACTAAATGAAGGTAATAAAACCAGTAACTGATCCATAAAGTGAGAAATGGGACCACTGTAGGAGGAGTGGGGGGCCAGGAATCACAGCTAACCTCTGAAGTCCAGGGAATGTGGGAAAACGCGACTGTTTCAAACTTGCCTAGCACATAAGAATTGCTTTTGTCTGCCTTAAAAGCTGCACTGCTTTCACCACCAATGTGACCAGCAGTTACAAAAGGAGAAATCTCAACAATACAATGCTGAACTATGCCATGCCAAAAGGCTGCTGTCCCACGCCAGCAATACTCAGAGCTGGACTGTGTTGCCTGCTCACAGGCACTGTCCGCAGGACAGAACAAAAGCTGTGTCACTACCCTGTATGCAGAAAAAGAGACAATAGATCCCATTAAAAAGCCATGCAAAGCCTTTTAGTGAGATTTCTGGTCTGGGATCTGATCCACCTCTTAAAGCTTTAATCAGCTGTGCAGTCAGTTGGCATACCACCATTTTAATAGTAACTCCTTTAATTATCCATCCATTATCCAGCATTGTTCTCTAACCCCAGGTAGAATGGCACTGACCCCACACTCTCTCCCATATCTGTACAACACATGAAACCATATTGGTACAAGGTACCACCTATGGGAAATCTGCAGAAACTGCCCTCATCTCATGTCTTCGGGTTTTCTGTATGCCTATTTTTACTCCACAGATCTCCTCAGAGCCTTGCGAGTGGCCAAGAAAGATGCTTGACCGCAGCAGCTGGGCAGGATGAGTCAGGGCACATGAATGTCTTTTAACCCCTCTGCACCTGTGCACTGAGAGCACTGGCTGCTCAGCTGAACACAGCTGGGATTAGCTCTCTCCCATGCAGGAAAACTCATGTGTTCCCAGCAAGGTCAAACCTTCCTAATTCTCAACACTCTTCAGCAAGGTTTAAGGGAAACAATTTTTTTAAAAGAGGAGAGAGAGACAGAGAGACAGAGAGGCAGACAAGCCCCAAACACAAGGTAGACTTTCCAAATGACTGACAAAGAAATGCAGCCAACAGAGCACAAAACATGTTGTGATAGCACAGCACATAATACGATATAAATCGAGCACACACCAGAACCTCAGCCGGCTTTGTGCTTTGCAGAGCCCGCAACTTTTGAATTCAGTAAAATAATAAGCACCCTGACCTTAATGCAGTCATCAACGCTAAATAAAGCCAAGCACAGTTGTGCTCCTTTGATCAGTCTTTTCATAAAGGCAGTATAAATAGTGTTGCTGCTTTTCCATATCCTAAGAGGCTTTTACATTTGGAAAGGGTTACATGGGCACACCAGGAAAATAAGCAGTGTTTTGTTTCTTTCTCCTTTTGGGCTTTTTTTTTTCTTTGTTGTTGTTACTTTTCAAACTGTAGAGAGAAAAGTTAAACAATCAACTCCCGGTGATCCAAACAATGTGTTTACATAAGGGTTTACAAAATGAAAAAGCAAGTTACTCCACATTCAGATATTCTGTGGTCCTGCCAAGTGTCTCTACAGACTAATGTCCTCTGAGACACAGACTTGTGCTATAACGTTTCTGGCCAAAGCATTTGAATTTTAAAAGCCAAATACAAAGAGAGAGAACCACAGCCAGCTGTACAGCAGTGATCCCTGGTGTGAAGCAAACTGCAGGGTTCAGTTTGCCTGGGACAGTGTTTCTGCTTCCTTGCCATCAACAGGAAGGCAGGAATGGATCATTCCTGCAGCCTCGAGGATTTTAGCAGCCCTCTCCATTACCTGGCCTACATGAGCTCAAAGAGCATCATCCCTTCATGTCCCATGCTAACCTTAGCCATGTTCAGCACAGTGTCTGCAAACTTTTGGAACTCCAGCCTCTCCAGAAATGCCAACCCCCAGTGATGCCAGTCAGCTTAGGAGCCAAGCTGCTTTCTTTCCACGTAGTCTTTCCACAGGTTTCCAAATGGCCCAGAAATTGAATTAGCATTGGCAAAAAAATTAGAAAGGCATTCAACTTCTACTTTTGCATCTTAAAACCAAAAGCGGATATGTGTGTTTTAGCCAAGGGTTATAGCCTGGCCTCGCACATGCTGTGCAGTAATGTGACCCAGTTTTATCCCATTTAACTCATTTCTGCTAATAAGTGAAAAAATATTTCTTTCTGTAATAATTAATATTACAGTCATTACCCTTCCAGTTGATGCAGGCATGCTCCAGAAAGAAGCTGTTATCATGAAGGTGGTATTTTAAAATACTACCATGCACAGAAAAGAATTTTAATCATAAAATGGAGATGTTTTACACTTGCCATGACTAAATACATTGGCCCTTACCAGGAAGTATTGAAGCCTGTGACACTATTCCATGCTTTGTTCCAAGTCAAACACAGGCTACTCAGAGACCCAATGAAGCACAGTGAAAAATCGTCAGATGCTGCAATACCACTGATCTTTATAAGGCTGGGTAAATAATACCAATAATCCTCGGTAAATCACACAAAAAGAGCAAGGAAACCAATCTGGGTTTACACAACTCAGGTACCTGAGTGGCCTGTCTACTTGGGCTAACTTGACAGGATATCAAGGGTCTGAAATGAACATTTGAATCCTTTCCTGACTCAGTGGCTTAAGACAGTATCAAGGGAATATGGAAAGATGGAAGGTATTTCCCCTCATTCATCAAATAACCCTGTGTTTCTATATTCTCCATCTAATTTTGGATGCTGCCATGGGTTCCCTGTGTCCAGCAATCTCCCAGAGGCAGCATGACCTCTCCTCCATCTGCAAAGAATACCTTCGAGCTTCACCAAGGACAGGAGAGACCTTTTTACATGAAGTGTGAACGTCCAAAATTCAAGGACAGAAAATATAACCTACAAAATATTTGAAGACCCCAGGTACAGACTTAGAGGGACTACAGTCCTGAGAGTACCCCTGTACAACAGCAACTCAGCCACCAGTTTAGATGAGAAAAATTCTCTCAGGAGCAGAATTTCAGAGATAAACAGCCCTGAGAGCTGCCTGTCATGCCTTTTGGGAGCTCACTTCACCCTCTACTTGTGGGGAATCATCCTTTCAAAATGTAAGTCCCGAGAGTTTTTTTTTCCCTATGAGTGACTTTTCCATTGTCACTCCTTTAACAATGCTATTTTTTCTACATTTTTATTTTTTTACAAAAGCTTTATAATCCTCTTCTTTTTCATCTGAGTGGAAACCACTATATGACAGCTTTAAACTTTTCTTTCTTTAAACCCAGCACTCCCTCCTCAGCTATAATCCTCCTATTGGAAAGATCAGTTTGCAAGTCCTTGCCTCCAGGCAGCCACATCACAGCAGAGATTACAGACCCAGAAATCCAATCAAAATCCCTCATCTTTTAGCTCAATAGCCACGGCCTTAATTGCATGACAATAACAACAAGAAAATTAAGTGACAATCTGAAGTTATAAACTGCTCTCAACCCACACCATTCATTTTGGCTCCAGGGTCCTTGAACTCTGAGGATGGCACATCTAAAAGCACCAAAATGGCTTTGACATCAGTGCCCCATTTTTAAAATCTCCCAGGCACACTGGCTTCTAAGACCTTTTGGACTTTTGATCACCCTCTGGCTCAGCCTGGCTTTTCCTCCTCCCTCCAATTTTATCCACAATGGCAAATGTTTAATAACTACAGAGGCACACTCAAGTTCTTGCATTTTCTTTGTAGCATGATATGACCAGTGCCTGTATAACTAAAATGGCAGAATTTTAGCTCTAAAATTAGGACTAAATTACCTCCAATTCTGTGAAATCGGAAGTGAATAATTTTTTTGTGGGGAATAAAAAGATAGCAATTTAGCAGTGCCTGAAGTAATCTGGATTAGTTTTCTCCTCAACAAAAACCAGGGGCATATATTATTTATATTTCTCGGACAGTACACTCAACACAATTTTGCAATGGATGAAAAATACAGATGCCTCCTTTTTTAAAAACTGCAGTGAAGTCAGAGGAATTGCCACCATCCAGAACAAATCAATGACACACCCTGAAATCAGCCAGTTCCGAGAGCAGAGCTTCGGTCAGTCTGCCGCGATCACAGGGGAAAGCTGCAAAGTTCAGCTCAGGATCCCATTAGTCGCAGCTATGCTTCAGGTCTGCTTTTCTCTTGTAGAAAATACAGGGCAGAAAAAAGCCCCTGTGGAGTTCCCTGTCTACTCCCTCCTTCACGGTACATTCCAGCCCCAGAAATTTTCACTTCTATAGCACAAATAATCCCCCATCAGTGCAGTGTCAGTTCTAGAAGCACCTTGCACAGTTGTGCTGCACAACTGCAGTGGCACATACACACAGACAAGGCTCTCCCAGGTGTGCTCTTCCCTGCATCCTTGAGTAACCAGGCATCAGGGCTGCCCCTGACTGCAGGACCATGGTAGCCCCAAGCTGTACACCCCAGTCTGCACAAGCCCTGAAATCACTTTAGGTGGGAAGCAAAAGTTAATCCCCACCACCCAAGCCCTTAAAATTACTGTTTTTCAAGGGGTTTTTTTTTTTTTTTTCAGTTGAGCTACTGATTCACACTGAGGTTTTCTTCACAGAAAACTGTTAATAAGCAAAGAGGGAAAAGAAAACATTCCTTTGAAAAAGGTAAAAACCTGGAAGAGCATAAGATACCGAGGCAGTTGTTTGAAAGCTCTCTCTCAAAACACATTTACACGGAAGCCAGCTCTTATTTTCACAATACTATCCATTTGGAACAACATTCCAAAAAATGGGGGATTCTTTGCTTTGCTTCCTTATTTTTACTTCTCTCCTTGTTCTGAATGCTTATTTTTTCCTTTCCTAAACAAGAAGTCTCACTCTGCACCCCTGACCCGACCTCATTCTAACTGTATGGCAGACAGCCGCACGCCTTGTTGGATCTCTTCCAGACATCACAACAGACAGCACCACTCCCCAAACACACCCCCTCCCCAGCAATTTGTTTTGCTAATTATTAATCTGTCTTCGGGACAGACAGTAATCAATGAAACGCAATAAACATACACAAACCCTGTACTTGACGGCCTTTCATCAAAAAGGCACCGATGACACCAACGGGAGCCGGGAACATTATGATACAGAGATCTTGGATGCACTTGTGTGCAGGCTGAAGCGTCCAAGCTGGCTTTGTACACTCCAACCACGAGCCTATGGGCTTGCCCACAGCATCACTTACTCTGCTGCCTCAGGCCACAGCTTAGCAAGAAAGTCAATCTAGTCCTGAGTCCCATAAAAGAGGCATAAAATTCTGCCAGCCACACCATGCCAAGGGCCAAGTTACTGCAGCTATAGAACCCAATTCTTCATGTTCAAGTGTCATAAAGCAATCCAAATATTGCACTGGGTTTTCCCGCACATCTCCATTTAAGTAGTCTCTTGCATACATTTTCACATCTTTTACACAGCAAATTCAAATTTAATTGAAAATGAAACTAGTAAACAACTATTAGAATCTAGCTTCAAGAGCAGCTTCCATGGGGAGAAGGTACGAGAAAGGAAACAATTCAGAAGTCCTGAACAAGGACAGCATCCAAGTGGGAAGAGATGCCTGTATTTCTTTATCCATGAAGTGAAGCATTATTTGCACTGCTTTCAAATTTTGTTTCGTACATCAAAGTCATCAAGCATCACGTACAAAGCCCCATAAATCTTCAAGTTCTTCAACTCAGCTCCTTGTCACTTCATCACCCCCTAGACCAACACTTAGCAACTGCAAAGCACCCTTCAGGTAAGATGCAATGGCTGATTTAAAAGCTTTCACCATCAAACAAAGGACATGCAATGAATACAGAAGTGAGGAAGCAATTAGTATTACTGAAGACATGTTGTTGAAACCTCCAGCTTTTTATTTGATTGTCAAATGGGGTCTAGGCAGCTTTAGTCAAAACATCTTTGTGTTTGTACTCTAAATATCAAGTACATGTAATTAAATCTAGCACTTAAAAAAACCCTCCCTGTACTTTGAGCTAAAAGTATAATCACAGTGCATCTGGCATTTAAATAAAATAACCATTAGCACAGGAAACACACAGCATAAAAGCACCAGGTCAAGAAAAGACAGAAGAATAGAGAGAAGCAGCATGGGATTAGATTTAATGCCATGTTTACTAGGGATCTGCTGCGTTGAGAAATGTGGAGGACTTCCTCTGGCAGGCTGAGCTACAGGATTAAAAACGCTGGCTATGACTAAAAAAGGGAGATTTAATTATCTGACTTAATTGGAGAAGGAGGAAAACCAGCTCCAACTTCAAGAAAGCAACAAACTAAAAGCAGCTAGGACACCTACAGAGCTCTCAAGGCTTGAAGTGTTTTTCATATTTCCCACTAAAACATGCAGGTATCTATTTGTTAACTGAAGTAATAGAAAGGAGCACTAGGATTTAAAACAAGAAACATTTTACTCGAGATTAACTGGCTCAAACCATACCAAGACTACAGATTAGCATGAATTAGCCAGTACTGTCAGCAAATCCCTGCAATGCTCCGACCCACCATTAGCAAACAACTCCGTAAAACTTCAAGTCAGATTCACAATTATTAATCAAATCACATACAGAACTGGCGTCAGCAGACACAAACCAATCATAGGAAAACTATCCCACTCAAAGCAGACATCGTGCCCAACCCCACTGATTCATGAAATGCCCTGCAGCAGGTCGTTTTGAGGGTTTTGTGCCTCCCTAAAGTAAGAACAATATTTTTGCACCTTCATACTAATTGCCACTTTAGATCTATAGATGAAAACCACTATGGAAGTGATTACTAATAAATCACATCATGATATTCACAGCCCAAAATTCACTTTGCTCATCACTCAGCAGTGAAGAAGAGCACTTTCTTCTTAAGTGCAATCCAATTTGTTGTGTCTATTTTCACAGCAGCCACACTTACTTTCACAGTCAAGTAGGGTTTCCATGATGTCCTTCTCATCATTGCACACCATTCAAACAATCCTATGCCCTGGTCCCCTGTAGGGACATAACTGACAGCCCAGGCTGTTTCAGCTTTCATCAGTCCCTGCACTGGGATGTAATGTAAATGTACATCCCACACAGATGTGGGCTCCCCCATGGCCCCAGAGCCATGAGGAGATAAGAAACAAACAAGTATTTCACCAACAATCAGGGTTGAGCTCTCAGCCCTTATTAGTCCACATGATAAACTGGATTACCTAAAGCTGGATGCATCCCTCTGCTCCACATAGGTCACTAGCATTAGCCCTGTCGTGGAGAAACCTGTGATGGGATTACAGTGACCGCCTGAGGCCGCTCAGCAAACCCACGGCAGGCCTGAGAGCCGAAGCAAGATTAGGACAAGCAGAATCAGTGCCACCAGGGGCTGTGCCTCTATGCTTTTGCACTGCCATCCATGTGCCATGGCCATGGACCTGCTCCATCAACAAACCAGGGATATGATGCAAATTTAAAAAGCAGCCTCCAGGGATGTGGGAGAGTCCATATTACTGGAGGTGTTCAAGATGTGGGCATGCAGGGTGCTAGATAGATAAACTCATCCAGTCTCCTATTCCCATGAAACGCTGGACCAGATGATGTCTCAAATTCACTTCCAGGCTGGGCTACTGTATGAAAAGGCAACCTAGGAGTGTAGCACAAAGGGTTTGTTTTCAACAGCACTGCTCCCTTGACCTGTTTGACCATCCACCCCTGCCAACAGTGGCATCAGCACAAGGGCAGGTTGAGAAAGCATGGCCACAACCAAGGGAAAGGGAGGAAAACACGATATTCCTGTTTCTCACTGGAAGGCTTCTGCGGAGGCTCCAGGAAGAACACTCTGTGCTAATCCATCTCCCGCTTTCTACAGGAAAATAGGAAGTGTGCTAAGAGGCCTGAACACTGCTTTCACCAAACAACTGCTCCCCTACTTGTTGTGCTGCTTGAAGAGATGAATCACTGCCTCCTAAAAGCTGTAATTTACTGGGCCATCAGCCGGCTCTTTGTGGTAGGCAGGTGAAACTGATGCCTCCCCACTTAATTGTCTGTTTTTCTTCAAACTCAAACCTGGTTGACTAGTAGCATCTCACAAAGATTTCCAAACCCAAGAGACAGATTTAGTAACACCTTGCCTTGCTAAAACACTGCCCAGTTAAAAAACAAGGCACTGCTGGAGGAGGTCCTTAAATTCAAAAGCTTTGTTTTGCTTCCTTTCCTAACTGATCCCAATGACCAGATTCCCAAGAAATAAGATTTTGTCTTTAGCAGAGGTCTCAAATGTGGGCTGAGGAAGCATGAGTCAGATCAGAGCCTATGAAACATCCACAGCTAATTAATAGGATGAATCTAGCTTTCCTCTCATTAAAAAAAAAAAAAAAAAAAAAAAAAAAAAAAAAAAAAAAAAGGCAAAATCTACACCATGAAAGAGAAAACATTTGGATTAAGGCTTTAACAAGGCTATTCCACATAATTTTCCATGAGCAAGTGCCCCAATTCCAGAGCCCCAACCCCAACAAAACCACACGTGACCTCCTCTAACCACTTTTAAAATATTTTTATAGTTAAAGAGTGGCCAAAAGAGCTCACTGCACACTGTGCCTGTTGTGCATATGTACATGACTGGCTGGCACACCCAGAGATCACCTCACTGATCAGACCTGTGGGGAATTAGGTCTAAGAACATGCAGTTCATAAGTCACTGCAGCATGTCCAGGCATGAGATCAGCACTGAGCTCCCTGACCCAGCCACGAGGGCAGTGGCATCGAGCACGTGCTACTGCAAAGCAGCTGAGACACCCTGGAAAACACAGCCTGAATCCAGGCCATGTGGGTAAGTCACAATGTGGAGCACGCCTGGCGCCAGGGCAGGACAGAGCTCAGTGCTGGCAGAGCACATAAAGCCCTTCTTGGTGCTTACACACATTTTAATGTGACTCTCCCTCAAACTAAGCAGTTCCCAAGGGAAGGGGAGCAGGGGACACTGTGCCTTATTTCCTAGATTGTAAAGGAGATCAAAAGCACTTCCTTGGTTTAATTTCTGCATCTCATTAATCCACCATGAATAATCGGGTGCTGCAATGCTGAGAGCCACACAGATGGATATCTGAGCTGCTTATGGAATTGGAACTGAGAGCAAAATCCCATCCCAAAGCTTGGACTAAGTGATTATATGTTTCAAACATCACTCAAAAAGATCTGCAGCTACTTTTTATATACAAGGTCAGACTAAATGGAAACAACTGCCCTTCAGACCTGACAATCTTTTTGCATACCCTATAATTTCTATCCCTTTCTCCTTACAATTTTTCTCTGTTTCTACTATTGGTTCAGATAGTAGAAATAATGAGAATATTTAGGACAATTCAGCTTAGATCAGCTAATTCATTGTATCCTCCAGGCTAGAGGAATCACTAAGAACTACAAAATTCAGAGATGTCATTTGTCAAAGGCACTTTGAGGGAATTTATTGTATAGCTACAATAAGCTTACTGGGTGTTTCCCAATGGAGAAGCTATGAGTGAAGATCCATTTTCCCATTGCAATACAATACCATTTAATGTAAGTATATAAAGTGTCTGTGTCACATCATCACACATTTAGCAAAGGAAATTAAGGACACAAAGGAGAGAGGAGGCATGAATTCTCCAAATGCAGTCCTGTCCAGACAGTAGGAAACACTGAAAACACTGTCTCGTGCATTTGGAGCTGAGCCTTTCTGAATAAATTAGCATTCAGCCAGTGAGGAGACATGGAAGGAAACTTTGCAAAGTGCCAAAAAGTAGTTGTCTGAAAAGAATTCAGTAAATAGATTCCAGTGTCTGACACGTGTAAACTGCACTGAGTATTATCAGAGAGCAGTACCTCTTAACCACATGGACTGATGTGCTAAATGGCAGCTCCTACCAGCTGAAGTCCAAGAAAGATAATCTGAAGGGTCCCAAAAGGCGAGACAAGAGTGATCACAATGACAGATGCTGCCCAAGCAGGGTACTCAGAAGTCATTGCATGAACCATATCAATGTGTTATTTATTTTCACAGACTTGTTCCAGATTGTATTTCTGGCACAAGGGGTAAGATCAAGAGCATTTCTCTCAAGAAACTAAGCTAATGAGGATAATTAACGCAACTCCTAAATATATAAACTGTGCAGATAACGAGTCTCATTTGAATTTTGCTTTTCTAGTAAAAAAGCAGATGGATTGATCTGACCTGTTTCATGAGACTTCTGCCTTACCAAAAAAAGACACTCTCCCTTTATCCATATCCTTTAGCCATAATCAGGCCAAAAGTCCTCTCCAGCACTTTGAGGACATTTCAGGCTCCACTTTAGCTTACTTCATGACTTCTGCTTCTTCTGCCAAGCAGCTGGCAGCTGTGGGAGAAGGGAACTCCCCCACCCCACTCTTGCTGGCAGCAGCATCCATGCTGTGTGCCCAGCCCAGGTCCCATAGAAACACAGGTTTCATCCCTTGAACAAAGAAGCAATGTAATTCTGGATTAAGGCCAAGTTAGCACTTCAGCTGTGAGGTCTTCAGAGCGCAGAACTTCAAAAGATCAGCAGATAATAGACAACCATGTAATGCAGGGAAAAAATGAATAATGCAGTATTTAATTTCCCTGCATGGATGAGAAAAAGATCCAGGAAAATAATGTAGTACTTAAGATCAATAATGCTTCAATTTTAACCAATTTTGCTATAGGCCAGGAACCAAATAAATGCTGCCTGAACAGGGCTCCTCTCACGGGGCCAATAAAGAATCATGGAAACAATTAAGTTGAAAAAGCCCTCTGAGTCCAACCATTAACCCCGGACTGCCAAGCCCACCACTCAATCATATCCCCGAGTGCTGCATCTACATGTCTTTCAAACACCTGCAGGACAGTGACTTTACCTCTTCCCTCGGGAGCCTGTGCTTGACAACTCTGTCGGTGAAGAACATTTTTCCTAATACCCATCTAAACCCCTGCTGCAAAAACCTGAGGCTGTTTTCTCTTGTCCTGTCACTTGTTACTTAAGATAAGAGATTGACCCCCACCTGGCTACATGCTTCTCTCAGGTAGTTATACAGAGGGATCAGATTCCTCCTTGAGGCCTCCCTTTCTCCAGGTTAACCAACCCCAGCTCCCTCAGCCACTCCTTTATCAGACTTGAGCTCCAGAGCCTCCACCAGCCCCACTGCCCTTCTCCAGAAATGCTGCAGCAAGAGAGGAGGGGAGCAAGCAAATGGTCCCAGCACATTTTGAATGCTTTTTGATCACAATGACTCACCTCAACCAGAAACTGTTAAGCAGATCTCGGAGTCCACCCTCGGGAGATATTCACCCAACCCTTGCCTGTCTACACACATACAGACACACACATATATTTCTGGACTCCTTTCTCATGTGTATTTGCTAAATTTGCTTAGTGGTCCAGAAACTTCACTATTATCATGTTTGAAAATTTTGGTTTGGCCATTGCTCACCAATTTCTCCCCAGCCTCCCGTAATGGTCACCACGCTCACAGACACCAAATGTTTGCCATCCCTGCAAGTCACCCACAGCATGCAGGTCTTCCAACACCCAGAGGAGAAAGAAGAGGGGGAGACGTGCCTCTGTTACTGCTCATCTCTTCCAGTCAGAGCAATCCATCCTGCTGCAGATATAAAGGATTTACAGCACCCACAGGAATATCACATCCTGCATCGAAACCGCTCTGAACCCCCTGACCGCCGAGAAAATATCCAAAAGCCTCATCTGCTAACAAATTTTGGCATCTGACTGGAGGCAGCACATGGCATGCTCCCAAAGGCTCCTCTCTCTCTTCTCAGTGCTTTTTAAAAAGGCATCCATACAGTCAAATTAATATGCATTATATTTAAATGGTTTTTAAAATGCTTTCAGTGCACACAGAAGAAATAATTTATCATGTGGAATCCCTGCCATTTAATATATATATTAAACAGAACAATACAGACTGCAACTGTCTTTATAATACAAACAGTAATCCTGTCCAGTGGTCCCAGCAATTCAAGTGATCCCTGTCAAGTTCACATTTGGCATGCACATGGGTCTGATCTTTGCACACAAAATGTATTTACAAAACAGGTACATATCCATGCATACCTGGAGCAGCACATGCTGGCAAAAAACAGAAGCCATACCACATTAAATGCACTGCTTGTACTTAGCAGCTGTCATAGTATATCTTTAAACACCTAGAAGAGGTCATGTCTTTTCCTCAGTTTAATATTAAAATAGATTAAGATGCAACTACTTTGAATGGAGATTCTGAGAGTTGGTTGCCACAGCCCAGGGCCACATCCTCAGATGCTCAGGCCCAAACCAGGTAAAAACCCAGTCTCTCACCCACTTCTATCATCAGGGCACACAAACACAGTCACCGCTTTCATCTTTTCCCCTTCCTAACAGTTAAGAGGACTGGCTGTACCCTGCCTAGTTTAAACTCAGTCCTGCCTACAGAATTTGGGTTGAATGAAAGAGCAGACTGAAGCTCAGCATCGTCACCAGCCTGGGTACCAGACACCACAGGATCACAGACACTTTATGGTGCAAAAAGCTCTCACTCAGCAGCCTTGCCTTTAAAGCCCAGACTGAGTCAGCCCTATTTAAGGTCCAAGCAGCCTTTGCTCATTTTTCTCCCATCTGCCAGCCAAAGACTGCAACTGGCCTATCCTTGTGGGGTTTTTTCCATTCCTCTCTTCTCTCAAAGTATAAAATGCTTTTTGTCGTTTTTCCTCCTATGCTTTATTCTACCCATTTCAAGTCCTCCTCCCTGCTTGTTTTTTGCATGATGCCCTGAAGTTATAAATCTACACTGCTTTCTCACAGACAGCACTTTCACAAACAATGACATCCCAGTCATTTCCTCTCTGGAGTTCTCTGGTGCATCCTGTTTATTCTATATCTCTCTTGTTTGCATTGCAAACTCTTCAGAATAAGAACTTTCCATATTTTGTGTCTTATAATGCTGGAAACATGACTGGAGCTACTCAGTTCAAGGCTTTCAAGGCCAGAAGAAATCCTTGCAATTATGGAGACTGATATTTGGCCTATCACACAACAAATTTCATCAAGTGACTCCTGCATTAAGCCCCAATAGTCCTCATAGAGACAAGTTACTAATAGGTGATGATCACCACACCATTTTTTATTTTACGTTTTCCCCAATTTTGCATAGTATTTCTCTCTTTCATACTCAAATCTTTCCAATACTTTCAGCAATTAGCCCATGGTCAAATTTTAGGAAGCATTCTAAAGTACACATGCATGTTACTTCTATGATGTCTACACTAAAAACATTGTCATTAATTACTCATTATACTTTTCATTTCCCCAGTTTATATTTCATGTGCTTTTGCCAACATAAGATATATAAAGAAAACAGAACTTTATTACAAATGAAAGACTTACAATCCTCCTTGCAAGAAGGTACATCTGTAAAAGATTAAAGAACTGAAATGATCTGAGAACAAGGTAAAGGGAGAGAATAAGCTGATGGCATTGCTGGCATGCAAGGTATTTTTGTGTTAAAAAATGTATGTACAAAAATCTTTCATACATTCTGAATACCTGTATTAACTTTAATGTTCAACATGCTATAAAACGATCATCTTCTGAAGAAAAAAAAATTAAATTCCTCTGAGCCAAATATTAAAAGCATTCTTAAAGCAAACAGACACAAGAAGAATGCTCACAAAAAATCTGTTTTTCATCTGTCTAAAATACATACTGGCTTCAGCTAAAAGCCAATCAATCAATATGCAAAGAATAAAAAAAAGTTCTAGCCACTTATAAATATTTTTTAAACTACAATCATCTGGCAGTGGAGCACCACTGACCTAACTTCATGAGCATCTGTCAGCTGGTGGCCGTGGTGCAGTCAGGAGAAGAAAACAGACATTTTGCTCATTTAACTGAGCAGACTAGAAGTGATCCACCACAAATCACAGCAAATGGTACAGTCTGGAGGGGAAAAATGCCCAAAACAAATGTTCAAAGAAAGCAAAGAAAACCTGCCCTGCCCCATGCACCCATAGCTCGGGGAAGCTGCAAGGCACCAAAAGGCTGCAAGTGTTTAGTGTAACAACTCCATCACCACTAGATGGTTATCCATCCGACTCTACTTTCATTACTTCTCCTAAAAAAATTATATTATCCTACTCAGAGCTGAAGTTTCTATGAACATGGCATCACACAAGGCATTATACAAGAACAACAAAAGTGCTTCTCCAGTTTTCTTTTAACTGCCATGGCAACTCTGTTTATTTGGATTTAAGCATCATCCTGGGATGTTCATAATGACAACAGCACAACACAGCAAGGCAGAACGGGAAAGGGAGAGTCAGTGAGACACTCACGTGGCTAACTGCTGTCCAAACCAAGTAATTCAAAACTCACAGGCAACAGCTGTAGTGAAAAATACAGGGGGATTAAGAGTCAAACAGAAACAAGCATTTCTTGCCATTTGCATTTTTTTTAGAGGTGGTAGTCCTCTAACAACTCCAGCAGCTTGGAAAACAGAGAGCTCTACCAACCTGCCCAGATGCCCTTCTGCATCCTCACCCAAAGCTGCAGCATCATACGGCCTGCTCTGGGCTCTTAGGGTCACAGAAGGCACACCAGTTAAATGAAGATCCACTGCACCCACCTTAGCAATTTCTACTTGGACTTTCCACTGGGGTCATAAACAGGAATGTCTCAACAGCCTAACAGGACACCAGCACTACCTGCAGCATGCCTAAACCCCATTTCCCCATAAGATTAGGCCAAAATGATATAAGCAACACTCAAGGTGACAGTGAAACTCATGTAGCAGCATTTGACTGTTACTATCTGAACTGAGTTGAGCTCACAGTGCTCTGTTCATGGGTAATGCTGAATAGACAGGAAGTCCACAGCAGTACTACTCTGTAATTTCACACGGTATCTACAAGCACATGCAGATCCTACAAGCATAAGTTAAAGTGCTCAAAGAATCACAGGACATTTCAACTTGGAAGGGGCCCATATGATTATCAAGTCTTGCTTCTCACAGAGCTGCCTTAGTTTTAACAAAACCCAATGGCTCCTTGGACTCCAAGAGACACAGCGGTGTGACCACTTCCCTGGGGTGCCTGTTCCAGAGATCAACCACAGGGAAGGCAGAATTACCAAATTCCACCAGATTTATGACTCAACAATGCAGGAAAAAAGAAATGATTAAACAAAAGAAAGAAAGAAAAAAAATTTTAAAAAAGGAAAAGGAAAAAAGCCAAAACAAAACAATAAAAAAAAATATTGCCAACCAACCAAAAGACTGCAAACAAACCAGCACAAGCAAAAAAAAAAAAAAAAAACCCAAAACAAAACAAACAAACAAACAAAAAAAAACCACAAACAAAAAGAAAAGAGACAAGCAACCTAATTTACAGTCTTGCCATGGTTAAAATGAAGAATTGAACAATTGTTTTCAGACACAGTAGGCAAAGCTGAAAGAAATCAAGAGAAGATCCTGCAATCCATCTCGGAGACTGTCCAACAGCTTGGAAAATGGACTGCCACTTCATCCATCAGGAATTTCTACCACCCAACTGGCTACAACATGACCCTGACTGGCAGGGAGCAGGACTGACGTCTCTAGGATTCTGGGAATCGAATACTTTTACCCTTCTAAACACATACCAATTTACCTTCACATTTTCCAGAATTACCAGTACAAGGAGACTGCTTTCAGTCAAATACTCTGCAAGCAAATAAAGTTTGTCCAAAATAGTGCAGAAGAGAATTGGCAAAGATTAGCTGATTGCCACAAGCATGATCTTTTCTCCTGCACCAGGGGCTGGCTACTACCCCTACTTCAACCTCTCCAAGCTTTTGATGAAGGAAGCATGTTTGTTCCACCCACACTGATGAGTTTTATTACCTTGGAAGAAGCTGAACAAATGTTTTGTATGCACCAGTGATCTCACACACCAGATGGGGAGTACGGCAGAGGTATGGTGGGGTCCAGCCCGCAGCGAGCACACTCTTTAAACAGCCTCTGCACTAGGATTCCTCCAGAGTTTAGGTGCCTCTGTATAAATCACACAGGTGCTATCCTCACCCACACATGAAAGGAAGAGTTTATTCAAGTGACCTTTATTCCCTCAGCGCAGCAGAAAAGGGTCTGGATAGTCTCCAAGCACAGCAACAAACATGCAAAGTACTGAACCTGCAATTACAGCAGCCCATGGGGACAAGAGAATCACCATTACTCCAGGAAGATCAGAAACCACAGAGGAGTTCCAGCTCAGCCTCCCAGTGTACCCAGGGGCACAAAATCCATTGTCACAACTGCAATGTCTTGCTTGCTTAACTACCCACACAGAACCAGTTCTGTTAGGACCTCATGGAGAGACGAGTCATACAGGCCAAACACAAATATCTAAAAACAGCAGCAGGGTGGGGATTATTTTTTAAATTATTTTGGAACTGAAGTGCTGCAGCAGCCTTTCTGTCACAGAAAAAAATAAAGTTTTCTTCAGCAAGCAATTCTTAAAAGATTCTGCAGAAGTAACATATAACAGATACAGGTCCATAAAATAATACCATTAGCATCCGAAGTGACTTTTTTGTGACTGGTCAGGCTTGGACTTAGCAGTAAATTACAGCAGTCCTTTCTAAAGAAGAAATCACCTCTGACTGCATCTGTGAAACAAATGTACAGAGATTAGAACTGCATGGAAAACCGCTTCTCTGATGAACCACCCCAAATATTTTGAATGGTGTATTTCATTTTAGTCCCATCTCTGCAGAACATGGTTAGTTAATCTCACATTTAACCCTCTGTGCCAACATTTGCACAGTTTCTGTTGCCGTGCTGGAATCTGCACATAATGTGGTCTGGCTCAGCACTCATGGTGCTCCAGGGATCAATTACCATTTTATACATCAGCGTTTCATTACTGAGCCGTGAATGTCCTCCAGCCAATCAGACCCTCAGCTCCACGCTCCAAGACTCTAATCTTTGAAAATTAGGTATTTGGCAAGATACACTGTAAGAAAGAAAAACTGTCAGACTCATGCTGTTTCAAATACATCCAGCCTCCATTCACAAATACTGCTATTGCTTTGGCCACTAGATAGTTTCAGTGATGTGATTAAAAAGGAAGCGATGATAATTGTGGAGTGGAAATGCACTCTCATCTGTCACTTCTCTTGGAAAATAATGAGCTCTCTTCCTTGTTATGTTCACTGCAATATATCTTTGGAAAAGTCTTATAGAGATTAATGCTCAATTGCTCTAAATGAGCTTAGCTTTATTTATTCTAGGAGAGGATCTGGTCCCAAAGTCTCAATAAGAAATTCCTTCACTATCCTCATTAAAGGAAAATCCTATATGGTAGCTAAGACAGGACTTTGGCCCCGTGTCTCCCCTGTAAATTCAGCAATGGAGATTTGGCATGCTTTATATCAACAAGCCATGCCTAAGTGCGTACTTTAAATGAGGCTAAGATACACGACAGCAAACACTGTAAATCTTCACACAATAAGGCAAACTTAACATTTCTGCTGCTCTTCAGCTTTGCTGCCTCCTCCCCATGCACTGCCACAGGACGGGAACCTCACTGAGCTGGAGCACAGGAAACTCATCTGCAGCACTGCAAATACTTGAAATAGTTAATTCTTGAGCAGCAGCTCTGCAGCAGAGGCTTTGGGAAGCAGAAGCACCACATGCCCAGGCATACTGCCTGAGTCCCCACTGGACTGGAGGTACCGAGAAGGGAACTTTGCCACCAGGAGGAAAACCCTGGGGAAAAAGCAAGTGTACTCTTCAAAACCACTGCAATTCCAGTCATCTGTTTTGAAACTGCAAGTGCTGTAAAGTGACAACATACAAGCCACAACCACATGTTGGAAAGCTTGTTTTAAATCACGAGGTGAAAATAAGAATCCATTATAAGTCTGTTTAACATTCCCGGGCTGGTATGAAGCTATGCAGCCCACGCAACGCCACAGCTGTGGTAGTGAGGTCTCAAAAATCTGTTCCGATGGGAGAAAGCACCAGAATCAAAAATTAGGACAGTGCCAAAAGTCTCAGACAGACAGCTGCACTTGTCCGTCCCCGTGCAACCTTTCTTCTTCCATCACCTCTAACACACCAGGTGAATCCAGGCGGTAGAACAAAAACTGGCTCACGTTTGGAAAGTATTTTTTGCACAAGTTTCACAGTTCAGCAGATCTAAGGATCAAAGCTCTTATACCGGCCACCCAAAGTACAAACATTCCCTTAAATAACCCCTGTAGAGCATTTGGGACTTTCCACACCTTGTGGAAAGTAATTGGACTTCAAGCAGAAAATTTTTTAACTAAGTGATAAAAACCCTCTGTCATGCAACTTAAAGGGATCAGCCCCCATAAAGACTTCAAGGGCTATTAAAAAAAAAAAAAAAAACAAACAAAAGACCCCAAAACAAAACAAAAAAACCCCACCATACACTTCACAAATGACACACAACTGACTAAATACTAACAACCAATCATATAATTTCCATTACTTTAGCAGAGATTCTGTCAACTCAATGCTGGCATTCTGATAAGCAAATATATGCAGAAGAGCAGCAGGGAACAGATGTCAGGCACTGAAAAAAATTAAAATTTTAAAATCCTTCCTTTAGATGATTCTTTAAGAGAAAATCTGTTTGTGATCTGTCCTTCTCCAGATATTAATACAAGGACAAAACTCTAAATTGTCTCTTCAAATACACACACACAGAGCTAGTTTGTAGTTTTCACACATGGATTTTTGTGGCTGGACAGCAAATGCTGTTCATTTTCAAACTAGTGTATTCCAGACTTTCACGGCTTCAGACGAACATCTCACAGATGCAACTGAGTTCCTAATCCCCCTCTGGGCCCAGGAATGGCCTGTTTGCTCCTTTTATGTGCTAGAATTCTCCAGGTATGCTTTAAAGACACTGAACAAAGGAAACATAGAAGTTAAGAGTAGGTTTGTAGTACTTCACCTTCCTCAAACTGATTTTAGTGAATATCATGCAAGTACTTTTCTCTCTGACACAAGTATTCACAAAAATGTATAAAGCTAATGCTCTAGATCAGTTGTGTCCTCCATTAATAATTTAGAATATTGGCCATTTTAGGCATATACAACATATGCTTCAGAATATGGTTCTTTTTATTATTTTTCCATTCTATAATGACCCACTTGGTGTGTTTGATGTTTTTAGAAATGACTGTGCTGCTTGCTCAAAGCTCTGGGAGACCACAGTAATCCTTTCTCAGCTGGAACTGGGCTTCTATGAGGCTCACAGAGATGATCTATTCTGGTCTTTTGGCACTAACCATAAAGGAAGACACAGATTAAGGTTTTCAAGACCATTTCTGCCAGAGACACACTCAAATAAGCAAGTGAGACAGTGACAATTCTATTTCAGTAACGCCTTCAATGCTTAGAGATGACACAAGTGATATTTTCAGCTCTGGTCAATTCTACGGTTAATGGAGTATAAATTAAAAATGCCGTTCCCAGCTTACATTCAGATCATCGGTTTCAAGGATCTATTATTTTTCTGAGTTTGTTTTTGTCGTTGTTGTTTTTCAGGTTTTTTTGTTTTTTTTTTTTAAGATGAAAATAAACCTTCTCCAGGAACTGTTAAGTGTTGATAATAACAGACTAGAACACAAAGCCATTTTTCTCCATCCAAGAGGAAATATTTAACATCACGGCCCTGACACATGTACTTTTTTTGCCAACACCGTGCACACGCAGTGCCTGTCTGCGTGTGGATCACCCACCAGCTCAGCTCCACAATCCATCCTGTTTACTATTTAGGAGCAGGGTTAAAGCCAAACCAAGCTCCACCTCCCAAAAGGCAAAAGAAGGGCGGCTTGTGCAGATGTTGAAATTCTGGTGAGAAAGACAAACTATAAACAGATTTCCTAAAAGATCTGCCTTGGGACAGTCTTATCTAGCAATTCCACTAATTCCCTTGATAGGGAAAGTAGGGGACTGTGAATGAAATCTGCAGACAACATCTAGCTGAAAAAGTCTGTCAGCTCAGAGGATGGGCAGAAGAGTATTCAGACCATTTGAGGACTAAAACAACTGACAGGAGGTACAGCTTGTAATAAAGCCAAGTGCAGTCATGCACTTCAGGATTAAAGAAATATGTTCTGCAGCTTGAAAGCTCAACAGTTGGAAGTGATATAGAAAGGGAAAGATTTGGATGGTTTAGTGGCTCATGGCAAGAGTGTAAAAAAGACAGATGCTGTTCGAGGACTCAGTGAGGAATGGGAAAATATGCAAAACACTAGTAAGGTCTCAGCTGGAACAATGTTGCAATTTCAGGTTACAGAGTTCAAGAAAGGTTACGTGACACTGGAAATAGTGCAAGGAAAGGTTGGCAGGATGACCTCTCCCATGAGACAAAAAGGCGATGGCTTTGATACTAGAGCAAGATGAAGGCTCTCTTTGAGGGGGGAGAAAGGAAATATATAGCAGCACAAACCACCTAGGAAGAGGCTTAGGCCAGAACTTGAAAAGAGGGTTGCCAAAAAGAAAGGGAAAAAAAAAAAAAAAGAGACAGCCAAAACCATGGCCAACCATGCAGGAGATGCAAATTTGGTTCATATACATCACCATCTACAGCCCAGTGACCTCGCCAAAGGTTCAGGAGCTGTTTTGCTACCCCCAAACCTCCCAGACCTCCCCCCACCAGGTCTGGTGCTGTCACCATGGAGACATGGTGTGTAAGCACATGGAGAGTCTGCACTCATGACACAGCTGAGGAGAAGCTTCTCTGGCCTCCCAAATCCCTACACAGCTGAGGGATGATGGGGGTGACTTCTCCCCCGAAAACTTGAGGCTATGTCCAGATCAAGCCAAAAGAAGACAACAAAGGGAGGCTGGTGAAAAGCACAGCAGGTCACTCAAAATTTAGTTATAAGAGACACATTTCTAAAGGAAAGGAGGTTGTTGTTGGTGACTGAAGGCTTCAGAAACCGTCATCGTGATAGCAAATGATTCACCCTCATGGCTGAACTCCCTCACTATTCCCCAACATTGCCCAACAAAATTAAGAGCGCGGGCAAGTTCAAACAAGGGCAGTTGCCTATCTTTCTATTCCAAATTAATCTCTGTTTCAAAGGAAAAACATGAAGTTAGAAAGGGGACAAGGGTAAGAGAAGGAAAACATAGAGGCTAATTAATGTCAATCAGTATAAAGAACCATGACTGATGCTTTTGACATTACCCTTCCAGACTGTTCCTGCAGACACTCGAGGGAGCGTGAGGTGAGAGTACTGCATCAGGAGCAGGATTAGGCAGAAGGGGCCTGGAAAATCCACACAACACAAAAACATCTTTCTCAAATATTTACATACAAATACCTTTTCCATATGTGGTGGTATAGAGACCTGTGGATGCTTATGCCTTCTGTAACATCTCAACAGCAAAGCTTTAAAATGCCTCTGCAGCAGGACAGAAATTAGACTGCACATTACTTCCATTAACTACTGCCTCTGCCAATGGAAACATGCAAGGAAGAAGAACTACCCCTATGAGCTTTTCTTCTGTGAATTTACCATCCCACTGCCACCTTAGATTTAGAAAAAGACACAAACAGAACAACTAGTTCATTTCAGACTTTATTCTCTACAAATACTCTGCCCACAGAGGGGGTTCATATGCACTTATTTTTGCAGTTACTGTACTCTACTCAAGCTTCAAACCTTACAACAAAACATAGGGGTTTTTTAGGTCATCTAAACTCCCTATCCATAAGAAGAAAATGAGTCATTAGTCAATTACATAGTTTATATAAACAGAAATTACCAATTTCCCTCTATTCTTTGGATCTTCCACTATGATGCATCTTTGGGACTGGCAGATCCAACATCCCCTTCATCAGGCAGAATTCTCAAAGTCATCATTGCAACACCAAAGACAACAATTTCCTACTTTTAACCAAGTACTGGCAGAGGTTTTGCTAAGCAATGGGAACACAGAGTGGAAACTATTCCTATATTGTAGCTTTTAAGTTCCAAATTAAATGATAATTAGTTCTTTGAAGTGTCCTTAAAACTAGAGTGTGTGTTCCCATGTCCCTCAAGCACTCTCTTGCAATTCACCTGAACACAAATAACTGCCTTTGGCCAATTCTACACTGTTTTTACAGGGCAGCTGAGCTCATGCAAGACAATATAAAATTATTTTTCCCTATTCCTCCAGAAGTGCCCTCACTGCTCAAGCCAGCTGCTGCATTTTGTAGGCAGCTGCACTCCCTTAAATTTTAGTTTTAATGGCAAAACTAATTTTTCAGCCATGAAAAGTTCAGCTCTCTACATTGCCAGCAGCTGTTTCTGGAAGGCTGCTCAAGTATCATGCCTGAGTGGCGGCTCCTTTAGAAGTTTCTTTGCTGGAGGATAACCTCAAAGACCATCTTGGCTGGTCTGAACTTCTGCTTCAAGGAAGGCACATCATGGTTTTTAAGTGAAAGCAGCACTTTAAAGGGATTGCAGAAACTGGACATGAGAAAAGATGAGACACTATCTATCCTTACCCGAAGTTTAAAACACAGCTAGGAAGGAGCACACACATTCTTACAGATTGGTGTAAACCACAAACCATTTAAGTCCAACTGGAGAGTGAGTACCCTGAAAGGAGGTATCCCCTTGAAGCCCTATAATTTCTGAGCTCCCCTGGAAGAACCCAGCAATATCTCAAGCAGAAAATGCTGCTGCACAGACACACACCTGCTCTATCTACAAGATACATCCTACCTGTCTCAGTTTACTTCCACTACTAGCAGGCATTTTTCACAGCTTTTCCTTCACTTTCTCTCACAGATGTGTCCATCACCCTAAAAGAGTGTCCCATCCCAAGCCCTTTTTCCACTCTTTACTCCCTATTCTGTTATTCAGACACCAGCACTGGGAACTCAGCGGGGAAGCACAGTTTTAAGTCTTGCATCACTGCTGTGTCTTGTTAAGCAGGTGTGCCTACCCAAAGCATTTTACTTTTTTCACCTATATTTCATGAATAGCATGAAAAAGCTGAGGTGATTTCATGCACAAAGCATTTCTACATCCTTCACAGCCTTCTTCCCAGGGGAGATACAGGACATTACTTCCCTTTGCTGAAGAAGGAACTTTCCCCAATTTCTTACCAGTTGGCTCATCATCAACCAAGCAGTGGAGAATTTACACCGGAGATGCCACTCAGTCAGTAAACAAATCTGGTTTGTACTCAACCCCAAAAAGCCTGAGTATCAGTTCAGCACGTCACACTTCTCCCTAGGTCAAGAATCACAGAATCTAAACATCAATTTCAATAAATATATTCACATTAAATAATCTGAGGAAAAGCCAGGAACTTCAGCCAATCGGATGAATACACAGTACAAGCCAAGCAGTCTCCTATGCTTATCCTGTCTCTGGAAACTGGCCTCTTAGCAAGTCATTTACATCTCACGCTCAATCATATTTCAAAAGGTCTTTTAAAAGCTGCTTCCTACATGTCCATGTGTTTAAGGATCTCAGTAACTTTTTGCTTTCATTGCTGCATCCCTCTCTTTCAGCTTTCACCTAAAAGAGCACCAGAGCTATAACTGGATTAACCCACATCGCAAAATATCCTGCCCCAAAAGAGGAAGGTCAGTGTTCAAAGGCAAAGGACAAAGGCCATTTGCCGGGTATCGTTAGTTGACTGCAAGATAATCTGTGAACAAACACCACATAAGACTGACCCCACCAAAGCATTCTTGGCCATCCTTATGGACAAGAACTTGAAAATAAGTTTCCTTCCTGTTCAGCAGGACAAGATTCCTGTTCCTCTCTACAACTCCTGTGTCAGCAACATCAACACTGCCATTGCTGCTTTCCCAGTTCACCAGCAGCTGCAGAGATTTGCAGATACATTCCCTGTCTATTTTGTATATACTCACAGTAGTACTTGGAAGCCACAACACAGTTTATTGAGACAAAAGGTCAAATTCTGCAAATTACTGCAAATTTCAACTCCGGCAGAATTCATCTGCAGCCAAAAGCTTCTTCATGCTCTTGGAACATGTGGGACAAACCAAGATGTTGTGGGACAAGTGAACTACACCAGTGTGGATCTAAATTTTTAGAAAGCAACGCAGGCAGCCACATCAACAGCCTTCTCCTTCTGGTGCCTAACTTATGTTTCAGATTTACATTGCATTTACATAGCATTAACTTTAGTCAATCACTTACTCTCAGGGGAGAGTTGTATATGAGAAAACAAAACATGACATGGGTATGACATGCCCCAAAGCCAGCACACCTGGGCCAGCTCACTCCAGCGCAGAGCTAAGCAAACACAGCCACACTGCATCCCATGCAGGTCTAGGGGTAGCAGAGCCACCATCTCCTACGGCTTTAGGGATCTACTTGAGCCGAGCTGAGACAACACAGAGCGCTGCAACCACCTTCCCACAACCAGTGGTCCTGCAGATCGGCCTCTGAGACATCAGATGGGCTGAGGTTGTGTCCTCAAGTCAGAGAATTTTCTACACACCCCGGTTCTCTACAACTCTGAAAAACAGACTGGGACCTGCGCCAGATTTTGGCTCATGTGACTTCAACCACTGATCACTATCAACATTCACAAAGCACTCTGCAGAAAAGACAACATTTTCCCTGAATCCTGGACTAAGCTCTTAGTCATTTACTACATTTTGGCCTACAATAATAGAATTCCACTGTGTATTTTTAACTGAATATATTATTCCTCATTAGCAGTCTCAGGCTGTTACAAGTCTTTAGCCTAGCAAAACACTGAGTGCAACTACTCTGTGAGTGATAACATTCCCATGATGAGCAAAATGTTTCTTGCTCATCAGGTAGAGCAGAGGTATCAAATCCTGCTCCACGAGTTGTGAACCATCTCACAGGCAGTGCAGCCTCTGCTGCGAACCCAGCCTCTCACGAGAGCAACAGTACCACAGGGCAAGGTTGGGGCAAGAGAAAGAGGGAAGAAGAAAAATTATAAGATTCCAAAGAAATGTGTCTCAGCCTACATTGAATGAAATGTGTCTGAGTGTGTGGGTGAAGTCAGGGCATATTCAGGTAACTCAAACCTAGCTAGGATGCTTGCAGCCAGCATTTTCAGCCAGCATTCCTCAGGGGCTGCTGCCTTTCTGCAGTCCCTGCAAATATGCAGTACCCACAGCATCATCCATTTCTACCCACACACGTCAAACAGGCTACCACTTCAAGTTCCCTGCAATCACAGTTGTACCAAGACTCTGGACCTTAAATTACCTTACAGAACCAGCCAGAGAGGAAAAAACTTGACTGTTGTACCCCAGGGCTAGAGGGAGAGTGGAGAAAAAACCTAACACCCAAACCAGCCAATGACTCTTCATGCCAAACGAGCAATTTTATTAAGGAAATAGCATCTGAGCAAGGCATGCTGCACACACACACACATTCTGCAGCTGGAATCTCTTGAGCTGATGCATCTCTTCATGATACATAAGTCTGAAAATAATTCAGCTCAGCCTTGGAGGGCTGGTGTTAGCAGCACTGTGATCCTATCAAGCACAAAGCTTGGTAAAAAACTAAGCACAGACATTAAAAGATATACAGAGCTAATCTTCTGAGAATCATCTTCCTCCCCTTCCTCCTCCCAACCCCTGCCCCCACCCCCGCAATGCATTGTGCGGACAAAAAAATTATTTCAGAGAGTCACCAATGTTCAGCCTCAAGGGAAGGGTTCTGGATGACCAGAGAGAAGCTGTGAGCTTCTCTCAGGAACTCACAGGAACTATCTATCCCCTTCCCTGAGTGCCCCCGCTGCCAGACTGCATGTGTTAGAAGGAATGTCTCTGCATGCAGAGAGGGCACACTCTGCACCAGGGTAGAAAAAACTGCCATCCATTGGTAGGGCTACAAACCTCTACTGAGAGCGCCCCACAAATAAAAAATCGTAGGCAGCACCCAGACCATAGCATAGCATAGCATAGCATGCCAGACCATACCATACCATACACCATAACCATACCATACACCATACCCCATAACCATACCATACACCATACCATACACCATAACCATACCACACCATACACCATAACCATACCATACACCACACCATACACCATAACCATACCATACACCATACCATAACCATACACCATACCATAACCATACCATAACCATACCATAACCATACCATACACCATACCATACCATAACCATACCATGCTGTCTTTGTACATTCTTACCCTAAGCCCACATGACTTACCATTCTTTAGGCAGTAACAGCAAAGCACTATATGGACACTGCCATACTGTTTGGCACTTGCTGGAATACAGAGAGCATCTATACAGAAAGAAAAGAGATCTTCCTGATTTCACATAGCTGACCAGCTCAAGGAAGTTACACCTTACTGCTTTGCTATCCCCACGAGCACCTCAAACACTAAACATAAGCGAAAGAACAACCCAACATCTTCCCCTTTCAGTCTGGGGTACAGTGGATGGATACAGACATCTGGCTGTCACAAGAAGGACAAGCACCCTGGTTCTATAGTCTGGCTAAGGCTCTTCCCCTCCTGTCTTTGGTGTTTGAAGGAAGTAGCTCTCCACCGAAGAGAGGGCATACAAACGATGTACAAAGGAAAGTTCCTGCCATCTCACTGTACTTGTAGAATAGGATTCCTTCTGCTCACACACAAAGTCAATCATAGTCATACATCTGCTAAATCACAGCAAGATCCTTCCACAGCACCACAGGTTTTCTGTTTCAAGTAGATTAATAATTTGCAGGCAAGACACTTTCCTGACCATGCAGAAAAATCATGACATAAAGGATATATCATTAACACATTTCCACGAAAAGATCACACACAGAGATGTATCAGGCAAGATGACTAACCCTTCTGTTGAGAGCAGATCCATGAGAGAAATGAGATTCTAAATTATGATTTTCTAAATACCACGATAATATTTAGTCACTAAGTAAAAAACCTTTCCAAGACTTAGGAAGTAGCATAACAGACATGCTCTCTTTTCAGGAAATAAAAGTGAGAATCTAATTTCCAGCTTCCAACAGAGTGGAGGAGTCTTGGCGTAACAGATTGCAAGACCACACAGTTCAAGATGCAGAAAAAGCCTTCATCACCCTTCTCACCCACTTTTTACCAGTATCACCCAGAGGCTTCCCATCTCTCCATACCTTCTCATTGAAGGGGGAACCTCTTTTTGAGCCAGGAGATGGAGCCAAAGGGACACTCCCTACTGTGAAGAAAGGGTGCGATGCAGTGATAAAGAAATTGGGATAGAGAGCCTCAATTTCTATTGTTGAGGGTGTTACTATCAGTCTATTGCTATCGCTCAGTATGAAACAGCAATTCACAGGTGCTGTACAATGCAAGGGACAGCTGCGTAACTCACCAAACAGCTCTAAAAAAGTTGAGACACCACCCATCTGAAATAGCAAATACCAGTTAGTCCTCTTAATCCACAATTTAAGAATATCTTGGAATTTAAAAAGTAGGATGTATACAAATTTCTAAAAAACGTGATGATTTGAGGTGCAAGGCATCAAAAGTACTGTCAGGAGAGAGATGAATTAACCTTTATCATCAGAACTGCTGCTGTTTCAGACACTAACAAATATTTCTGAATAGCACAGGGTCCAGTTCAGATTGTGGATGCGTTCACAAACCCCAGTTCTGTGAGCCAAATGCACACACAACGCACTGTTGTGCAACACAATACTTAAGAGGCTTTCCATCTGCACTCCATTTCAAAGCATATTTTATTTGTTAGCTTCATTTAGAAGGTCCCCCAGTTCCGCTGTGAGAGAGGACCCTGCCAAAACTCAGCTGAGCAGAAGCACTGGATCTGTATTACCACAAAGTAACTATGAAGTATAGCTCTGACCTATATGTACCAAACACACTAAACACCAACAGACTTTTGCTTGCTCGAGGATTAGGAGATATTTAAGGAACATGATGGCTGTGGCTCGTGAACGCCACCAAAAGCTCTCCTAACTGAATGCCAGGAATCATGATAGATTTAGGAAGTAATAATTCAGCTCTATTTTTTGCATCCAGTTGAAAGACTATATTTTCCTTATTAAAAGCCTTCAGTACGCAGGCTTGCCAAGAGAAGCTCCTCTGCAAGGCTTTCAGCCGTGCTTTCATTTTAAAAATCTGGTGGTCGTGCGTCCTACAGGAAAGCATTTTGTGCCTGGAGTTGTAAAGATTTTCTCCAAACGAACTGTTTAGTGGTTTTGAATCGAGTCCCGTCCCC
>VWZN01010718.1:0-21659 GCA_013396955.1 Regulus satrapa | reverse complement strand
CCGCCCTCGCCGGGGGGATGTGCCGAGAAGCCTTGCGCTGCCTTCGGGCACCTTCACAGGTCGCCTTCCAGCGGGACCTGCTCTAGACACGGTGCCTTGCACACTTGCTCCACCCAAAGCAGTCTCCTGTCGAGAGGTGTCCTGCGTATGCGGTTCCCCCCCTTCCCCCCCCCCGCTGAAAATATTTCTCGCGGTATCCAAATTAAAATCCCCACCGCTGCCTCCACAAAGCTGCCAGGAGCTGTTCCCTTCTCCAGAGCCTGGCCTGTAGTGCCAAAGCCAAGTGTATCACAGGCTGTCATTTAACATCTCACGGCCATTTTCCAGGTGTGTGGCAGCCGATTCCCGGCAGACCTAATAGCAGCAAATATTGCATTTTCTACTTCTGCCATCCAAACTATACAGCTGTGGTCACAGCCATCTCCTGACGACAGAAGTTTTGCCCATATTCAGGTACCCGTCACTATGGGGGGGGGAGGTATAACTATATTTGTCCAAGGAGCGAGCAGATCACAACTGTAATCAAGATGGCCAGGGATTAAATTCTTCCGCTGAGTCCCATGCTGTACTCAAGATATCTTCTAACAGCTTCGCTTTGCTCACAGCGGTTCTGGCTCCCAGAAGTACTACCCTGCACGGAAAAAAAGTCCCTCCTGTTTTTCACGATTTCCAGCATGA
The DNA here is from genome assembly GCA_013396955.1 of Regulus satrapa. Taxonomy (NCBI): domain Eukaryota; kingdom Metazoa; phylum Chordata; class Aves; order Passeriformes; family Regulidae; genus Regulus; species Regulus satrapa. The sequence continues at coordinate 20,981 of VWZN01010718.1, read as the reverse complement.
TTTTCAGCCCTCCATGAGTTTAGAGGGAGACAAGAGTTCAGAAGGAGACAGAGGAGCCTCTGAACTGTCTTCCTCGGAGCAAAATGCATGGCCTGATGTCAGTGCCTCAGCTCCCAGGGAGCAAAAGCAGTTAATTAGGTGCCAAAATGAAACACCCATAGTTAACATACCCAGAGCTAACCCAGAGGGAAGCTTTCAATCCTTGGGATGTGCGTCTTTCTAGGGCTCAACACTGCTAACCAGGAAATGCCTCCCTTCCCACCATGATTCATGGCCTGACATCTCCTGAGGAAAAAAAAAAAAACAACAAAAAAAACCAGAACTCATAAGCCCCTTCATTTAAAAAGAAGAGATCAGATTCTGAGCACAATGAGAGGACACTCTGATGGCTGCATCCATCCTCGGAGCAGCAGAGGGGCTGCAAACTTCATCCAGGATATGGACAGAAAATTCCATAGACTCTGCTCAAGAGGAGATAAATGCTCACCAACATTATTTTCCTAGGAAAATAACCAGCTCCCAGACGACTCCTGCCCAAGGCCTCCCCAACACCCCTTCTTTAAATGTATTTGTCTGTGCAAAACAGAATCCAAAATTCAGGATATTAATGTGGGAGGAGAGGTTGTTCTGAGTCCCCACCCAAAAACTCTGTTTTGCCCGCGACCTGGTTATAATAATAATACAAAAGAGTTCTGGAGCAAGGATCACACCCTGGGATGCCTCCTTTGGTGTCACTATTTACAGTCATAAACAGAAAAGAGACCACAACAGTTATTCTGCACAATCTCCTACCATAGTTGGAAGTCCAGAAAGATCCAGCAAATGTTTATCCTATGTGCCACAAAATATGACCCAATTTCCTACTCAAATGCAAAGTAAAATGCAAAGTCTTGCCTGGTAAAACCTTGGCAGAAGCAGCATAGGGAGAGAGAAGGTGGTTACTCGTCCTGACTGGCCTGAGGAGAGACAGTGGAGAGGAAAATGGGTATGCAGGGTTCCCATGGCACAAGGTGACCCATGAACTGCTCAGGCTCAGGCAAGACTGAAGTGCCCTGGAAGAGAGCATAGAAACTGCCTCTTGAGCATCAGGAAAGTCTAGAACTATTAGACTCCTCCCAGTTTGGTGACAGCTGTGCAGGGCTTTTTAGGTCTGTTTAGAAGCCAACATCCCACTGAAATTTGGGGGATTGGGCCCTAAATCTTCTTAGCTTTTATTTTAAAGAATATTGATAGCATTTACATATTTTACGCACATACACGCAGCTGTGCATTTCAAAGTAATCTGTTGTGCTATAAGCCAAAACAGGATTTGAGTCATACGGTTCTATAAAGATAAAGCATTGGTTTATCTAAAGAAATCTGTCTAAAGAAAATTGGCTTCATACATATGCAACAAGAACTACTTAGCACAGATCATTCTCTTCTGCCCCACAGAGTTGGGCATCAAATTAATTTCTAGCTTGAATTACAGGAGTACAAAAATGAAAATTTGAGAAAATTAAGGATGATGAACTGATGAAACAATTTCCTAAGGCATTCAAAAGAAAGCTACAGAAAAAAAGCCCCTTAAATGCTTATAATAAAGGTGCAGTTAGATCCCATGCCACAGCACAGGGGCAGTCCTGCATGGCATTTTTGGGACTGCTGTTATTTTTGGCTCTTTCCTTACAATTGTCTTTGTACAAATAAATTCTTGATTCACATTCAGAAAAACAAAAAACCAGAAATTACCACAGGGCCACATTCGTACAAACTAAATGTCACTAAAATCAGCTTCACTAAAGTCTGAGTATGAGAAGTTAACGCTTCGAGGAAACAACTGAGGAAAGTTCTTACGTTCCTAAGTATCTTAAACTGCACCGTTTTTAAGCTTTGCCTTATCTCAAGCATTACCTAAAGAAGCTGGAAGCACCAGAAACAACTGTTCTTTACAACAGTCAGACATTTACATTGTCTCAACATTGCTGTGTCCTGGGCACCAGAAGTCTGCCCATCCCTGGCCCACAACACACAAAGATAAAGTTAATTATATGGTACACCTTCCCAGGATGCAATACCTTTGTGGATCTAATGGGCATCAAAATGAATGTGTGTATTTAAAAGAAATTCCTTTAAAAACACAATAAGCATCCAGGACCACATATATAAGCCAGGACAAGAGCATGATGTGCCATTTTTTCCTAAAACAAGACAAGAGACTTCAGGACTCAGCCAAAAACCACAGAAATTACACAAAAGGGGGTTAATACTGCATGGATATCCAGCATGCCAGGGCGGAGTCAAGGACTGCAAAAGCCACTCTCTGCTCCCTGCTGTGACAGCATAAATACAAAAATCTCTCCCCTGACCTCTGTGTGGCTCTCCTTGCAGTTCACTCGGCCAGTCTGTGGCATTCCAGCCACTGAGTTTCCCGAGCCTCTGAAACCACCACCTCCAGAAAGCCCCATTTCTGCACCACATTGCTCTTACACTCTGAGACGACTGCCGCAGAGAAAACCTTCCCCTCTCCATTTCTTCTGCACACAAGCACAACAAAAGTAGCTTGGGTTGGTTTGCCTTTCTTCAAAAATGCAAGTTTAACAGCTCCAACACACAACTACTATAAACAGCCCTGGAGAGCTGAATACCACAGCCCACAGCCAGCATGCCCCTAGAGCCACCCAGAGCTCAGCTGGGAGTTACACCCTCATCTTTTTGTGCTGGCTGCAAGTTCACGGGGTGTGCAGAACAATTCCAATGACAAAAAAAAAAAAAAAAAAAAAAAAAAAAAAAAAAAAATATCCAAGCAGCTCAAGGTTTGGCTGAAACAACCCAGTTCTTAGTCTTTACTGGGATTTTATGTGCAATTTGCAGGCAGACAGGCCTTAATAAGACATAAACTAGAATTATTTGTAAACACTCACTTATTCCTGCTGCCATACAAATAGTAGGAAATCAGATGCTTTTTCACTGATCAGAAGATCACATCAGAATGTTTTTGGGAGACATTCTGATGCCCTGTCTCTGTGTGTCAGCAAGCTTTTCATCTGTGCTCCTTACTTACATGGGTTACAGTCAGAGATGTTTTCTACAACAGAGGGTAGGGATTTTTACATAAAATATGGAAAGCAATCCATGGGAAACTGTATTGAGAGCTGTCAAGAAATAGAACCTCTCCATTTTATTTTTCTGTTCACTTGTCCATAATTATTACTTTTATAGCACTCAAAATAGAGTCAGTAGTTTGTAATGAAAACACAGACATAGGGCTGTCCAAAGGGCTGATACTGTGACTTCCATGTTAAGACTAATTGATATTTAAAATGTTCTTTAAGATCACTATTCTCCAAGAGACTCTTTTCTTTTTTTTGCTTAGTACTTTCCCTGCAGTGGGGTGAGGTAAGACTGACTATATTGACAATCCCCTCTCAGTGCTCCCCACAAGCCCCTTTCTGGAATATGATCTTCAAAATATGCTCCATTAGCCAGAGGTTGAGCTCTGAGAGCACAGAGTTGTTTGTGAAATATTTATATTTAGTAAGCAACATATTAGAGCTGATTTCATGCACTTGCAGTTTATTTATAAGCTGGTATTTTTAAAAATCAATTATATAAATTTTAAAAGTACTCACTTTTAGAGTCTATTCCATGAAACTCCAAACTATGATGCAAGGTACCTATATTATATAGCTCTGACCTCACTTTTAAATTATTTTCCTTATGTACTTGTAGAATTTATTTAGATGCTACTACAAATTAGGATAAAGCCTTCTCACCCAGCAGTTCTCTAATTCAGGTAACTCTGTAGTGCCAGAACAAAATGATATCACATAGCTCACAACAGTGGTGATTTACATGGCATTAAGTATACTGTATTTAATTTGAAAATGCAAAGCAACAGCTCAGATTGGAGAGCAGAAAACAGATCTAGGGAAATGTACTGGTATAGCTGAAGTAAAACTGAGCAATAGGCCAGATATCACACGCCCTTTAAGCAATTTGCTTTATCTGCTACATTTAACTCCAGATACAGTTATTAGAATGAAAGAAATCATCAGGCTGTCTGTCACATCAGAATCCCTATTTAAAAATGCATTTACTGCATGCATTTTTCTCAGTAATATCCTCAGTTTTCATTTAAATACATTCGCCTCTTTACTGTCTATGGCCCAGTTCTGAGACTCTACACAGGAACATGCATTTGCTCAAAACAATCTATTATCACTGAGAGTGGTCTTCTTTTTCCAGGGTGGAAACACATAGCTAACCTTGTTTTTAGAAATTATAACTTGTGGGCCAATTTTAGAATTAAATTACCCTCTAAAATAAAATAAAAAGTGAAAAGCCGAGCTTTACCCTGCCTTGAATTCAAAGACTCACAGCAGGACCTCCATCCACTACACACAGTCAGACATTTTCTCATAGATAAACTTTCAAGCACTGAAGGAAAAATACTCAACAAAGACACAGTATCTTACATTACATACTCACCCTTAGATCTCCACTTAAATTCCATTCTTTCCCTCCACAAGGTGATGGCACTTTTCTCTGCTCTTAAACTTTCTCCCATATTCTGCAATTAAGACAAACTTCTCTTTTTAAATGATTTTTAGCATTAAAGACTATGATCTGATTTTTCCTTATCCTGTTATGTCCAAAGGTTACCACTTCACAAAGTATCCTAAGGACATTTTTACTACCAATAAATATTTTGACAAGAACTATTTTTAACTCCACTAAGCTCCGCTGAGTGTAAAATGTTGCACAGGGTGCTCAGCAGCCTAGGGGAATGCAGCTCTCAGGGGGGTTTGTTTCCTTTGCACAAGAACAGCAACCTGAATATTCTCTGTACACACAGAACATGATGTACATCTCATTACAATCCCGAACGGTCAACAGAGAGAAGAAAAATGTACCTCAGACCTACGCACCCCAATCTGGAGGTAGGAAGGCACTGCTGCAAGGGTTCTGCTCATCTGTGACTGTTCAGGTCTCATACTAGGATTTCCAAAACCACCAGAGGAAATTTATTTGGGCAAGAGAGCAACTAGCCCATGGAGGCGTTGCTGGCAGTCTGCGCCAGGATGGTGCCTCCAGGTGCTCATCCTGCTTGCCCTCACTTGCAGTGCTGGAAGTGATTTAGCCGTGACACAAAATGGAGCATGACTACACATCTCAGGAAGAGCATGAGGGAGATTAAGCATAAGATAAAGATGAGGGACGGAGCACAGAGAGGAAGGCTGGTGCCAGTTCCCAGCTCCTGTCACTACCTCAGTAATGGTGGGCCAGGGATAGCAAGAGCAGCCCTTCTGCTAAAGAAGGCTGCTGGGAGTGCACCGACCTTCAAACACATCTCAAGGTGAGTAACACAAGTCCTGGAACTGTGTGTTTTCTGAGCAGACCAGAGAAAAGAGCGGTTTACCCCTCCTGCAGGATGCTTAGGCTTTACTCTCCCTGCCAGTACCCCAGCTAGCAGGACTTGTGTAGCAGTAGGGCTACACAAGCCCTCAGTTAAGGAATTAGCTTTCCCAAGTTCCCAATTCATTGCTCATATGTGCTTGCTCAGTAGGACTTCCTACCAAAGCAACAATTTTCCCTTCTCTTTAACTACAAAAATAATGTCAGTTACAACACAAGCTGCCCCTCCAGCAACCTGTGCTCTACCCTGGAGTAATTCTCCCCCGTGTCCTAGACCAGGGCTGCAGAGATTGTGGCTTTCACTGCATGCTAGACTAGCCTCCATTGATGTAATATGCTGTGATCCTCATGATATTCCAAGTGGAAGCCCAGATCTTGTTTGCTTTTTAAACATCAGAAACCATCCAGCATTTCATCTGTGCATACTTCCCAGCACATATCAGAATGTGCCATCCACTCGCCACTTATTAATGTTTTAAGAGTCTTCCTTAAAACACCCATAAAATTTAGGGGGGATTTTGTTCCAAGAGTCTTCTGACCGTTCTGTGCAGACAGAGAGAGTAACTTTATTTCACAGACTGGATTTAATATACAGAAACATAATGCATCTGTTTCCAAATATTTTCTTTCTAAAACCGTTATGAAAACTGGTGCCAAAATGTGCTCATTCCTCTTTAAGGAGGAAACCTAATTTGGGTTTCTTGATCCAGATCATCTTAACACCCAGGCTCAATTTTGCTTGCTAAAGCAATCTACAGGCTCCAACTAATACAAATTTAATCTGCAAGACTTCCTGCTTGGGCTGAACGGGTCCAGCACTTCTTTGTTACAAGATCCACACCACGTATCAGCACCATCTGGTACTGATTGCAGATCTCAGACACTGTGCTTGTAGACTCCATGGGCAGGACTCTTCTTGGATTTCTGATCCCTTTTGCACTTTTCCTTAGGCTATCTATCTCTTAATCTTGTTGTATTGAAGATTTATGACTGGTCTATAGCTTCTTCTGGGTTTAATTTGTTTTTTTGTTTTTTGGGTTTTTTTAGGGGGGCGGGGTTTGTTTGGGGGTTTTTGTTGTTGTTGTTGTTGTTGTTGTTTGGGGTTTTTTAAAGTGGGATGATTTCTTTTGGACCAATCTGTGGTAGCTGACCATATTTGAGAAAACATCCTGTAGGTTCAATTCTCCTTTTACATGGTCATAAACCAAGACTCACCTCTTTAGTTAATCAACCTGGTTTGCCATATTGCTTACACACACAAAAATCAGGAACTGCTCCTCTGTCTCCTAATACCTGGGATTCAACTCCCCCCTCAATCAGAGCGTAACCATTTTACAAGGGATGAAAAATAATTTGCCTTTTGATTGTACTAAGAAAGAAGAGATAGTCCAACAATAAATGCTCTTCTTTGGCTTCAGGCTTTCATTTGGTAAGGTTCCAAGCGGTCCTCCTAAGTCAGGAGCAAACTTTGCTATCAATTGAAATGTAAAAAAAAAAAAAAAAAAAAAAAAATTAGGTTTTAGTAATGACACAGTAAAATTTTGATCAATTGGCACAATCTAAAGGTTAAAAGGTCCAATATGCAGGGAACCTTGAGAAAATAAGAGCAGTGCTAAGTTTAAAACTTATATATTCGATCAAGCTATTTCTTCAGGGCACAATTTCCAGACTACTTTGATGAATGCTGCTGAAAGAGCACAAGGCAAAATGTGACCAAAAAGAAAACTCTCAGCCCAACCTCACATTCAATTTTTTGTCCTGTTCCAGGCACCAAGTTAGTCCTCAGAAAAAGAGCCTGGGGAACCTCAGGAACAGTATTCCATGGACTACATACAAAACTCCTCCCCATGTCTGCACCTGAAACTCCCACACCACCCCTGCACATATCTCATGGGCTCCTTAACTGGCGAACTGGAGACCACAAAGGAAAGGCGATGTGTAAAGTGACCATGAGAGAGGCTGAAGCTCGGGAGCTGGGGTAGGAGAATGGCCCCTGCACTACCAGGCTGCTCCCAGTATGTGTCTGCCATGCAATGAATTAATATGGTTATATTTAACCCTGTTTTTCTCTTTCTCACGTGCTTATATTTGATACCAGTTCCTTCTCAGCTTCCCAATTAGCCTGTTTATACTTGCAAGGAAGTATATATGTATATATTCTCACAAAATAGGAGTTCTGTTAAACAGGAAACTATTTAATCACATTTGCCCCAATAAAATGGTCCCCTTTTCTTTAATAAACCCCCATCCAAAGTCTTCAGCCCTGTGAGACTTTTTCACTGTTTCAGCTCTAAAATGTAATGCTGTACGGTATAACATGCAAAGTTTTATAAACCAGAGCAAGCACTCCAACCAGAAAACTGGCAGCTGTAGCAGGCTTAGGTTTGGACCTTCTCAGTTCACCACAAATCCCAAATACTGTATCTGGAAATCAGACTTCAGCTGTGTGTTGGCCAGATTACCATGACAAAAACATGGCTGAGGTATTTTCCCCCCACACACACACAAAGCAAGCAGTAGGCACAGGAAAGGACAGGGATTTGGCTTCAAGGCCTCAGAAAAACAATTCAGTTTTTCCATTCTGTCATTATTCTAGGAAACTCTACAGGTAAATAAGTCTCACTCATGTACACTGACGCCTCTTGGAGACACTTGGGAAGACTGGATAATAGCTACATTCATAACCAGGCAGGTGTACCATAAGCTAGAGTTTATTTGTACTGTTCAAATGTATTTCTGCAGAAACAGGTATTTCAAAGAATTTTAGCCCTTGTGAAGGTACTCTGACTTTATAAACCTGCACCAGACAAGCAAGTACCTGGAAAGAAATGCTCTGCCATAAAACCTAGCATTTAATAAAGTGCATTTCCCCCCAAGAACTCAAGCACCTGCAGAAAGTGAGCTTCTGTCATCACCTCCCTGTCACCAGGGCTGTGACTTGTTCACAGTGTGAGGAAAAGGCTTCACCAGGACCCAACACTTCCTAGGTCCACTATCCTGCTATCCATCAGGCTGCAAGACCCTGACAGGAGGTAGATACATAGCTCTAAGCTACACACAGTTTATGAAAACATGACTTACAAGTCAATGATTTAAAATAGATGCATGAGGAAGAGAAATGGAAGGAAAAGGTGGAACCAGCATGGGCTTACTGCAGAGAGCAGCATGAGCTACAAGCAAATAGCAAATGCCACTAAAATGTGAAGAAGTCAAAATTTTATATGGAATTTAAACTAGTTCATGACATTGTGTTCTTGCTGCATTCTTACACCAGCTTATGACTCCATAAATAGCACAGTATATCTAGAGGAGATCTTGGCTTGGCTTCGCAAAGTCACGCATGATTCCCCTGATGTAGGACATGGAAAGTGTGTCCCAGGTGTGCTGCTCTGCATGTTGAAGATTATATAAAAAGAGAGAGTATTACTTTTTATATTCTTAATACTATTATTGATACTATCATTAAACGAGAGAATATCCCTAAGGCTGGGAAAACCTTAGGGAGTGTGGGAGCTAGCACCTGGACTCAGGATTGGTTTCCTTGGTTATTAGAGTTGGTTGAATGGTTTTAACAGATAATGATATCTAATTTAATTACATATTAGACAACACACTTCTGATTATTATTCATCCAGCCAGGATTAATGAATTGCTAAGTCTTTCTTCTTTCCTAATTTTTTTCTACCCTCTCATAATTTACCTCTTTTGTTTTGAAGCTCATCTGAAATCTACCTGTCTGAAGAGAGATGTTTACTTCTCTAACTTGCATGACTTTTTTCTTAATTATGATGCTCCCTAAATTCATTTCCACAGCTTATAATTTCTTTCTCAGGTCATCAGAGAAAGCATTTAAGCCACAAAATCATTATTTTAAAGCACTGATATTCTGCCTTTCTTGTTGATTTAGAATTTCACACAGCAGCCATTAACTTCTAATCCGTTTGGCATCTGTATACCTTTTTTAACTAATATTTCTTTCTCCACAGCATAACTGGTAAACTATTGAAATCAGTTTATTAATTTTAATTCATTTTTTTCTATTTTAATTGAAATAAATTTATTTTAACCACATAGTTCATCCTGATGAAACTGCATTACTAATTTCCTGCTCTGCTGTATATAACACTTTCCAAATGCAGGCTATAACAGAAAACCAGATCAGGGAGTAGACTATGTAGTGTATTGCTGGGACAGACATGCAGTGGCAGGAAGAAATTTGGAAGGCAAATTGGAGTGAGAAGGCATTCCAGCGAAGCCCCCAGTGTTAGGGAATAGTCAGAGACGCTGGGCACAGCAGAAGAGAGCTGTGCTGCAGAGCACTCCCCAGGAAGGAAGGCAGACGGGGCAGGGAGAAGGTGAAGCTGTGAGCCTTGGTGGCTCCCTCACCAGGGATGCAGGCGTGGCATTCCCTGGGCTACCCACCAACAGAGAGCCCAGCCCAGTGTGGAACAACCTCCCCACACACGGACAGCCCCAAACGTAGCTCTTTCCAGCCAGGCAAGGGATAATCCCCATGGGATTAAGCATTAAACTGTCAGCTAATTCAGAGAGCGTAAACACAAGCCCTAAGTGAAGGTGGTGATGAATATAAGGTTGAAACACAAAGCTTCTCATGCAGCAGGAGAAAAAAAAAAAAAACTAAGAATATTTCGTTTCCTCTAATTTTATTTTTCTTTTCCCCAGGAACTCAACATTTGCAAACTGCTTATCATACTTCTTTTAAGGCAGAGTTTAGAAAAAATCCTCCCTGGCCAGCAGCCATAATTAAAAAGCAATTCTCACCTATTTAAGCTTTTAAAACCTACAGTAGACCTCAGTTTTTTCTTAGAGTTGCTACTACTCAAAAGCAGATGGCAAATTTTGCTTTGCTACCTAATGCCTGCTGGCTTTGAAGCCAATGCAAATACTGCTTTTTTATTCACAGGCCATTGTTTTCAAAATAAAGCACTTTGGGGAATAAGTGCTTTACTTCAATTAATTGTGTTTCCTGTTTGGGGAAAAACAAACTAACAGGTTTATTCATTTAGAGAACCTGACAACTGCAGATTGCCTGCTACTATTTTGGAAAAAAAAATTTCATCTAGAATGTTAACCCACAAATTCAGTAAATTATGGGATTTGCAAGATAATTAAATCAGGCCATTATGGTGAATCTCCAAAGAACTAGTGGCCATCAGGAGAAAAAAGGAGACAAAACTGTAAAAGGATTTCCCTAAAGCCATTTTCATGTTGCAATGTCAATAGCAAATTTTTCTTTCACTAGTGTCACTTTGGGAGAAGGAAGGAAGATAATGATAGAGGTGACAAAAAAATAAATTTATGCCCATGGAAATGTGTTTCAAATCCTACACCTGAGCTTTAACAAAAACAAAACAGCCTTTATCTATAGTTACCATTTTTATACTACAGTTACTAAAAATATCCCTTAAATTAAACTACTAAGGTCCAGGGTGACCACCTTTGATTCAAACTAATTTTAGCAGCTGTTTATGTGGACAAATAATTTGGAAATTGTGATGTTACTAACATCCATCAGACAAGAAGTACAGTTAGTGAACCCAGGAATATATGCATAAATTAATACAAAAATAAATAATAACATAATACCTTTTTGTTTCCTAGGTCTTATGAACCACTTAGACTTGGTATTCAGATTTATCCTGTGCTCTGAAGTTTCAGCTACAGACATAAACTACAACAACTGGTAACTCCATTCTTAAAGGGCTGGATTGTAATCTTTTTTACAAAGCCACGTAAGGGGCAGCTCCTAGAAGTCCTTGAAGCTATACAGGTAGCGAAGAGAGTCAGGTCTTCATCAGCAGTTCCCTCTTTGCATTCCAGAAGAGCCCGATCTACCCAAAATGCACAACATACTTCTTGCTTATTAAAGGGATTAGCTACTGCACTCTACAAGACCGAGAATCAGATTATATTATGTATATACACATCTAAAAAGCATGTAAAGAAAAAATTTTCACTGCTCTCTTGCAAATTCCTGGAAAAGACAGGCTAAAATTCCTGGCTGACAGAACACAGAAATTGCTTAAAATATTTATATGACATTGCCCTCTAGAGGAAACCGAGAAAAATCTGTTTTAGTAGAACGCTTCCACAGATGAAAACATGAAATGTTGTTTCAGCAGAACAATTAGTGTTTGTTAAAAAACCATTTTCAGTGAAAACATCACACACTGATTTGGCTCCATTTGTCATCCACGAGTTTTCAAGACAGAATTGCCCAACCTCTAGCCTAGAGCTCTGTATTCAGATAGATGGTAACACTAAGTTTACTGGTTACCACATGTCTGTGTTTTTCTCTTTGCTATCAGAATAAAAATAGCCCAGGCTATGAAAAATTGGCAAGCATTTAGTAATTCTTTACTTATGATGGCAAAAAGAGATATTGGTAAAAGTGTAGGAGGATGGGAAGGAAGATTTCCCTGACTTCTGTTTCATTGAATTGTTACCCTGATAGCTGGAACCTATTCCAGGGATCAAATAATGGCATAGGAAACAAGTCAAAGTTATTACTATACTAATCAATTATTTATTTTGCCAGTTGCTTGTTTGTTGGTTTGTTTGTTTGCTTTAAGATCATCTGATTATCTGTAGTACCAACTATGGAGAAGGGTTAAAACCAGACCTTGTTACCTTTTTAAACAATAGAAATTAATCTTAGGCATCAGCTGAAACAGTAATCTCTTTCAGTCACATTTCAACAATTCTATTTTATTTTGAAAAAGCCTGAATCCATTTTTTATATACTTCTAGTTTCTCACATTCTGAGGCTTCAGTTGGATAGGATTCCTGAGTCTTGAATGCTCTAGGGTGAAGTTTGCTGCTAATAATCACCATTTGCCTTACTCTTGTCCCATTTTGGAAGGTGTAAGTATTCTTGAACTGCTCCAAATCCTGTGGCAGTGCCTGCCAACTTATATTTTCCCTGCTACTGGTCTGTTAAACATGTTTTCCTTTGGAGGCTCGGGTGATCTTGCTGAACATCATATATTTTACCCAGAGAAAGAATCAAGTATAGTGATACTGCAAAGTCTGTGGTTGATACATATGCCCTTCCCCTCTTTGCCCACATCTGACAAAAAGGAGACAGAAAAGTAAGTTTCAAGGAGCATGTGATACTGCTTGGAGCTGGGGGCAAGCATCACATCAGCTAAAAAAGTCAGTAAGTTTTTCATGTTAAAAAATCCCATCCCAAAAGCCATCCACTGTAAGAGCTGTCTCTGTGACAATATACCTGTCTCTTTGCTGATCTCACCTATGTTTATTGTATTTATCCTCTCACTTATGTCCGCAGTTGGCAGGTTCATGCTGACAAACCCTTCTTTGAGGCTGATGTTGAGCCTCTGACTGTGGAACTGTCTCCTGCTTATCATTTTTCAACCCTCCCTGCTCCTGTCCTCTCCAGTCCAGACCAGTTTCACAGTGACAAGAGATAAGTGGGGCTTAAGTTGAGACCACTGTTAATGCTTTTAGCTCTGGACGGTCACAGTTCAATTCTAGTCCATCTTCCAGGACAGCAACCATCACACCCAGGGGTTGACAAGAATGATCATGGCCTGCTTGCAGAGCAGCCCTAAAACACATCTAAGAATGAGAATGCTGCTCACTTAGCCCACTGCTGTAAGAAAAAAATATTTGAATGAGGACTGGAGAACCTGTGCCTTTCCACAGCTCATGGTACTTCAGTCAGTACAGGTGGAAAAGGACAACCTCCCAGGATTCTCCCTGCCACTTAGTAATGTGGCTACAGTCACCTCCTCCTCTTTCAACAGCTCAGATGTTCTGTCTCAAGACAATCAGTCTTTAGCTCACAGCCTGCTGCATGAAAAATTCTGGATTCCTGGAGTACGAAGAGAAAGTCACATTTACAGTTTAGAAGGCACTGTGAATGACTGCACCTTCCAAACTGGTGTGTAAGGGCACAAGCATTACAAAAAGAGTAGGAATAATGGGCATAGAATGTTCCCTGCTTGTGTTTTTAAACATCTGTATTTTTAATTATTGATGGCTAAAACACTGTTCTGTGCTAGCAAAAGCACTGCTGGAGAGGCTGTGAAAATAACTGATGCTGTGGCTGAAGGCCTTACCTGTTGCTTGGCACAGCAGTGGAAAAAAGTGACTCTTATTTGGCACATTCCAGCAGTTTGCCAATTAGCTAAGTTCTGCTGCACCCTGACTGTACTTCCAGATGACCTGAGAGCGTGAGACTCTTGCTGTGTGCCAGGCTGAAAATCCCACTCAGGATGTAAAAGGGATCCTGCTGGCACTTTAGTATCAGGGTAAATGACAAGGCACAAGGCTGACTCACCAGAACAGGTTGTTCCCAAAATGGACGAGCAGGGAGGGAAGAGCAGGGAGGGCAAAGCTCCCTCCCAAACGCTGGGCTTGTTCTCTTGTAATTACTGCATAGTCTGAACACCAAATCAAATGGAGAGGCACAGCCAGCCATACACTGGGCAGCAAGGTACAGATTTCTAACCAGAACTTTCACAGCACATCAAAACATAAAGAAAGCACAGAAAACCCGTTCTCTGTAACCGCTAAAGTTTTTATCCCTCCTAAGGCAACACCACCAACCTCTGCCCAAGTCTTTTCAAGCCTGGTGCAATGCCTCTGAAAAGCAAGCATGCAGAGGCAGGGCTGAGAACAATTTTGGCAGATGACCCTGAGGATTTTAACTAGTTAGGCACGCATGCTCCTGGTGAAATCTAAAGTTCTAGAGAGGCCAGCTCTGTTGCTCAGTGCTGACACTATGTAGAAGGCAATGATAAGCATATTGATCCCTAAATTTTAAGACAGACATGCGAACACATAAAGGATGTGATCTATTTAAATCAAGGGGAGCCTTTCCATCATTTTTTATGGGTTTAGATAAAACTCATTTGATCAAGAAAATAAATAGGATGCAAATTTGAGTTGGATGAGGGGTTCAGAAAGTCTTTTGAGGAGACAGTTGTTGTGATGGATTGTTGCTAATGGCCACTGCTACAAGGGAATGAGTTGTGCCTCCACAGAGGCTTGGCATTGAGAGGGACAGCAGGAACTGGAGGGTGAGGAGGGGAAACCTAGTGAACACATGCTCAGATTAATAAAGCAAAGAGGACAAACCAGCTAAATGATCTCTGTTGAGTCTGGGGATTAGTGACCTTCTGCTTAAAACTTTGGCTCTTAAGAGAGGATTTGGAATAAAGCTCATTTCTTCACAGCAATATATTTCTCAACACGTGTGGCTAAGTCTGCTCATACCTTCCAGGAAACATAAAAGAAGGGAAGAAAAACATCTCTTTCTTAGTTCTTAGTCCTGCTATATTTTAAGGGAGGGGAGAGGGAGGAATTTATATCCACTATCAAGTAGGGGATTTATATTCACTATCAGCATAAAATACAGCAGCCATGCTTCAGAGAGGCTTGCATGCTCCAGACTTCAGGAGCACAGTGAGACTTAGGCTGTGCCTTGCAAATGTTAGATATCCAGTGGCTTCCTCTCATTTTGTACAGGTTCAGCACACATTTACTGTATCCCAGCTCACAGCAGCTCAACTGGACAACAAAACACTCAGCCAAAATCCCTATGTACTGCCTATTTTCCATCCTCAGGACTTGTGCACTAGGCAGCTTGGAGGGCACATCAGCCCAGGCTTCTCATCCTTGCCCACGATAACAAGCCCCAGGTCTCAACCTCTGCACCCTGATCCATCACTTAGCAGCAGGAAGATCAGTAATATGATATAAAAAAGGAAACTAATTTAATTCCACAACAGGTTGGGGGTATTTTTTAGGTCAGTTATGAGAATTCTATTCCCTGAGACAGCATTTGGAGGCTGCAGTCTCCAAGACCACCGTATTTGTTTTTCGCTGTGTAGTCAGTGCTGTTAATATTTTAACAAGGAGCTTCCACAGAAATGTTTGCCCCTTGGCCAAGGGCAAAGGGACAGGATAAATTTCCATTATTTTTCCTATTAAAACAAAAATATTTTCATGTGGACATAACCAAGAGAAGGCCCTACTAACACCAGGCAAAGCAGCTGCTTATACTGAGCAACACTTTGTGTTGGCAACACTTTAGCTGTAGGAAGGAGGTGAGGAAACACAGTAAAACAGAGCAATCGATCCATGCAACCAGATGTGCCTGGGAGGTGAGCACTGTGAGACAAAGCTTCCTGTGCTGACCAGTGATGGTTTTCTCTGGGTGATTTTCTGTAATAAAAAGGATGCATAAAGGAGATTGCACTGCCACAAAGATAAATCCCCAAAACCTTCAAAAAAAGCACAATCCCATCATAGGCAGAGAGACCAGAACCATTCTTCCACCAAAACACAGGCATTCATATACCCCAACACCTAACCCTACTAAGGAATGGATTTGTTACCCAAAACATGGCCTGAGGCTGCAGCTGAGGTACTGAGAGAGCCCAGTCCTTGATCCTGGTTCCCACAGTATCCCGTCCCCACACATCAGTAGGCGCACATGGATGCATTCTGAACACACTGCCGAGCCACACAGTGCAACAAAACCTTGCAGACGCTCCAGAGACAACTGCAGCTGTCAGGACAGGTACAAAGCAGTCAGGGCAAGGACAGGCAGCTTCCTGAGGCAGTGACAGTGCCTCAACACAGCATGGCAGGAAGTAGTGCCCCTTGGAAAATGCAAAACTAGAGCACTTGAATATCAAACAGTGACCACATTTGGAAGGGAAGGATGTTTCTCCCAGCAAGAAAACATTTCTATTGCAGGAGAAAAGCAGTTTATTTAAAATAAATAACTCCATTCAAACTTCTGAGGACAGGGGATCACAATAAAAACATGCCTTGAAAGGGGCAGTCTTCAGAAAAAAACAGTTTTAAAATCACACTCAGATTTTTGAGCAGGTCTTCTCAGACACAGCAAAGATTTCACCGCTCCCAGCCCCACAGCACATGCACTGCTCTGCTCCTTGTCTGCAGGGCTCACAGCAAGGGAGCAAAGGAGATTGCCCTGGTGAAGACCCCTGTTCAGGGCAGACTCTGTCTCTAATTACATCCAGGACCTGTATGATTTGTTTCTAGCACCAGCAAGAACTCTTTTTTTGACAAAGAACATCAAGATTTCACCCAGCAGAGCTCAAGACTGCTAATGACTGCCACAGCAAGCAGCACAAAGTGCTATGCACATTCTGAGACCTGCAATTTCGTTGGACATTTTGAATTGTCCTCTGTAAACAGCTGCTAGCACTTACAGAGAGGCAGGACTGTGCTTAGAATGTTCAGATATCACACACCTACTAATGGCCTTGACATGTGAGGAGGAGCAGGACTTTACCTTCATAGTTCCAGCTGTTCTGGAGGAATGAACATAAGATATGCAGTAGCAGCAAGCATTCAGGAAAGATCTTGGCTCTACTGAAAACCCTCAGCCTCAGGTAAAATAAAAGCTTTGTCTTCAGTAGTGGCACTTTCCTGAAGGTCTTTCTCAGCATCTTTGAAAATAAATTGATTTCCCTGAAATTTGGCATGCCATATCTTTTCTGAGGAGAAGTCTTAGCAACTCCCCCCAGGACACTGACTGAAGAGGAGAGGCTAAGAAAGCACTGTGCAAAGGTATGGCTGTCAAAACACTTCTCTCTTTAGTTTTTTGGAAGCAACTCCAGATTGTGGGTTAAAAAGAAGCCGGCCACTTCTCTGACTATATGGCAATGCTTGGTAGTTTCTGGCAATGAGAAAGATTATATTTTGAAGGAGTGGTTGGGTTTTCTCAGTGACAAAATTATAATAATATCTCATGTTTCTACCACACTGTCATCACTGGCAATGTATCTTACTCTGCTTTTTTTTTTCAACAATGAATTTGGAAAGCTACTTAGCTCTGATTTTAAAGATTAAATATATATGGTAGCTGTATCCAAGCACTACAGCTATGCTTGATGAAATTCATAACCAAATATTTCAAACTGAATTATATTAATGACAAAATAATTTTTTTTAGCAATGCTCCCAGGACTTTCTCAATGAAGCCCCATTCAGTTATGTTCAAGAAATGAAGGATTCATCTGTCATCTGCAGAAATACCAACAGCCTCCCTCCACTAAGTGAGTAATAGCCCAAAATGAGTAGAGTAGATCCAAAATATATAGGAAGTTCTCTGGGGGAACATAACCCATGTATTTTGGAGATCAGTTGTATAGACAGAAGATAAATAAACAGCCAGAGTTTTGACTAACCTTTGTTCAGTATTCCAATACAGCTCATTTCCCTGCAATTGTGTTTGACAGACACACACAATTTGCTAACTCTAAAGAGAGCAATAATTTTCTCTCAATCACTAACATCACCAAAAATGATACCACCTACATTACTCCTCTCTAATGTAATAATACCCTGTTAAGCAAAGAGCTTTGATGATTTTATTACTGCATAATGTTTCTCTAAATGAAAAGAAAGGAGGAAAAAAAAAAAAAAAGAAACAAGTTCAGTAATAATCAACCCGTCTCTGCTGTTTACATGGAAATCAAGTGGAATTTAAATAAATAACTTTTCTTTAAAGTAGTCATATTCAGCTTTCCTAGCAAGGAGAGGCAGATGAGTGGTAGGCACAGCTTGCTCCTCCAGTAAGTGTTGTACTGCTCTTACTCACTGTGTCTGACCCCATCACCACTCTGAGACACCAGCACCTGTAGGCAGGTCCCAGAACAGCCTGAGCAGCAATCTGTCCAGGGCTGCCCAGCCTGTTCCAGTTCCTGTCATCCGTCCCAGCATCCTCTAGAGGCTGGCCACATCCATAGGACAGCCAGCAGAAGGAACTGTGTGCCCTCACCTCTTCTCTCCTGTTTTCTGGTGTATTGGTTTAGCCCCTTGGAACAGGGAGGGTTTTGGTGACAGGCTGGAACTAGAGCTGAGGTTACATGAAGCCCAGGGTGTGTGAGAACCCAAACCCTGCTGCAGTGGTGGAAATGGCAGAGCTGTGCCACCCCCATGCCAAATCCTCCACTGTTAAGGGAATAAATCAGAAGATTCCCTATAGCATCAGAGTGAAAAATTCCTTCATAAAGCAAGATGAGGCTTCCCTGGAACACTTGGCAGGTGTAGAACAGTGATTTTACTTGGCCAGTCCAGCCTGGTGCTGCAGGAGCTAAGCCAGTACTTTCACTGGCCATAAGTAAATCACACCACAAATCAGAGCATCCCCAGCCCCTTGTATCAAGCTGGAAGTGTTTCAGTGGTTTCTCACTCAACCAGAGAACAATTAGGCAGTCAGAAACTCCTATTAATGTGCTGTCCTGCCCCAACAAGACCTTGAAAAACCAAGGGGGAAAGGGCTCTGCTATTTCCACCATAGCAGCCATCTGGAATTACTCTAGGAAAGCTTCCTCTTGGAAGCAGACTTCCCAGAAGGCAAGTTGATGTTGCCTTCCAGCCTGTTATAAAGCTACACGGAATTATGCCCTTTCTGAGCACTCCAACAGAGAAAGCTACTGAAAGACTCTCAAAGCATCCTCAGGCACTGTCCAGATGAACAGTGTGGGAACACTGGGGATGGAGCTGCCAGCCGGGTCCCTGATAGGCAAAAGCCAGCTCTCCAAACTGGGAGCATCCTCAAGGTCCCAAAGTGTCATCCATCAACATCACCCTTGTCAGTCAGCAGTCAACAGTAAGTTAGGCAAGGATGCTTTGCATGCTGAAAATAAAACAGATTTTGACTAAGATATGTCCTAAATTTTGGCCTAAATTTGATGCAGAATATTCTAAACATGACTTTAAGAACAACACTGGCCCCACACTCTGCCAAAACTCTGCCTCTGTAATGGCCAAAAAAAGTAAAGAAAATGGAGCACCGGTTCCCATTAGCTGCAGTCACAGCTTGCTGGTTTAATAACAGAACTTTCCAAAGTGAACAAGCCCTAAATTAAGCCTTCGGGGACAGGCCTAAAAGGACAGCTATCCAAATATTTTCGACATTATCAGCTATTATCTCTCATTTTGCATTATTAATAAAATAACATTATTGCTGTCCACTGCAAGCAATTCCCTTGCATTTAGAAACGGAGATATCTGACAAAGAGAAAACAGCAAACTGACTGCCTTTTGCCATAAACACTCTCGAATTCAGAGGTGCCAATGATTGATACTGCCACAGTACCAATATTTATGCACTCATTGAATCACAACCTAGGAATTACAGACCCATAAATATATCCCATATTCATACCTTTGAAACCACAGAAGGTTGAGCTGCCCAGCGCCCACAGATTGAGGAGTCATTGCTTTTGTGCTGCCCCATGTCAGAACTGGGAGTGTTGGTGAGCCCAAACTCCTGCCACATTCACTTCCTGTTGGGATCACCTCACCAGGACTTGGTTTCCAAAAGTGTCCATCCCCAAAATAAATTCCCTTTTGGCAAGAGGGGGAGGATTTCATGCCCTCAGGTACATTATAACCTCAGGTATGAATGAACATTTACATCCTCATCTACAGCAGAGGAAGGTTTTTGCCTTTGCAAATGGTAATGTGAGAAAGTCCACTAGCCCACAAAGAGCAAAACTGGGACGATAAGTAATTTTACAGCATGGAATAGCTGAATTAAAAAAAAAATAAATCGCAAGAATCTTAATTTTTGATTTGAACTCTTAAAGATTTCAAGTTTTCTGGGTCAGGAGACATCAGAAGAGAGCAAATGCATTAAAATCAAAGGGAATGTATTAAAATGAAGTTGTTCCAAACTGGAAAACACAAAAATGTCTTGCTTTGAGAAAGTCCCAGACAACAT
This sequence comes from Regulus satrapa, assembly GCA_013396955.1. Taxonomy (NCBI): domain Eukaryota; kingdom Metazoa; phylum Chordata; class Aves; order Passeriformes; family Regulidae; genus Regulus; species Regulus satrapa. The sequence continues at coordinate 826 of VWZN01010718.1, read as the reverse complement.
TTAGCAGTCAAAAATGCTTCCCTCAACTGATATAATTCAACAAAAATAAGAAACACCTGTAAAAATAACTTCCAGTGCCACCGAGTCTGTGTTCATTTTTGCTTAAGGAAACAGTTTTATACAAACCCAGGAAGGCTCCTGTTTTAGTGGAGCCCCTCTGGTGGTTATGATGTATAATTTTTTGACATGGTGACCCCTGAAAATTTTCCAGCGGAAGTGTGAGTAGCACATGTAGGCTAATTATCACTTTGCTTTCCTTACTTATTTTCCACAATAAGACCTTAAGAACAAACCCAGGGCTCTCTCAGGGGGCTGGGAAAGCAAAGGTCAAAACCTCTGCCCCTGGATTTCCATCCCTATCAACTTCGACGTGCACCATATGGCAACAGAGGCTGCTGGCGGCTCTTCCACCCTTACCTTGCTCCGGTGACATCCACACCGACCATCAGCTGCCCGTTCAGAGAAAGGATCTCGTCTTTCAGGCGCACTCTCCCGCACTTCCCGGCAGGGCTGTTCTTCTTCAGGTCTGTCACCCAGATGCACCCGACGTCGAGCACAGGCCCCTTATGCACCTTCCTCTTCTTTCCTCCCCGACGCTTCTCCCCATAGTCCCCCAGAGCAGGGATATTCCCAAAGCTCAAGCCCAGAACTTCATTTTTCCGCATCTCTTGGGCCAGGTACATGGTGCAGATCTCCGTATCCAAAGTCCCACAGCTCCCTGGCTGCAGGTTGCTCTCGTCCACGGAGAAGTTGAGCTGGATGTACTCGCTCAGCTTCTGGACGGCCGAGCGGCAGAGCTGCTGCTCGGCTCCCTCGGCCCCCTCCC
>VWZN01010648.1:288-13020 GCA_013396955.1 Regulus satrapa | reverse complement strand
ATAAACCTCTGTACAAGCGAGCACACTCTCTTACANATTGTCTTACTCTCTTATGCTCTTTACTCTTCTTGCTCTCCTTTTCTCTGTCTTGCTCTATTGTCTTACTCTCTTATGCTCTTTACTCTTCTTGCTCTCCTTTTCTCTGTCTTGCTCTATTGTCTCCCTTGAGCCTGCTCTGAGCCCTCTTTGCCAGCTCCAAGCAGTGCTTCTTGACCCACGCCCAGAAATAAACTGCTAACATCTGACTTGACTACAAGAGTTCTTGACCGTGTCCTATACCATCCATATTGAGAAATTATTTTTTACACTGTACCACAACTTTATCAAAGACCCAAATGATCTCTGAAAGATCCTTTTACTGCTCTGCTGTCTGCCAGCACTACTAGCACTGCTAGTACTGCTTTCTGTCTGCTTGTGGCATGATTTAGAAACATGCGTTGAAGAAGACTCGATAGTTCTTTAAAATTGTTTGGGTATTTTTTCCTTAATACTTAATACTAATATTATGTTTTGCCTACCATAGTGTGCTGCATTTACTTCTGGGGGATGAATAGGGGAGCCCTAATTATTATTTCTTTAAATTTTAGATCAAGGAAGTTGCTGCTTCAAGTTTTGGGTTTTTTTAAGTTTTAGAATGAATGCCAGAACTTAGCTCTTTTCTGGTTTGATCCTTTGGACAGAATCTGTATTTTAAAGTATCTTTTATTTCTAACACTTTTCTTTATTCTGTTGTTTAGCTACATGAGTCTTTTCCAGGCCTCTTCAAAAATCTTTTGAATGATATAATAATCTGAATATGGTTATACTGCCTGCATAAAGCTTCCAGACATTTTATAATTTTGACAGCTCTTAATTACTTTCCTCCCTTTTATATAGCTTATCTTTTTCAATGCCATGTTATTGCAATGAAATTTAAAAATTTTAAAATTTTGTTTTTGCCCTTGTTTTTCACTTTTTTTATAAACTAAAAAAAAAAAAAAAAACACCAAAACAAAAACCACGGTGCAAATATATGCAAAAAAATCCAAGTGAATTAGTAGATCAAGAAGTTGGACCTAAATAGCCAAAAGTTGGACCTATATAGCAAAGCAGACATATTTTTGAATGCTAAGAGTACAACTCATACAATTCACTATTTGTGTTTTCAGAATGTATTCTATTTCTTGAAAGTAGATTCTTCACTCACCGGGAATAAAATTTAAGTACTCACCAAGAATCATATACATGAGACAAAATAAAGATTGCAGAGCTTTTCACAAAGTAAATGGTTGGCTACTTCTTTCTCTCCTGGAAAATCTTAGTATTATTTCTCATTGATTAACATTTCTTCCTGAGGCTAATGGCTCCTGTAGAAGCCCCCTTTAGTTCTTCTTTAGTTTCCCCTTTAAAAATAAATATTCACTTTTATTATTTTGAACTGACTAAAACTGCTCTAGATTTTTTTATCCATATAAGGGCAGTAACATTTTACCAAAGACATGAAGAAAATATTGTGTGCACATACTTGCATACACATATTCTAAGATCTAAATTGATTTAAAAACAAAACAAAACAAACAAACAAAAAAACCACTTCATTTTTGAATGCGCTAAGCAAGCTTTGAATAGTAGCAATAATATACAAAATAGAATTCTCATCTCTCCATAAAATCATCATACTGTATGATAACTATATGTGCAGAAATACATAATACTAGGTGTATGAAATAGCTTTAATTTCTTTCATACCAGTGCAGTTAGTTTGTTGGAATGACAAAACACATTTTTCAAACACCAAGGAGATAATTTCACACTGCTGTGAAAAAGAAAATGGCAACACTTACCTTTCAAACTTTTTATACCTGAAGAGCACAAAATACTATCAGAATGCAACAAATACTTCATTCACCGTTCTGTAGTAATCAGTTGTAAACTATTCTTCTGCAAGGCTAATTATTCATATGCCTATCCATCCTAAACATCAGTATGAACTGGAAACTTCAGTTTTACTTTGTCAAAATACACTTGGTACCTAAGGACTCAAAAGACACTTGCAGGCAGTAGTAAACTCAGCAGCCTAATAAGATGTAATAAAATTTGACCTCAAAATTTCAGGAGTATTGTCTATTTTTAAAAATTTCGATAAACCTGTTGTTTTCAGGCTAATAAATTCTACACACACATAGCAATAAAGGAAATAAAAAAACCAAAACAAACTTTCAAAACTCATAGTATGAAAAGACCCCACTATCACACATTTCCTTAAAAATCAGAATTTTAAAAATCAGAGTATATTTATTATTCATGAAAATATTAATAAGCAAAAAGGTCTTCTGGAAATTTCACAGGGAATTAAAACCATTGCTTACTTAAAAGTAGCAGAATCCAGTTTGTAATGTTATTATAATGATATATTACTTTAAAATAGTTACTTCAGGTATATGCACATATCTAAATAAGACACACACAGACACATTTTTTTATTTTTAAGCAAATTTATCTCTGTCACAGCCATGTAGGGTATTAAAAGAAAGGTATTTTTTATTTGTGTTCAATGCATATCAAAGATACACTCACTATCCATTCACAAAAAAATCACATACAGAATATCAAATTCACATCAGGCTTTTCTGCTGGCCACTAATTTGTAGATTCTCTTTAATGAATATGCCAACTATGAAATCTTAGAAATACAGTCACTTTAGAAATTTATAGAACATTTAGACATGCTGGTCAAAAGTAAAAGATAAAAAGAAACAAAACATTGACACCATCTTAATGAAGCAGAAAGATGAAGACAAGTACTTGTAGGACTGGGAAAGAGATTTTCATTTTATATTCAGTGGCAAATAATCAATTTATAAATTCTTTATTTCATCTTTTTATGTTTATGAAATTTGGAAAAAAGTGCCCTAAATCACAGTAATCCATGTTCCCAGAGATACATTTACTGGCAACATAGAGCTAAAAACACTCCTGAGAGATGTTTTCAATTGAATCTAAGAACCATGTGTGAAATGTGTTAATTCAAACTGTGCAGAGCATATACATATCAAGTTTTGTGACATAAATGTTTTCACTGAAGAACCTTCTGCTTCCACAGCCTCTTAAGAGACAATTCATTGGCACCTCAAAAGAAATGCACTAGACAAATATGATGAACATCAGTGTAGAAACTATATTTATAATGATCTATAGCTTGCCACTAAAATAGTAATAACATCAGCATGTGTTTGCCCACAAAATTCAGTACAAGATTATAGATCTGACAAACATGCACTACTATACAGGATTTAATACACATTCTTATTTCAGAGTTGATGCACTAAGCTTCAGTTCTGAGAAAGCTTATAGTACTAAAAAATTTACCTGATCATAACTCACAGAACAGAAATGAACCTATAGATTTTCTTTTAAAAATATGTTCCCTTTTTACCACAAGGACTTGCTTCTTGTCTAGAAACCATTTGCCCTCTGGTAATAATTAGTAGTATGTGATTATTTCATGTATTTCTGTATCTGCCGTAGAATAACATGGCCTGATCTCTTCTATAACTTCCCATATCACTCTATGTACTATGAAATAACATAACACGATGAGTCAAATGAATTGAGTGTAAAAATATTTAAAAAGTCATTATTTTTTTTACAGTTGGCCAAGAATTAAAACTGTTGGGACATCAAAGTGAAATGGGATCTGCAAATTCCTTAAATCTATTCCAATTCTCAAAATCATTATAAATGTTCTTCCCTGCCTCTCAATTTTGGTTGCACACTGGAGTCCACTTTTTTCCCTACTGCAACTTTAAAGCTTGTAGTAATCACCTTCTTAAATATATTACCTTTTCTTCTCCCTTGCCCCAGTTACTGTGTGCTTGTAACCATCTTATTCCTTTGTGTTTCTACAAATTCGTTCCCACAGACCTATTTTTACTCAAATTTCAAATAAGTATCATGACTGCAGCAATAGTCCATAAACAAAACTCTCCACTCCCTACAACAAGTAGCAGCACATCAATTTTGTTTAAGTATAGATAAAGCATTGGTCAGGCAGGTGGGATAGTTCTAGTAGCTGCTACTCCATCAGCTTTCGTTAGGATCATGAAACTAAATTCTCAACTCTGAAATATTATGTAAGGTTGCATATTTATGCTTTAAAACACATCAAGCACATAAAAATACAGTAAGTGTTCAGGGGTGAATTTCTAGGCACTTAATAATTTTCATTCTTTTCTAGAGAAATTCTTTAAATTCTTCTGAAAGTCCCATTAGACATCAGTGTGCCATAGCCCAAAACACTTCATAGCAAGGGATAAATGATACCTTTACAGCAATTCCAGAAGTCTTTCAGAGTAATGAAGATCCATTCATTGTTACCATAAATTGCATTTTAAACAAGACAGATCACCCTAGTTGTACAATACCATACAACAGTTTTCAAATGTTTCTATACACAGCAACAAAAGAGTGACTTTCACAGTTAGAGAGAAAATAAACTGCCACTAGGAGAAAGGGCTGAAAGGTAAGTGCAAAGTTGTCAAGACCGGTAAAGTGCTCAGTAACTACAGTGAGAAAAGACCAGTGGATGACAAAAGGGTTTAAGCAAAGGGAAAACAAAGAGGCATATCCTTTCAAAAGGTTTGATTTCAAAAGATTTTTTAATAACACATACAAAACATTCAATTCTTTCCTCACACTTAAAATAAATATATGGACTCTTGGCTGTAAAAGCATAAACATACAACAAATTATAAAAAAGCTATTTAAGGGATTTATAGTACAGTAAGTAATATCAGATTCCTTTAAAAAGGGAGCAGTTAAAGTGGAAGTGGTAAAAATCTAACAAGTGTAACAAGTGCTTTTTATGTCTCAGACACTATTTTTGACTGTGGTCATACCTATGTCTATGTCAGTTTACCCACCTGAGTATAGCAAAACAAAATAAGCATTAGTAAACACTTATTTCAGAGGCATTTCATACCCTGCAGAAATGCAATAGGAAAATGCAAAAAAAATATGACGAAATATTAATAAGACTCCAGTAACTCTAGAGGCACACTTCAACATGACAGGTTATATATCTGCCATCTAATTTCTATATTTTTTCAAGCAGTTGAGGGCATTAGATGACACCTCATCACTTGAACAACCACAAAGAAATTAAAAAAAACCCTAAACTGTAAATAAATAAGAGATAAACAAATAAACCTTTTTCAAATCAGAAATAATCTAGAAATTTATAGTGGTAACTGGGTTAGATTTATTTGGAATGACACAGTTTTCTGGAAAAAATTACACTAGTTTGGTTTCTGTTTTAAGAGAAGTCCTCACATTCACCTTACCACTTAAAGGACAAATTACAGTGAGATCTGAGTAAAGAGTGTAATTTTCATGAGTTCTGCCAGAATCAATGGAATTCTAGCTGTTACTAGTGGTCACAATAGTTTGAGCAAATGAACTAAAAACACAGGATCANAAAAAAAAAAAAAAACAACTATGGAAGAATCCACTTTGCTAGGATTAAACACTTTCTGCAAATAAACAAAACACTGTAATTTCTACTATTCCAAAGTTTATGGCTTTGTTATGAAATTCTATGCAAGTCCCCCAAAAATGTATTACTGAGGAGGTATGTCTGTGTGATTGAACCTTTTGAACCTCATAAAAAATGCCAGTTAATAGTCACAACATTTGACAGGTGAGATTTTTAGGACTGAAAATACTAATTTCCAGCCATATCATAGTCTTACAGGTAGTATTGGTCAGGTGTTTATCTTAATAAAAGCATGATTTTAGTATCTACAATTCTGAATCCTGGATCAACTAAATGGACTAGATGAAAAAGAGAAATCTGAGATTTCAAATTAAACAAATGGCTAGTTGCTCTCATTACTACCAAACTAGGTTGCTCCTAAATCAGAAACAAAAAAAGTATCTCTTACAATTAAGTTATTGTCAGACTAGTAAAATACTGGGTTTAGAAACTTTAAACATTTAAACAAGCACACAAGGTTTGTGTATGCAGTCAATTAGCAAAAAATAAGCAACAATGGAAATCTAAATTTTTTTTGCATCCTTAGGGATTTTTTTCCCCTCAAAAACTATTTTCCACTCTAATTAGAACTTTTTTTTAAAACTCAAATTATTAGAAAAAAATGTTCCTGGTCAGTATCCAGTAATCTGCAAAAGTCTGCACCATGTACCAAACAGAAAAAATGTAAGTAAACTAGAAATCTTTCAACAGTTCTTTGGAATTTTCTTTCAAATACTTTTGTTTTTTTAAACAAAACCCAGTGTTGTTGCATCATACATAATTCTTCAGTGCTCTTACCACAAGCTAGTCATATATCAAGAGCTCCGTATGCAAATCATCCAAAAGTGTAAATGTAGGTTATTTCACACACTATAGACATGCATCCTACAAGAAGCTATGAGGATTTAGATTACAGCATTTGTTTGATTAGAAATACAATGACAGGAATAAAGGAAGAAACTCAGCCAGTTTTTTTGTTATACTTTGGTCATGTAGCGTTATCCCATGCAGATGTTCAGAAAACTCAGCATGCAAGTAACAAAGTTAAAAAAACCAAAAATAACTGAACAACAAACAGCTTTCCCTGAATATTTTTAAACTAAAATATCCAGTAAGACAGAACTGCCAATACTCTCATAATCTTTTTACTTTTCTAAATTAAAATTCAGTAGTAGTGCATATACATTCAAAAGATAGAATAAAGACATTTAGTAACAGATTCTTCAGCTCTCAATTTCTTTCTCTATACAGTCAATGCATTAGGAAACCACTGCAGCTGGGACAGCTCACATAAGCCATTGCTCTTGCTCTTTTCTGTACTTCTCAGACCACTTCTGAGTAAGCTCTAGGTAAACATTTGGTTTATGGGGTTTATAATCAAGGTACACTACCTGTCCAGTCCGTTTAGGGACAGCTTTCTCAATCTGAGTTCCCTCGTGCCATTCATTAAAAGATGTAATGGAAATAATTTCTGGTCGCACCAGAAGGGCAGCACTGAAGGCAGTCTCATAGTACTTCCCATTGACACGGTTCCGGGTGTTGTGATTGTTCCATGGTCGGATGCTGGTATCAATATAACCTGGCCCCACACTTGGAATAAACATTAAGTTGTTACTATCACAAAAGGCTTTTAAACTTGCCCAATTATGATGAGATGACCCGTAGGAGAAGCCATTGGTGGCAAAGTACGTGTACATTCCATCAAAACCACTTCTGTGAATGTCATGCTTATGTCTTTCTTCTACAAGAAGTGCAATGAATAATGCATCATAGGGAGTATTTCGAATACTTTGGGATCCAGAGACAGTTAACAGATTTGCCCATATTTCAGGAATTGTTACATAAGAATCATAAACATAAAACAGGGGAAGAAGTCTGCCTGTGCTGGTCTTATGCCTGTAAAAGGCTGGATGGCTTCCGTACCTATAAAGCAAAAAAGTATCGTTAAGACAAAATTTGCAATTTAAAATATACTGAGCTGAACAATCTGAGCTAAAGATTTTTCCCAAAAAATTAGTTTAAAAAGACAGGACATGGACTTTGAAACACAGTACATTATATCCATTTTCAGTCCAGTGTTTGTGGAACTATCAAACAATGATTTTTTTCAAAGAACCTTTAAACAACTACAAATTAATCACCGTCCTGGGTTTTGCAGAGACAGAGGTAATGTTCTAAGTAGCTGGTCCAGTGCTGTGGTTTTCTGATTTAGCAAGAGACTAAAACTGATAACAACACTGATGTTTTGTCTGCTGTTAAGAAGGGCTTGCCCACCCTATGTCAAGGACTTCTCAGCATCTGCTCTGCCACTGAGGAACTGCACAAAAAAGCTGTGTGGAAGAAAGGTCAGGACAGTTGACCTGAGCTAGTCAAAGAGATATGTCACACTTCAGAACGCCATGCCCATATATAAACTGAGGGAGCTAGCTGGAAGGGGACCGAACATTGCCCAGGGCTGGTCTGGGTACTGCTCTGTAGGTCTGGAGCAATTCTGCTTCTCTCTCTCCTCCTTTGCATTACCATTCTTAATAATACTATTGGTGTAATCAATATAATAATATTTTGTTTCAATCATTAAACACAACCCACAAAGTCTGTCTTTTCCTACTGATTCACTTCTCCAGCTCTGGGGGATCAGAGGGGAAGTAAGGGGCAACTGGTGGTAGTTGGTTGCTGGCTGGGGTAAAACTGTGACAGTAACTTTGTGTCCAGTTGCACTACTGTTATCAGTTTCCTCTGAAGGCCAAGTCTCTAATTCAGGATGAAATAAAGACAGTCTAAGCAGCAATGATAAGCAAAACAACTGATTGCTGTACAGAATTTGTCAAGATAAATTAAAATCATTAGAGGTCAACACAATAAAGCTCTATCTGTTAGTTTGTCACTATCAAACTGTATGCTTTATTTAATGTAATATATAGATTATATTGCTAACCTGAAGCATCTAAAGTATGACTTGTGATATTAGAGAATGTTGAAAGAAATTTTGAGAACATTTCACACTTCAGTATTTAAAAAACAGACTGATATTTGCAGCAGTGAGATATGAACAAATTTCCTTTCAGTTCTTTTCAGTGTTATTAGACATTCTTATATGTTTTTATAACCTTTAGTTCATATACCAAAGACCCCTAAACCAGCATGCAAGAAAACCCAAGGAAACAATTCTGAAAAAAAACTCACTTGTCAATAATATACTTGACATTGTGGTACATGCTGCGATCATCTCTGTCTTTGTAAGGTTCGATATGAAAAGTGACCTGAAAGATGAAAATGTAAGAGCAACACAAACACAAAACACTACTGAATACATGGGCACTGGGTATTATATGAAGCAAGTACTGGTCACAAAAAATGTAATTCTTTACAGACAAAACATTTCATCAGTCTATACTGAGAATAATCCAAGCCTAGTACAATGTCTGCACTGGTGACATTAGAAGCTTCAGATTCCAGGAAGTTTGATATTAAATATTTAGGTTTTTTACATTAAAACAGAACACTGCTTTTGTTTACCCTAGACTACAGCAAGTGTAATCATGCTTCAGAAACTTAAAAAGCTTCAAAACCTAAAAATTAAAATAAAATATTACTGATTTGAATGTCAAAAAAACTGATAAACTAATGAAACATTTTAATATTTAATTTCTAACTAATGTATTAAAATCTGCTCAAGATAATGCTCTATGGATAGTTTTCATAGTAAAAATACACTTTAAGATATGGGAAATCAGAACTTTAATTTAAAATTTTACAGATTTATCAACAGCAACAAGTTCTTGGAACTAAATCTAATATAATCTTCTGCTATTGCTCTGAATGTCATAAGCTTAGAGCTTATGGAATTGATAAACCAGTATGTGTGAATTCCAGTATAGAAATGAATTTGTTTTCAAACAGACAATCATAGAATACATTACACTAATCAAAGCTGTAAGTTTTTCAGAAACAATTTTAGAACAGAATGTATTTAATAAAGTCTTTGACAACTCTGTAACAGTAGAAAATTTCCACTGCAAAGCCAATCCCTCTATTAAGTAGAAAGTATAGAGAAATAGTGCTAGACTAAATCACTAAGAATGACAGTAGAGGCTGAAAAGCACTATAATTTCATCTTTCATTTGCAAGTATCAAAACCAGGCAAATCAAAAGGGCCTATCCTCTCCCAGACTTCTATTTAGCAGACAAAACAAAGATGTCTTTTTATATTGCCTTTGGTCTGCTTAGACTCCTAACACTTACTGTAATAATTTACTAGTGCAAGAATGCTTAAAAACATTACAGTGAAGGCGGCATTTCCTGCAATACCTATACTGAATATCAGTATTCCAGTAATTCTTCCAAATGGTAACAGCAGCTTCATCCATATTGCAATCATTATCATACTATTACACACTATTCTATTTTCCTCGGTAGCTTACTTCATTTGGCCTTGACTCCTTTGAGACTTGAATGTTAACAAGTTTTTTTAGATGAGAGCAAACGCTATTAGATGGTCTGAAAATTTTCGGAAAGGATAATACCTTTTTCTGCCGTTTTAGAAATTTATTATTAGATAGAGTGCAACCTATGTCATATAATGCAAACCACATAGTATTTTAAACAGTTTCAAAATTACTTCTGAATCTGATTTAATCATCCTATTTTCCTCCTGCTTGCTATCTACAAGGAATCTACAGTTACCCCCAGTGACAGGAAATTTCACTGAGAATCTGTAACTTGCATAACCAACTAAAACCCGAGCAGATGAACAGGTTGTGTTTTCAGTACACAGTACAGACAGCACATTCCAGAGATGCACATGCAGCTACTTAAAAACTCAAATTCATTACTTGGGAGATATTAAAATGAAATACACATGTTCATTATCACAAAAGCGAAATACAAGTTTTATTCTAAGAATAAACAAAACCAAACCACAACTTCAGATTCTACTGATCAATCCAGGTAATCTTTAACCAGCTTGATATTTTACCTATTTTAAGAAGTTAACAACTTAGCCTTTCTATCCTTTTATGCCCTAAAGTAATCCTAAAGTCTGAACAGCATGTCTCTGACCTTAGAGTCCAAGGCAAGTGTTCCTGGCACCTTCTGGAATAAAGACATTAATTCAAACTAGATATTCCAAATCTGTCTTCATTCCTCATAAATACTCTCTCCTGACCTCTATGACCAGATGCTAGCAGGTTATGAAATACACCAAAATGAAAATAAGTCTATCTTCTTTCTCAAAGGTCCACAGTTCATAGCTCACTGTATTTCACAGAATTTTGTAATGTGTAATACTTCCCTCAGCTCTCAAGAGTCACTGAAAAACAACATAATGTCTCATTTTAAAAACTGCTTCTTGGAAAGTAATTAGAAAAAAATTAAAATCCACAACAAAATGCCTTAGATTCTGCAAGTTAAAGCAAATTACAATATTTATTCTGCTTATAAGAGAATATTACTCAGGTTTTACCAAAGTTCAGTGCAATTCAAAGGCTTCCATAACCAAAAATAGGTGCAGTATAATAGCAAGGTTTACTTTACTAATTTGGTCCTATTATATGTATCTAGAAATACTTTACCTTTAGGTTATATTTGTGTGCATGGTCCAAAACAACTGGCACCAAATCATCAGTTGGCTCCCCATTTTCATCAGCCATACCTGGTGGGTACCATGAAAGCACTATTACACCTGAAAACACAAAACTTGAGTTTTAAATCATGTTGTTTAACAGGTATACACTGTCATGAGTTACAATTATTGATGTGACATCTACATAAAATAAAAATCAGAATCTCAAGTTACTTTTTAATCAGTTACAAAATCTCAGTATTTTCAGAGTGGATTTTAACTCCTCTCTTTATAGAACTGCAAAACAAACAGTAGTTTGTCAAGGGAACAAATCTGTTCTCAGTGTCCTAAACCTAACACTCAAGAGCTCTTCCCTCGCACTTTTCAGCACAGCATTCCAACCTTCAGGTTGTACAAGAGGAAAAGTGTGCTCCCACTAAGGCATTATAGCTACACCACAATACAGGCAGAGAACATCAAGATGCACGGGTTACAGAGCATTCAAGAGATGAGAGCTGTGGATATGATGAAGGTGCATGTAATTAAGGAGATTCTTAGCTTATGGAACTTTGTTACCCATCATATTTCTTCACTGTACCTCTGGCTCAAATACAAATCAAACATTAATAAATAGTTCAAACCCACAACCTTCTTTCTTGGTGGTACAGTTACTATGGTGTAATCCACTCTCCCAAACATGTGAAATTAGTTTTTAAATGTATTATCTTCAAAAATGCTTGAGTAACTCTCAATAGTTTAAAGATGTTACCAGTGCTGTGGAAAAAAAAAGACAACCAATAATATGTCTGCACATTGAAAGTTTTTTCTAGTGCCCTCCAAGAAAGCAAAAGAACATACTCTTCAGAAAGGCTAAACCCTTTCCTTCTAAAATAAAATGCTGTCAAGATAAACAGATTAGATCTTTTAGATGCACACTTGGAGAAAATATGAAAGCAAAGCTAAGTCTGAAAGAAATACATAAAATATCGACATAGAATTATTTTCCTAGCAATACTTTTTAGAACATACAGCAGAATAAGTCAATGTGGTTCTTTTTAACTCAGTAATGATTTAAGTAAATTATTAAATTCACTCAACTTGAGTAGATAGTCTAAATTCCACCTACTTTACTCACATTATAACATTTCTGACAAAATTCAGAATTTTTTTTTCCAACAATCTAACAAACAATTACAAAAATAGGAAAAAGAAACCATAAATTACAGTGAATACATAATCACACAATATCTAAACCAGAAATTTGCACTCACTACACACAGAAGGGAGTTCAACTACCCTTAGGCACAGTCTCTCTGCATTTTATGAAAATCACAAATAACAGATAATCACAAGAGACAGTCTGCTCAAGAAAAGCAAAATGCAATATTTCACTGCATTTTATCAGATTATCTTTTATTTCACACAAAAGAAAGGGACTAAATGCAAATGAGCAAAGTGTAAAGGAGAAAGAAAGCAGCAATAAATCTGGGTATCTTGAATACATCTGACAAGACCCTCTTTTACACCTTTAGGAAATACATAAAATTTTAGGAGATAGAATTCTTGATCAAGGAACCAAAATTCACATTTTCATTGGTCTTTTCCTCAGAAAGACTACTACACTTTTTCTCTGTGGTTAAAAAATAATTCAGTTATGTAC
>VWZN01010637.1:17504-29074 GCA_013396955.1 Regulus satrapa | reverse complement strand
TCTTTCAGCCTTAGGATGTAGGCTATACACTGGCTATATAAAACTTTACAGCTTGTAAGAAAATAATTCCATATAAAACCCATTAAAAAGAAATTACTTTAGTCAGAACATCCAGCTATGCTTCATTCGTGATTTCTATGAGGCTACTGGACAGAATACTTAACTCAGATCTCCTCAGGTCAATTTCTTTCTTTAATACTAACCTGCAGCTATGAACGTGTATTATTAGAGAAATGATGTAATGGAAAATCACCCTGATGTGAAAGCGTATAAGAAATCACAAGTGAATAGCCTCGCTTGGGGCATTTGAATAACAAAGGAATTCATGACTGAAAGTTGGCAACACTTCAGCTCCTTTAAGGCTCATAGATTACCTGGATTTGATTCAGCTCATACTATTTAACTAAGCAGGTTTCACTTTTCATTGCTACTGAGATTTGTCACCAGATAATAGATTGCAAACATGGTTGGAACTTTATAGAATGTCTTACCCAGAATAAGATGAACAGTAGAATTAGGAAGATCTTCTTAATTTGCTGGTAATTTTAGTTGCTATGCTAAGCACAACTTAAAACTCTATGAAGTGATTTGAATAACTATTCAAAGTTAATATGTTATCCTTTGGCATTTGAATGATTTTCCTGAGGAAATGTGTTTAAGAAATAAATCTCAGTGTAGTCTAAGTATTGTTTAGTAGTTTAAATCAATTTTGATAAATTCTGTAGAAATTGTCATTTACTGGATCCAAAATAACATTAAAAAAAATCGCATTTTAAAGAGTAATCGTACAAAATATCCTCATATTCTTCATAATTTGAAAAAGAAATCTGCTCTTATTGACAGGTGATGGCAAAAAAGAGGAGACCAAATTATTTGCCACAGCAATGTCTGCAAAAAAATCAGCTCAATCAGGGAAGTAAAGTTGGAGAGGTATTTATAAAAAACCCTAAATTTTCAGCCATATAACATTTGAAAATATTGTATTAAAGTGACTTTGCTATGTGAAAATTGTAACTAAATACATAGATAAATTATATCAACTTTTCTGGCCAGTGCTTTCATGATATTCAATAAATGAATTGCATAACATGATGTATATTCTTGCACAAAACCTAAATTAGAAACAGTCTTATATCTTCTCATCTAGTGGCTTGGGGACATTTGGAAATGCAGTGTAAAATAAGTTACATACAGAAAACTTAGTAGTAAAATTTAACTAAGAATCTGAGAAAAGGACATATTTTTTGCTTGGAGAATGAGTTTTCTGAGACTTACTTAAGAAATTTTGCCAAATAGGGTGAAGACTCATGACAGAATTGATAATTATTTAAAACTGCAGTTTCACAGAATACCCTTCCAAAGCAAGACAATGGAAATCTTTTAATAGTTTACAGTTATAGTGTTAAAATTTTTTAGCTAAATAAATCATTCTCTCTTTTAACATATTATGCCAAAGCTGGGAAAAATGAGGTTTGCCGATGCTCAAGATCCAAGAACAGAGGCACAAAACTTTGCAATGATTCACTGATATACCTCAACAACCTGGGCATTTTTAAGGAAGGTAAAACTGATATGTAAGTCTGCACTATCTTATACCAATGGGAAAAGAGAGACAAGCAAAGGGAATATGGGATATTGCTCAAGGTGCCACACAAAATCATCTTTCTGTTTCATTATTTGGCACTCTCCCCTTGTTTCACAGGAAGTCTCTTACAAGTAGAGGATCTGATACTCAACATTTAACATCAGTGGGTGTTTTGTCTTCTGTGTCAGTGAGAGTCGGGACCAAGTTAAAACTGTTTGCAGAAGTCATGCAGTGAGCTTCTAAAAGCAGTCAGTGGTTGCTCTCAAAAACAAATCACTTTCTGGGGAGAAAGGATGAGTTAATATGCACAGCAGAGTCCAGCTGAAGATAGACCAGCTGGAAAGAAAAAGAAAAAAAATAATGTGCAGAAATCCAGCATACTGGTATTGCTTTAATATTTTAGGGTATTAAATGGTCTTAACATAATTAGACCATCAAAGTCCCTTTATGATCTGTAGAAAGAGGCTGACAGAAAAGAGCACAGATTTTGAAATTCTGATTGTGAGTGAATCAAGGACTAACAGCTGTGACTATAGGTATGTGAATAGTTCATTTTCAGGCAAATTCTAGGTGATTTCCAGTTTCCTATAACCCACATGTCTGACTGTAGGAAAAAAGAAACACAAACCCCTCTTCAGCTGGAAAGATGAAATGAAATAGCTACTGAAATTGCTGGAGTTTTTTGTGAAATAGTGAAAA
The DNA here is from genome assembly GCA_013396955.1 of Regulus satrapa. Lineage (NCBI taxonomy): Eukaryota > Metazoa > Chordata > Aves > Passeriformes > Regulidae > Regulus > Regulus satrapa. The sequence continues at coordinate 26,790 of VWZN01010637.1, read as the reverse complement.
CTACTGTTTCTTTTGAAAAACATAACCTTGGGCACAAAAAAATTGAAGAGGAGCAAAGTTAAATTACTTTCCAGTTCTATATGACTGTTGATGGGAATAAACCTCTTCCTTACTGAGGTGAAAAAGATAGTCAAAAATGTTATTTTCTGCTTAAATTTTTTATTCTTAGAACAAGTCTCTAAGCCAAGCCATTTTTGAAAGCCAGGCAGGAAAATAAAGACACTTGCTTTAATATTCTTGAAAATATTATTATATTGACATAATAGCATAAAATATTATTATCTTGAAAATAGGTTACAGGGCAGGATAGTTTTGCCTATGTTTTGAATAGGATTGCACAAATAATTGTTTAAGAAAAAATGCAACTAAATGAATCTGTCCAAAAGGTTTTTTGTGTAATCTTTACATTTGTGTGCTTTATGCAATTTAGAAGAATAATTATACACACCAAAATTAGGTAAATTGCTTAGGAATTTTGAAATGCTGAAAATTTGTTTCTGATCTTTGGAAAGTTTTTTCTACTCTTTTTTGGTAATTTTTTTTAGTCCCCCTACTTTTAACAAAAGGATTTAGTAAGGCTCAGTTAGTGTAAGAAATTTCCTATTTTCATTATAATTTTTTTTGTTAAAGAACTATTGAAGAGCTTATAAAGCAGTCATTGTAGTATTTTGCACTATTCTCTTGATTATCATGTCACTATTACATCAGATTGCATTGTACCAGGTTTATTTTGGAAATGGCTTGTGTGTTCCATAATTACTATTATTGCACATGTTTCTAGAGCTTTTGTTCAACATGTTAGAACTGAATATATTAATCACTTGATCATTGTGCAGCTAATTTCTGCTCCTGGCTCAGTAATCTAAATCCAGAGTAGCTCCATTTGCTACTTTCTGACCAGAAAATAGCCCACTAATGTTTTTCCTATAATGTTCAGAGTACTGTAAGATTCGTTTGATCTGCCATAATGGCTCTTTTATTATATTAATATCTTTGTAAATGTTTCCAGACAAATGATGCCCTCATTTAAATGCAGGGGATCATAGAAAGGGCCTTAGTGGTCCTGTGCAGCTTCTAGAACATTAAAATTCTCCTTAAAATACTGAGGAAGTTTATACAAATCCTGGTGCTGTGCCTCTCCATTCCAATACATGAGATTTGAGAACGTGACAGTGAAGATGTGTTGGCTTATACAGTTGTGACTTTGCTTCCTCCATGATAGCCTTAAAGAAATAAGCAATTGTATTTGAATCTCAAATGTACATTTAAAGTAGTTAATTTGGTAAATTTTTCATTTTGTTTGTGTACTTGATTGGATCAGAAGCATAATATGGTTATAAACATTCTAATGTTCAGATACTAATATTCATTTAGATCTGTAAAACAAACTGTGCCCCTGCAAGAAGACAAAATCCTTATTACAGGAATAAAGATATTCAACTTTTCCAGAAAACTGAGTTTGTAAGGAGAAGGATGTCTTTTCAATTGTTTTGGTATTTGATTCTTAATTTCTCCAGTTCTGAAAACTGTCGAAGACCATTTCAACATCTAATCTAATTTAGGCAAGTCTCAAAGAACAGAAGATGGGGTATGGCACAGGCCACAGTCTTCTTATAAAGATAGTGTCCTATCAGTTTGAAATTTGACAGTTTATGTGCATTATTGTGTTTGTGGCATCAATTTCCTTCTTGCTCTAAGCAGGAAAACTGGTGGCAGCTGAAGCCCCACTGAATGCATTGAGACACTGTGTTGCCTGTTGCCTGCCATTCTCTTGTGCTAAGCAAGTGCTGTCTTGTTTTCAAGTTTATGGGAAATGGTAATGGCAGAGTATAGGGGCATTCTCAAGAAGAACCTGAGATGAAGGGAAGGAATATAAGGAAAGATGACCTAAACTATGGCAAAACATCTGCCAGAGGGAGCACCATCCAATCACCATGGATACTTTTCACAGTCTGCTCTGTTGTCACAAACTGCTGGTTTGATTGTACATGAGCAAGATAGCTTGTGGACACCAGACATACGCATTTAGGACAGAAAAATAAATTATTTTATTTTTTTTTTCTATTCTGAACATTCCTTTCAATTCTAGCCCAATAATTTAGCAACCCTTGTTATTATGTTTTTACGTGCTTAAGTTTCTTAAGTTTCAAATTAGTCGTCAGTTTAAGTCTCTCCTCAAAAATCTTCCTTTGTTCCCAGTTTTACTTTGTTTCAGTTTTAGTTCTTTGCTGTAGCAAATGTTTCATAAATGCTTTCTGAAATACCATTTAAATATGGAGGAACTGCAAGGTTACTTTGCACTCTGAGAAAGAAAAAGCCAGTTATAATGCATTAAAGGATACTTCTTTTGCCACCTCCACAGCCTGACACTTCTGTAGTCTGAAGCTTCACATAGCTATTTTTTTCTGAAGCGAAATATGTAAACAATTGACTTTAATTCTGTTCAGTGCCTGGGCTTCTATTCCGTGCAATGTTATTTCTCTATCAGATTAACTATGTCCTTCTGAGATTGTATAAATCACAGTTTATCAGAAAGGACAATGGAAAGACATTTTGTACAGAGGGAATTTGGTATGCAGAAATAATCTTTGGCAAAATAAAAGCTGCATAATTCAAATTATATGTTTAGTCACAGGATGTTCTTGATTCAGATGAACAGAATGTAACATACTTACGATGCCAAACAACTGACAAACATTATAGACTTTCTTTGAGCTGCAGAGGGAAATGGGAAATATGTGAAAAGGGGAGGTGGAAAATGGTTGATAGACACCAACTCTTATCACAAGGAATATCTCCCCAAAAGGCTAGCTAAAAAGCATGTAATTTAAGGTAAGAATAACTTCTTTAAAATCTGTAAAGTGGCTTGTACTATTTCAGTGAGGACAAGACAACTTTGTAGCATGCAAGACTGAGCTATTTATGTGGTACTGGAAGATCTCACTTTTTTGTTCAAAAAATGGTTTTCTGTGGCAAAGAGTTTCTAGGCTTTAAAAACACCCTCTCCACTACTTCTCATAGCTCCATGTTTTAAATGTAAATTTTATTCTACTCTTAACAATATGTTAAAATAAACCCAGGGATGTGTACTGACTTTCTTAAGGGAATAATACTTACAATCTAAAAAAACCCCAATAGAAACAGAGAAAAAAGGAAAAGGTAGAAGGCAAATAATTTAGTGAATAGTTTATTTCAGCTAACACAAGGAAGTTTTAGAAACAGTAAAAATACCAGCTGGAATATGAAAAAAGAGAAGTACAAAATATTCACAAGCTTGTGTGATTTTTCTGACTTCTATTTTTAATTTTTATTCCTTCAGATGAAGAGATTCTGTAAGAATAAAATTACTGTTTTGTTCAGGAATTCATAATTTAGTCCTGGATGGCTGACTAAGATTTGGGCTGCTGGATTCTTTGGGGCAGGGTACAGAAATTTCTATCTCTGAACATTTTCTATTTTTTTTTTTTTTAAATGATGTGGCTTCCCTGAAGAACTGACAAAAGAAGCCTTTTTCATTGATTTGATTTCCAAATATTCTCTAATAGTACATATTTGATAGATATTTAAATAATGTATTTTTTCCCCTCTTTTTGACTTCCATTTTCTTCTAGAACACATTTGTTACTCTGCAGGGATTTTTGGCTTTCTCTCATCTTCATCCAGCAGCACCAAGGAATATCTCTCTGTCTACCCTTGTCTCATTGCAAGTAACGATGCTACAGCTTGCAATTCTGGCTTCTACAAAGAGTTGAACTATTATAACTATCCTGAAAATAGAGTTGCTTTACACTGGATTGCAGCATCAATGTTAGTCTGAGGCCAGGGTATATTATTACTGAAATAAACATTAGCTTTTGAGGCTCCATGTTTCCCACCACTTTAAAATCCACTGAGCATGAGGAACAGCCAATGACGTACTTGTTATTTTTGTTAGAAAATGAGAGGGTTTCCTGCCAAGTGTCCTTATTCCATTTATATGTAAGCTTTCTGCAGGAAGTTTCTGATATGTAAGTCAAATTGCTTCTTCTCCAAGGCCATTTCTAGTGGTTTAAGGGGCCTCCAGGATATTGTGCACTGAGTGTTGCATCCTCACTTTTGCAGGAATCTGAAAGCTTGCAATACTTGCATATATGAGAGATCTCAGAATTTTGTTGACCATTTGCGATTAGATATCCCACTTTCATCATAATAAGACAGAAGTTATGAACAGACAAAGAAGTTGGAAGAATTAATTTTGTTGCCTCTATTAACAGGAAGCAGAGCTTTTCTGATTATGGTGTAGATTTCAGTCTTGGCTGACTATTGGGCTCTTTGTTTGTTCTCATCCAAAGTTATTGGCAAATGTGCCTCTGCACGTTTAAAATTGGTATCATAGGTTGTTCCTTATTTACATTTTTCAATTGAAAGTGTTAGGGGGAATCCGATTTCTGAAATAGAGACAAGGCAATGTGGAGTGATGGCTGTGGAGTATCTATGCTGCTCTAAATAGCCCCATGGTGCAGCAAGCAGAGTGCACCTTGCTTACTGGGGACAGCAAGGGAAGACAGTATTTTCCCAATGTGGGCCTTGCATGGGTGTCTCATGGACCAGGAGTTTGTGAGCACCTTCCCATGGCGACTGAATGAAAGCCAGAATAAGGTTGTTTAAGTAAATGTCAGTATCCTTTTTTTTTTTTTTTTTTTTTTTTTTTTCCAAAGAGAAGATGAAGTATTTTTTGCAAGTTGTCTACTGGTTTTTCACTCTAATATTTCAAGTTAAATAGAAGCTAATGGAAAAGAATGTCAACTCCTACATTTGACTGACAAATAGCATGTTACTTCACTCCTGGAAGTTTGCAAATGTTATTCTCATGCTGAAAATAAATTCTTCAGGTTTATTTTAATCAGGATTTTAGAAACAGTTGGTAGAGACTATCAAAGTAACATCTTCAGTTGAAACAGTACTTCTAAATGATGAGTGTTCTGGAGGTCACTTTGTTTAACCTATGGTTTTATAAATTATTTTTAACAAAATAAGAAAACCTATTTCTTTGATACTGAATCAAAAACCTACTGGGGAAAAGCAATTGGGTTTTGATGAATTGTAATCTCTTGATTCAGTGTTTTACAGGAATTATACATGGAAAAGAATAGTAAGGAACTCCATGAAATTATTGTGACAGCTGAAATCAAAGTCTCAATAGCTTCAAAAAACATATTTTTGAAAACTATCTTTTTCAGAGCTGGGTGAACATACCAAGTGAGGCATGAAGTTTCATAATTTTTGCTGTGTAATCAGTGAACTATTTTAATTCAGCATATTTGGCACCATCATTCTTGTTTGCAAAGAGAATAACTCTAATTAGAGTCTGTCTAATTAAACAGCCTAATTAGCATTAAGGTTTCTGCAGAGATTTAACAGTTTTTATTGTGTCATTATTTTTGTCAAGCCACAGACAACTTTTTATTTTTCCTTCATGATCCTAAGGTTATAAGCAAAAATATAGAAAGCTATAAGAAAAAGAAAGAGAGAAAATACACCATCTTCAGCCCTTCTGGAAATACATTACAGTGCAGCCTGAGAGAACTGCAGATTTATGAAGATCAGGTTTTCCCTCTGAACTCAAAGGTGTTTTCTCTGGAGATGGGTTCTGCTTCAGGCTCCTACGAGACAGTGTCTCACCCATGAGATAACTGATTTCCCTCTGAACTTCCATGCCCCTGGGACCTGCCATACACCTTTGTGTGCTCTGGAGCTTCACAACGCAGAAGAAAGACTGAAAAGAAGCCCAGGTCTTTCTCCTTGCCTGTGGGAGATGAAATTGCCATCTGAGACAGCAGGAGCCACCGCCTCAAGGTGCTCAAGAAGCAGCAGGGATATGCAAGGCTCCTTCCTGCCCGGCCAGCCAGAGACCCAGGGCTGGGCTGGCTGCCCTGCCCCTGGTCTGGGAAGTTAGCCAAGGGTACTTTGGCTACTCTGGCCCCACTGTTTCACTGTGCTGTTCCTGCAGATAGCAAGCACTCTCATGTGACTTATTTCAGTCTACTTGGGTGTTTCTAAATTACCTCATAGGTAACGAGTAATAAATTATCCCATGGAGCCCATGGATTTGAATGCTAAGATGAAGGGGTTTTTTCCAGTTCTTCGCAACTGTCTCTATCATCTATACTGAGAAAAAAGAATAAGGCAATTATTTACTTAAACAAAGCTATTCTTAACAGCAGGGAATTATTTTATGTCCTTATTTCCAACAAGACTAAGAGCAACATTACTTTTTTGCTGAGCCAAAAGTGGCCTGAAGCACATTCATCTGGTTTGCTTAGCATTATCAGCTACTCAGAGTTTGAGCTGAATGGTGAGTTTGTGAATGTTCAAACCTTCATATGCAGTTACTTTGGTAGGGGAGAAAAGGAAAATATTATGCAGGGTACTGATCTTGCTTTATATTTGAGCACAGAGTAAAGTCCTTTTGTTTAAGCGTAAAGTACAAATGTTTACCTTGGAGCCTTGTATAATTTTAATTAAAACACAAAGTCATGCCTTTGAACCTCTACCTCTGAGTCATAGAAAATGAAATCTCAAAATTAAAATTTATGTGAATGGTAGTTTGTTTTGCTCTATTGCTAATTTTAATAAACACACTGCAGGTTAGTCCCATTTATATTTTTCTGTCTGATCTTAAAACTCATTCTGTGATCCGTTGTGGTCATGTTTCAGCACCTAGCTAATTCTAATTAGCATTACAATCTAGTACAATAAAAGCAGTTTAATCAGAAATTGCAAATGAGTCTCAACCACATCTAATATAATCAGCTATTTTGCCGACATTGCTTCAGCGGCAGGATTGTCAAGCACAGAATGAATTAGCTATAAGTATGAATAGCTTTAGGACATGTTTGATACTGATTTAGAGGAGAATTTGCATAAACAGCAGTTAAAACTTAATTAAAAGTAAAAATCCTGTTGTATGCTTCTAAGGTTGAATAATTTTTGCTAAATTTAATGATGAGGTAGTCTGTCCTCAACTAATCCTTTCCATTCTCTCAATCTGTCATAAGCACAGCCTCCTGCATTGATTGTGTAGACAGTTGTTATAGGTTCAAAGCATCACAATAATTTATAGTAAGTCTAGCTAGTAAATGTCCATGGTTCAGCACTTAATGAATTCTTAATTTTTTTTTTTTTTTTAATTTTATGACTGAAAAATTAACATTGCTATGGGGCGTCTTGGTCCTATTGAAAAACTACTTTACATTGATGACACATTACAAGACTCATAGGTTTTTTTTAAACTCATGAGTCTGGATGAGTAACAGTAGGCAGAAATTTAATTTTTTTTACTTTAGCAAACTTGAAAACAAAGAATGCTAAGCATTATGGGAACCTAAAAATCTGGAATAATATGTTATTTTCAAAAAACATTCAATAATAAGTCTAGATTACAACTTATTTTCCAATAATATGAATAATAATTGGGCTTAGAGGCTAGTTTATTATAATTAGTTTACTTCCCTTTCTCCTTGTTGGACTAAAGTTGAGATCTTAATTCCTTGGCATTTATTAAGTTCTATTTATTGACACTGAGATTAGTTCAGTTGGTTACAGCTGTGTGCTAATAATGCCAAGGTTGTGGGTTTGATGCCTGTATGGGCCATTCACTTAGGATTTGAATGGTCCTTGTGGGTCCCTTTTAACTCAGAATATTCTGTGACTCTGTGATAAATGCATCCATCTGGAGTCTTGAATTTGTGTTATCAGAGCAAAATATATGAATGCAAACTGCTGCCTACAGCTAAAATCTTGTGATATATACAGCAAAGTTTTTTGAATCTTCAATAAATCCAAGTGTGGTTAATCCTTAGCTGAACATGCAAGCAAGGATCCTTCTTAGAGAAGTAAACAGAACTCCTACTGAGCAATAGGCTACCTATGTTTAAATAAAAAAACTAATGGAAACCCATATAATTTGGACCACTTTCCCATTAAAATTGCCTTGCTTTTCAAATCCCACTGCATGATTGTTATGATACAAAAAATCTCACCAGAGAAAACTTGAAAGTAAGTTTGATGTTGACATTTTAATTATGAGGCGAAAATATTTTAAATTGAAAATGATATTTTCCTTATAGATAAGAAATTCAATAAATAGACATTTTAATAGAGTCTGTAATTCTAAAATAAAACAATATTCAGCAGACTTTTCCCAAAGAGAACATGCTTTAAAATTTTTATGACAAAATGTATCCTGGATGCATTCTACACACATTTAAGCTGAAAATATTCCAGCTATGCAGGTAGATTTCGAAATTTACAAAAAAATGTAATACTGAATAGCACTGGAGAGCCACATTTGGATGATGTAAACAAATTATTAAGAAACTGGATGACTAAATAGAGTCAAGAAAAAATAACTTTCTTCTCCAGACCTAAAACTTTATAACATCAAGTATTGTCCACACTAATGGATAAACAAATAAAAGAAATGGGAATAATGCAGTGATAATTGTAGTGGTAGTAAGATCATTAGATTTTTTTATTCTTGATGTAGAAACAGATCAGGGGGTTGGAATTTCTTCTGTCAGTTCTTCTCACTGCCTTTTTTTAATTTTGGAAGGTAGAAATATCATGAAACTTGTCACTGAAAAAAATGTCTGTGGAGAAATGGGATAGCTTCATTATATTCCTGTATTATTTTAAAGGTAACCCACATTCCTGGTTCACAAGCAGAAATGTCTATGCAGTATAAATTGCAGCCTTGTAGGTTCTTCTGGCAGGGAGGTTAATTTAATTGCACTTTATTATTCTTCAGTCTTTACCATTAGATTTGATCTCTTAGGCAAAGAACACTAGAAAAACACAGACAGGAAATAGTTTTTCCTCTATTTGACACCAATTAAAAAATAACCATTAAAAGTATTCCTCTGCTCCAATCACATTAAAAAAAAAATGAAGGCTCCATAGAAGTACAGGAGAGGCTCTTTTGACCGTTTCCAGTCTACATATTAACAATTAGAAAATTGCACTTACTTGCACTGGGAGTTTCATTTGACTTGCAAGACTTACTGTATGATTCTTTTAGCAGATCTTGCCTTTCATCCTTCTATTCTTGGCAAGTTTGATAATTTATGTGTGTTGTGTCCCTGTGCTTCAACACAAAATCTTTTGACTCAAATAGATTCAGTATTCTGTAGGTCTTGAAAATTCACCTGACATAACAGCATAGCACATATTATACTTTTCACTTTAAAATAGGAAAATAGCCTGAATTGCACATCCAGGTTTTTAGGATGTTGATGCTTTTTTTTTT
>VWZN01010637.1:3763-17466 GCA_013396955.1 Regulus satrapa | reverse complement strand
TTTTTTTTTTTTTTTGTTTTGTTTATTTTGCTTTTGTGATAAGATACATTTTCTTGTAGTCTAAACATTCAATGCTTATCCCTCACATTCTCTAAACTTTTTCTCATTGTCTATACCACCAGAGTTTTAATATTTGTAGCTAGCATTTTCTTGTTGTTTACTCTCAGCTTTTTTCATTGTCTTTTTTCTTATAAAGCTGTCAGTGAAATGCCTACATGGGCATGCACTCTTTAAATAACCTCTTTATTGCTAAAGCCTGCTATGGACTTTACTGATGAGAGTGGGGTGGGAAGGAGCAATGGAAAGACAAGGAAGAAGTTTTTGGCCCACCTTCCAATTATATACAAAAGAAGAGAATTCCTTGGTTTTTTGGATGTTGTTGTTGTTCGTTGTTTTTGGGTTTGTTTTGTTTTGTTGTTTTTTTATTATTAGTATTTTTAATATACTGAGTGAACAGTAGCTGGTTAATCTCCTGCTTTCCTTGTGCCTATTTTCAATGACGTCGGACACAATGTAAAGCAATATCAGCTGGTATGCCATTAACATAAAATAGTGCAAATCATAATGCTGAAATGCAGGGCAGTGAAGAAATAAGTATTTGGGTGCTGATTGACTCAAAAATTTAAGCTATTAAAATTTGATTTTTTTTCCCTGCCATATTTTAATTTTCTTCTGCTAGATAATGAAATTTTGGACTTAGTTCCTTCTTTTTTATATGAAGTAGTCCAATCTCTTTGTACTTTAAAACATATCCTAATAATAGTGAATATATATTTTCCTTTTTGTACCTGTGATGTTTATAACTGAATGTTTTTATCTCAGTCTGAATCTTCCTATCAGACCTATTCTAAAACAGAATGCATGTGGAATTAGAAAAATGTAGCTTTTAAATGTAAGCAAATGCTTTACCTTTAAGGAAAACAAAATATAGTGACTCAGAGTCTTACAGTAAAGAAGAAATTATGGCGGCTGAATAGTCAATCCATGTTTGTATAGAATTTTTGCCTTCAGACTTGAACTTTCATTATTGAATGTATTTTTCTGAATTATTGAAAATTATTTACTGACTTTCAGTTGAACTTAGGCTCTGACTAAAATGATTTAATGTCTTTATTAATGTCATACCTAAAGCACTATTTTGATGATTATATTGATTTAACTTGACTATATCTTCAATATTACAGTTATTTTAATACAAGAATGGAACCTTTAGAGCTTTGTCTTTATTTTAACAACATTTGCTTTGAATTATTGCTATAATTGTGGATAAAATGACTACAATATGTTTGTCCATTTATTTCTAGATTGTTGCTATATTTCAGTTAGGATGTTCATGTTAGGATGAGGATATTTAACTCCAAGTTTAGGAGAACTATGCTGGAATACATTATCCTTTTAGAATAATTATCCATATTTATATACATTGTCCTTAGAATAAATGCAGCTCTTACTGACGTGATCCTTAACCTATTCCTAACATATTTTTATTCCTAACTAGTACCATGGTGTCAAAAAGTCACTTGTATGCAGAAAAGGACCTATCCTCTGAGATTCCAGACTTAAAATCTGGAATTTAGGATTATTAGAGTAAAACTTTTAAAATCTAATTCAGTCACATAAATTCCTTTATAAACTTAGTGCTCAAACCATCTTTTTCTAAATGTGTATTTTTTAAGATTTATTATAATTTTGCTGACTTTTTCTTTTTTTAACTTCACAACATTTTCTTCCAGTGATGGTTAGCCAGTGCAGCATTTGTAGTTCCTATATAACCTAGTGGAAAGTGCACAATAACAGCATTATATTTCCTTTTATTGTAGCCTATTCATCTACACATTCGCAGTAATGTTTTGTTTGCCTTTTTTACTGCAACTGTGCTTTGTGGTTCTGGTTAAAATGATTTTCCATAATAACCTTCAAATTGTTTTCCCGATCAGCGTGCTAAATTATTGGGCCATTTGCCACATATTGTATAGCTTGTTTTCTTGCTCCAAGCCTAATTATTTTGCATCTTTCTGTACAACAAAACGCCTTTACCATCTGCTGTGTTGTTCATGTAAACAATCAAAAACTAGCTTAGTTTGTACCATTCAACCTTACTTTTTCCACCTTCTAATCCTTTTATCATCTGCAATCTTGAACATAAGTAAGTGAGCTTATTTCCATGTTTCTCTTGGACTGATTCAGGCACCAGAGAGCATCAAAGTCCTACAGTCAGATTGCTATTTTTATGCTACATTTAGTAGCTACATATGCAACTACAATAAAAAAAGGATGTGTCCTTGTTGATTACTTTTTACTTCTATTTTTCTTTTTATTTTTTCCTTATATTTTCAGAAGTAGGTCACCATAATTATTTCTAAATTAAACCTTTATGTGCATTATTTCTCTCTGGATTCAAATCATAACAAATATATTTTGTATATCTGAATGTATTTGTCATGATAATATCCTAATATCTGCGCTTTTTAGCAGAGCTTTAAACTAAATTTGGTGGGGGGAAAGGGATATTCTTCTGAATGTTAGAGATTAACAAGGAAGCAACAACCTTCCAGGAAACAAGAATTAGCTATTATGTCAAACTCAACGCATCTAGTACAAAAAAGAAGTTCCTGTCTACTTGTGCAGTGCCACTGAGAAAAGCAAAATGCTATTAAGTAATATAATGAAGAACTCAATATGCTCACACAGAAATTAGGCAACAGAGATGAGAATTCATAGGAGGATTATTCTTTACTGCATGGTAGACCACCTACTTAAAGTTATAGATGTGTGACAAGAAAGAGAATGAGATGTGCACGGAATACAAGGGAATACCACTTACAGAAGAAGTAAGATTTGATTTGGTAACAATCCTGGTCTTCTGCCAGTGGCAAATAACAATGAAATATTCTTTTATTTTCACTTCATATGAGGTATATAGAGAATGAATCTCTTAAGGCAGTGACCATGGGTCCAAAAAGAGAGCTGCAGAATACTGCTGAAATTAGCTGAACACATGCTTACTTTAAGCATGGAGAAGAGTCTTTAAGGGAGAATATTCTTTTGCCAAACAGTAAGAATATGCCCAAAAGCTTTACGTGTTTCTGGGAAGCCTCAGTATTTAAAATAAGACTCTCCCTTTTAAATTTTTTTCTTTTGCCTTTTTTTAAAAAAATATATTGCAGTGCTTCACAGAATCAAATGCAAAAAATAAAGATCTAAAAGAAAGTTGCACTAATTTGAGGAATAAAGACTTCATTTTCTAGAGCAGGAGAGAACAATTTTTCCACACGTTGCCTTTGATTCTGTAGATTACAGAATATTTTGATCTGAGTGCTCCTTTACGTATATGAATCCCTAAAGATAAATTGCCTTTACTGCTTTGTTTTGTGCATCCTGAACATTTACTCATAATGATAATGATATAAAATAGAATCTTATTTGTTTCAGTTTTCACCAAATGTTATTCAAACTCAATGATAATGGTCAAGTTATTATTTGTAGTATTTATATACTCTCATGATAACATTACTAATTAATTGCAAGGGTAATTTGCAGGTAGACATATTTAACTGACATTTATTAGTGGTTCTTTGGCAAAGTTTTTGACTTATGTGAAGCCATGGTTTTGTTTACATTTGTCTGTGGGTCAAATATCACTGAGGGATCTGTTTGTGATCATTGACAGCTTTACATGAGCTACCAGCAACTTCTTCACATTCTCAACAGTATGTTTAAAGCCATTTAAAAAGTAGCATAACTCTTACGGAGGAGATTACTGGGGGTTTCTTTCCACAGCACAGTATTTTGAAAAGCCTACTTTTTAATAAATACCAGAGGCAGAAACATATTATTTAGAAAATCATGGAGATTTATTATTCTACTCCTCCTTACATCTTATACTTTCCCCCTGATATTTGTAATGATTAACCATTTTTCATTGCAGGAAATCTTACTTAAATCTTTCTCTTTTTTTCACCATAGGAATGGAATTTAATACAAGGCTAAGTTGTATGTGTTAAGAAATGTTCCTTTCTTTATCTTTTGGTACTTAGCCAGAATAATAAAAGGTGGCTTCTCTCTCTCTCTCTCTCTCTCTCTCTCTCTCTATATATATATATACGCACACACACACAAAATAGTTGGGATTTTATCAGCTTTCTTCTTACTATCTTATAGGAAAAACTTCCTCAGACTGTAGAAATAGTGAAAAATCTCCAAACAATCCTCCAAAAGCCTCAACATTTCTCAGAAAGAGCCCCAATCAAATGCTTTCAACATCCTTCTGCCTTCATGAATGCTACAGAGCCAATGTTCAAGGAACTAATAACAATTATATATTAACTGAAAGCTCATGGAATCAGTTTTTTGTCTGCATTCTGCATTTGAACATTTAACTCTCAAGTAGGAGTTTCCTTGATGTGCTGCTTACATTTAGGTCTCTTTGATGCATTAAGTTTTAGTTTTCATATTTTTCAAATTCTGTGCTGCCTAGGTATATAGTTCCGAGCTTCATATTAAATGATAGTAAGTTTTCTTCACATCATAAGAATGATCTCTTTACAGATTTTTAAAAGAATTTTTATAATTACAGTGATATTTACAGAGCTATATATTCATGGTGATTCTGCTTGGAAAATTTTCTTAATTTTTACTTTTCAATTTATTCTAGTAATATTTTCCATAAATAAGCTTTTTAAAAAAGTACAGAGTAGAAATAAATTGCTTTACAATATTTTTGCAAAAGGCAACTTATATATGACTGACGAGAATTCATATTGGTATGAACACCTTTGTGGTACCAACTATTCCTTTGCAATATTGTAAAAGCTTGCAAATTTATATTCTCTGGGCCAAAAAACAAAATGGCAAGTTTTCATCTGAAGATAAAAGTTGAATTATGTCATATATGCTTAATAATTATATGCTCTGTATACCAGCTTCCTAGAATAATTCAAATGCTCTATGAGATCCAAATGTGATTTTTGTTACAACTGAATGAATCACCAATATGTACCTTGTCAGTAACATGCTGAAACTTCTGAGATTTAGAATTGCTTTTTGCTCAGCCATAATTTAGGTTTACATAACCCCAGTGGTAAAATAAACATGGAAAAAAAAGCATACGCTCAACTAAATTCAGAATTACTAAATGACTTACTCTCAAATGGCACCAGAAAGAAGGCACATGGGAAAATGTTAACAAACAGTAATGTTGCATCTCAGCTTCCATAACTTTGTCTCAGCATGGCACGCCACAAAGCAAGCTGTCTGCTAGATTCATTAAATTATTTAGAAATTGCTTTTTGTTAGGCAGTAGAGTATATTTTTCAGAAAACATGATTTCTTTGTTAAAGTTGAAAACAGTTTTCACTGATTCATTCAGTTTACAATGTATTGCTTTTGGGGAATGGCGAGATATGAGGAGTACTGGAGTTCCTGCATGTTGCTAACCTGACACCATCAATGCTTCCACACAAATGATAAGCATCGATGAACACAAAATATGAACAGCTTTCACTTCAAAGGCTGTCTTTGCAATCAAAAAGGAAATGTTGAGAGGAGGAATAGAATATTGTAAATTTATGGCAAAAATAGACCCTTTTAATTATACTGTTGAAAATTCTAAAACCAGGCTTCCAGTTTTATTGAAGATTTTTCATTACCACAAGTAACCAGAAAGACCATAAAAAGCATAAGTCCTTTCCATAAAGTCTTATGCGCTTATGTTTTTCCTGGAACTGCTCTCTACTGCAAGGCCATCTAAAGCTGTTACCTGTACAATTTGTGTGGATGCCTACTCAGATGCAGAGAAGTTAATCCTTTACACCATTGAGACCTTGTTCTCATTCTGTTATTTGATATGTATTATTATGTTGTCAGCTGCTTACTTAGAATGCAATCTATTCTGCCCCAATTGAAGCAAGAGCAAGTGAAAAATGCCTGCAATAGAAGCTGTAGCTGAATACCTATTGCAGGAAGAAACTTTTATTTTTTAACTCAATATGTAATTTCTATTGATTAATGCTTGATTATTAGATATGGACACAAGAGTTGCTGAGATAATTATTGCATGCCGTTTCTGATAGTTTAAAAACAAATTAGCTCTTTGCCCTTTGAATGTTTTATACCAGGCAAAAAGTTAATCCCTGTTTTATCTTGGACATTAGAACCTCATTTTAAATTTATCTTAACTCAGGAGGAAGATGATCAAAATTTCCATGGCATTACTTCAAGTATTTTTAGAATTTTTAAGTACTGTTCTTAAAATGACTAATTTTATAGGAACTGCTTTTAAGTGGAGAGGTTTGTTTTAACACAGACAAAAAGAGTGGAACAGTTTAGCAGCAAACCTAGATGAAGAAAATTTGAACCCCTCTCCCCATTGCCCCCCTAAATAGTCTAAGATCTGAAGAAAATTTTGCTTGAAAATGTGAACTTTTGAGATTTGACATAACAAAGAGTAATTAAAGATACAATAAATATGTCTATTTACAATCACATACTTTTTTCCTTGCTGCCAACAGTAAGGTACTGGTTTCCATTATGAAGATCCTCTTGCCAATTTTTCATGGAGCAAAGTCAATTGTAAATAAAAGACATTTTATGCAACTCTGAAATATTATTGGAAATGCATTAAAATGTTTGATGCTATTTTGAATTATATGAGATAAAGACAATTAAAATTAGAGAATTATATTTTGATTACAGAATGTTTTTAAGGAGTTCACATAAGACTTCTTGATACCTGTAACATATGAATAATACAGAATTTTAAAGTAGTTATGAAGAAGGAGGTTAGGTCACACATTATAATATTAAGCTGGAAAAAGTAAATTTGAAGCTGGGCTCACTTTGATATGTTTATTTCTTTTTTTAAGGGTAGATGTCAATTTTTAACAGGATATTATTATTTTGGGTCATTACTGGATAGTTTCATTAAACTTATTTTCCACTGTTTACATTAATATTGTGAAAATTGATGTATTCTCACATAATGTGGAATGAGATAACTTCTTTGGATACTACAGGACATGAACCCAGATTTATGTTTTCAAACAGATGACTAGGTGTGGAAAATAGAATACACAGAGAAAAAGTTGAGGCATAAAAATTCTCATTTTACTGAGAGTTATAAATTAGAGTGGCTGGAAGACATTTGATTGTTAAATAAAGAAGGACATGTAAGCGGTTACAATTAATCCTTTTGTGAATTGAAAAAAATGGACTTTAATATCTAATAAAGTATACAGAAAAACATCCACAGTGTTGTATTGAAAGAAATAGCTGTCTTGAAGTTTCAGTTTGTAATGATGAAACTGTCTGAAAAGTCATTAATTTGTTTTTCTCTCTAATATTTGCAAAAAAAAAAAAAAAAAAGCTATTAATAGCCAAGAGTAAGATTGCAATTTTATTTGCAAAAGGAAAGACCCAGTAGCTAGTCCTGCCTCCTTCCCAACCATCTTTAGAAATACTTTAGAAATAAAAATGCAAGGTTCCACTAACAAGCAGATCTCATCTCCATGTATCCAGATTTATTTTCTGAGAAATAAGTATTATAATGATGGAGGGAGTTTTGGGGGTTTTTAAAATGTTTTGTTACCTCTAAATGTTAGTTATTGATATCTCAGATTTTCCAGTCTGAATTATTTTTCTCTTTATGTCTTAATAAAAGAAGTTACAGTCAAGAGATATCCATTCTGTTACTGGAAGTATATTCAATTTTATCTCAAGCAAGAAATTGTGGGCTTTCTTTATTTTTTGTTTGTTTGTTTGTTTGTGTTTTGTTGTTCTTGTGGATGTTTTAATTTTGAAGAGGGTTTACTTGGTCATGGGAATTACCTAATATTTTAAAAAATCATTAAAGGAATTGTTCTTGTTTGGGTAAATATCACTGGTCAGGTCTGAATATGAACATTTGCTTGACTTTAACTGTACTATTCCAAACAGGGAAATTTCCAAACTGCAATTTTCCTGAACTATGTCCTACAGTACAATAAGATTAGATGTCATTGGGACTGCCTGATGTGGGAAATATATCTGCACATTAGGATGGGTCTGTGATACTTTTTATAACTATTAACCACTCCAAGAGCTTTTTCATTGACTAAATGAAAGAACTATAATATTATTTTAACCATCTGATGGATTTTCTCCACTAAGTTATGAATGTCTAGATATTAAGTACCCAAATCACTCACCAAACCCTTGAAAAATATTAAGGTTGTCAGTGATATAGTTGAATATGTTTTTGTGTTTAAACAAAACAAAACACTAAATACTTTCAACTGATATAAAATGAGGGCTCTGGTAAAAGCCATGAAAGCTTTTGGTTTCAGGACAAGGGTAAATGAAATGAAAATGGAAATGTAAGTTTTGTTCAGCATGAGTCAAAGGATTTTAGAGATGATATGAAGGATACATCAACATCTCAGGGGATTGATGGTTCAGTCATGAGGTCTTTTCAGTCTATAGTAATTTCACTGGGGTTATACTTCTGTAGTTCCTGTCAAACAGGATGAGATAAATCCTAATATAATTATGTTTAATGGCTAGATTTTCCAACGTTTCAACTTTTATCTTTTCTGTGAAGTAATTTACGTTTGGTAGCAATTTTTTTCTTCTTTAATGGTTGATTCCAGCCTTTAATTAAAGCTTTTTTTCTTTATTTTATCAACTGCTAAAAACCTCAGATCCTCTTATCTGCACTATTTATTCTATGTTATGCTCTTGAATAATGATTTTGCATCTCAGCAAAGGAGGAGAAAGATATTATTGTTTAATGTATTTAAAAAAATCTTAAATTTAGTTTATATTAATAAATGTTACCTTACTTTCCTCTTAAACTACTCATTTTACATAATTTGTGTTTTAGCTCCAAAGTGGTAACACATCATGGCCAAAAGGAAGTTATTTAATTTCCTTTGGAACCTGTATTTTTGAAGAGTATTTCATTCATTGTTCCTGTAACTTATAATCTGAGTTCTTAAATGCTTGTAGTAAAAATGCCATTGTACCCCTTTGCACCATAGGCTATACTGTCATTCAGTTGCTTACATTGCTAATAACTTCTTCCTGGTATCTGTGTAAACTTTTCCATAACCTCAAGTCATTGTTCTTCAGCTGTCATTTCTTGAGACCGTGACTGAGATTTTTATCATGTCAACTGTCACTGTCAGGGCATTTGCAGGCTATTGGAAACACATAATATCCCCTTAGTATTCACTGTTCTAAATTTCTTACATGCAGCTCGCTCGGTCTCTCATTACAGGATTTATCCTCCAGCAATTGTGCCAGCCTCATTTTCTTTGTAATTTCTCTATTTTGTTTTTCTATTTTCCTATTACCTTTTGGGAATAAGAAATAAGTAACCTGTAGTTTGGCCCAACAGAAAAATCCTAGGACTACATTAAGGCAGTAAATACTCATGTATTCTAAAGGACACTTTCCTGTGTGGTTTTCCATCAGTCTAATAATGTTTAATTCATGGAACCTCATTTGCACACATTTCTTTCTTTTAGTATGTAGTCTTGAAATGTTGTTTCAGTTTTATAAAAGCGACACAAAAATTTGAAAGTAGATTTGATGATGCTAAAGTAACTCTTCATCATAATAAATTGCTCTTCAACCACAATGGTAATTGAAACTACTTTATGATTATTCCACTACTGGGAAGTTAAATTGATCTGATATATTGCATCTTTTATGTTTCATTGCTGTTTTTCAAAATGCATCAGATGAATGTGTAGGTTTCTGCATTTTATATCAAAAGTACAAAACTCAGAAAAAGTGTGGTTAGGTTTTAAAGAATCCTTCAACTTTAAACAAAATGTAGAGGTTATACATTATTGGGGCTTGGCAAATTTCATTCTGCTCCTCCAAATAGGATGAGAACTGTTGGATTTTGACTTAGTTTTTGAGTTTCTTATATTACCCGTGCTTTTCCTCTATCTACTTTAGTATCAAACACAATCAACCTCCAAAATGCAAGAGTTGAGATCCTGCCACACACATAAAAAAGCAGAGATACAAACATACAATAAAGAATGGAATAGAAGCTAAGTAATATTAATGACACAAGTGCAAACATTGGAGTGGATTTGCAGACTTTTATTGTTTCATAGAGTTAACAGTAACTTTCCCTGAGTACCATCAAGTATATTCATATAGCAAAAGCCATACGGTGAGCATTATTACTATTGCTGCTGCTGAATATAGCACTTTAGGTGCTGGGTTATGTGCAAGTTTCTAAAAACATTACTTTGGGAAAAAAAACCACAAAATAAACCCAGTATCTTTTGGTCATGATTTAATTGCAGAGTTTAGAAGCAGTTCAGAGACAGCTCTTGGAGAGCTGCAGAGGCAGCTGCAGTGTTTTAGATGCTCAAACACACCTCGCCTGTGCTCCAATCTAGCAGGGCAGCTGGCACCCAGTGCACGGGAGAAAGGAAACAGGAGCTCATGGAAATCCTCTGTCTGCTGAGGTCAATAGATACTCAGATGGAAACTGTTGCTAAATTAAATAATCTGACCTTCATGATGCAGGCTCTTCTGCTTTTCTTAAGTCTTCTTTTTAATACAACATTACTATTGAAACAGAGTCAGATAAACAGAATCTATTCTCTGCCACTCCTGTAGAAAAAATCTTGCATAAACATAATTGTGATCTTGCTCTTAAGACTTTTAATGGAACTAGATTTATCTTTGATATACTGTTCTACTGGTAAATTATACTTTGTGCTGATTTTGGCTGGGGTGAAGTTATTTTTCCTGACAGTGGTTAGTGTGGGGTTACGTTTTGGATTTCTCCTGAGCACAGGGTTGATGATATAGAAATATTTTTGCTATTGCTGAGCAGGGCTTACACAGAGCCAAGGCCTTTTCTCCTTTCCATAGTGGTGAGGAAGCTGGGAATATGGGGGGCAGGGGCGCTGGGAGGAGACACAGCTGGGACAGGTGACCCAAACTGATCAAAGGGATATTCCAGACCACATGACCTCATGCTCAGTATATAAAGTGGGAGGAAGGAGGGAGGGATGGCTGTTTGGAGTTTGCCTTCCCAAGTAACTGTTGCGTGTGAAGGAGCCCTGCTCTCCTGGAGATGGCTGAACACTATGGGAAGCAATGAATTCCTTGTTTTGCTTTCCTTGTGTGTGTGTCTTTTGCTTTCACTATAAAACTGCCGTTATCTCAACCCTTGAGTGGTGTTTTTATAGTTTCTCCCAATTCTCTCCTTGATCCCACTGGTAGGGGTGCAAGTGATAGGCTGTTTAGGTCTTGGTTGCTCACTGGGGTCAAGCCAGGACAAGTTCATACACTTATTTTGCCTTTTTTTCTAATCTGAATATTGTTAGTTTCTGGTTCCAGATGCTGAAATTTTTGCAGCTTCCTTTCACCTTCCCCTGCTGCCCATCCTCTAACCAATCCCACTGTTTCTTTAGGTTAATGACATTTTCTTTTACCTGCTTTTGTTTCTACTGCTGCTTTGAAAAAAATATATGTGCTATGTAAGGCATTTTTTTGCAGCATAGTTTGGTTCTGCTTAGAGGTCACAAATCATGGAAACATTAGGATCAGTGATCACCAACCTCACCATGTACAGTTTGGTTAGATTTTTTTCTTTTTCTAATAGACAGTTAAAGGGCAGTAGTTTGAGCATCTTGCAAGGTCACCATAATAGAAATTTTCAGCCTGACTTTTCTGAACATCTTTTTCATTTGAGAATCACCAGGTTTTCAAGGGGCTCCATAAGAGTTTTAACAAGCTACACTAGTGATATTTAGGGTAGACAGTCATATACTGAGTGAATAGTTTGGATGTACTTTAGGGTTTATGATTATTTCACAATAAATTTATTTCCCTGACTCTTTACAAATAGTTAAGTTATAGACCCATTACTTTTTTGTATGCACTGTTTTGTAGTAGGGAAAGTAAACTATCCCAATTATAATACTGTGTCATTATATGAGCATCTGAAAAAAATAGGTTATACTGGTATTTTGACAATTTGTCTGGGTCTTCATAGAGGCACCGTGTTTCCTTCTGTCCTGATTGCAAAGAACTGAATTAGTTTTGAGACTGTGTTGCCAGGATAGCTGTCCTTTTTAAAGTTACCATATATTCTCACGGTTGGTTTTTTTTTTCATAACTACAAAATAAAATTTGTTCACATAATAAAAGGTACTGAATATGACATTATAAGTGATAAACTATTTCAGTTACTTCCCATTAAAATTTAGACGGCAATGCAATTAATTTTCTGTGAGTAGGAACTTATACCTACCAACATTAGGCTAGATTTGGATTTGTATTCAGATCCTCATGCTACATTCATGGTGATGACTTCTCAGTCTGCTAGGAACTTTAATTTTGTACAGAAATTAGTTTGATGCTTATGACATTTCCTCCTGTATTATTTCACTGTAGTTGAGAACACATAACTGCTCCTATCTTAACCTGTTTTCAGCTGCAGACAGAATTTTATTTAATTACAATGAAAGCATTGAAGATGTCAAGAACACCAAAGACTAAAACATTGATTTTTCCATCTAAAATTATTTTTGAGACTGTTTCTCATTAAGGCTTAAAATCAAAAAAACCTAGTGTTAAAAACTTGAATACAGCCCTTTATTGCAGAAAACTCATTAAATCAATTATATGGGTTCTCATGATCAAAGTAACTAGAGTTTAATAAAAGTTAACAATTCAATATATATGTTATAGCAAGACAGAAATGAAAATTCTTTGTTGCCGTGTTACTCTCATTAACTCTTTCAAGTTTCTTGTGTTTTCATATGTCATTGCCACAGAGAGGCATGGAACACATATAGCTTTTACATAAGAATTCCTCTTTCTCTGGGGAAGCATCTGTGCATTTAAGCTTAAAAAAAAAAAAATTACATCATAAGAATCCATACGGTAGAGATTTGATAAGTAGCGGCATTCAAGTGCAAAACACAAAAGCCTGCATATTTTAATGGTGAGAACCTGGTAGAATTAAATTCTTACATCTGTGAATGTCAAAACTGTGAAAAGACGAAGTTTAGGTCAGGATGAGCTGACTCAGGACTATCCCCATCACTGCATGTTAGAGACAAATCAGAAAAGGAAGAAAACCAAATTTTCTTCTGTTACTATATTAATTTTCATCCCCTGTGTATTAAAGCCTACGAATGCCAAGCATCTGATATCTATGGCTTCCCAGCTGGTTCCTAAGCACACCCCAAATATAACACACAGATTATTAAATAATAGTCTTTCATTGGTCATTCTCACAGTGTCCAGGGTCTCTCATAATTTTTGTAGTGTAAGTAAAGATAAAAGATACAGTTTGTGCATATTCCCTAAGATGTATAAATATATATATAACTGTATAAGCAAAGTATTAGATGGCGGTGTAGAAATCTAGAATGCTTTCTTCCTGGTCTCACCCAGTATTATAGGTAAAAAGTGAACATGTTTCACAAGTTCCAGGAACTGCTAACTTTTTTAGTGTCAGGCTTACAAAGTAAGAGTCTAAATAAATGATTTGAAATACCTTTAAAATATGCATACTATTCCATAATAGGGGCAGGAATCTTGAACATTTTCTGAGTGGTACCTGAGAAAAAGAGCAGTTTCAGTAAGTTTTAAATAAAGAAACAGTTTACCTTAGCTTTGGTTGTAGGGTTTTTCTTTTTTTTTTTTTTTCTTTTTTTTTATTTTTTTTTGTTGTTGTTTTT
>VWZN01010635.1:1365-37943 GCA_013396955.1 Regulus satrapa | reverse complement strand
CCCCAAAAACCACAGTCCACGTTTCTCCGTTTCTCCGAGAAACACCCCCTCTCCCCTCCCCTCTGCCAAGTGAGTCACCATGTGCTCCCCTATGTTTTGTCTGCCTTGGCCCAGAGTCTTTGTTTTTTTCTTAAGTACCCACATTAGTGCTCCTAGGAGAACAATGGTAAAAAATTCTACAGATAAGATAGAAAGAGAAACGAACCCCCAACATTTTTTACCAATTTATTGTAGCCTAAATATTAAATCCAGAGCTAATCTGTATAGAACCCTGGTATACATCATCATCTAGTTTATTTCCCCAGAAGTAAGTAAGTATTTTCATGTGCAATTATAAAACATATCACAAGGTAATTTTACAGGTACTCACCTCTCTTCTAGAGAGTTGATATTTGGCAGTGGATCAAACATCTACAATTTTTTCTCGTTTCAATATCTTTAGTCACAACCTTGGTATATCTTTTTACCAGATAAGTTCTAGTGCTGGACTAGAACTATGATGCAGACAGACTAACAGCTGATCTAGATCCAAAGCAAAACCCTAGTGATTCTTAAACCTGACTGGGAGGTGACATATACCAGCCCATCCCTCAGGAGCCTTTGGCTACCATATTCCCCCTAAGAAATGGGCAGCTATTACTCTAAACTATTTCTGAGCATCCCATTTTTGGCAACGTGCAATAAGTCAAGAAGAGAATAATAGATTTTTTAAAAATCTGTTTCATGTATTGTGGCATAAATCTTTTGTGGTGATTTAACAGTGAAGAGATGTTTTGGGTATAGTCTGGAGAAGTGATAATCATGTTTTCTGAAGTAACCAGCTTGCACACAACGCTTTACAGCAAAACCCAACGGGAGCAGAAAACTCTCAGGGAGCAGGAGCAGAAAACTGCACAGGGGTTGCAATGCTCCCTCTTTCAAAGACCTGAAAGTACATCACTACAAATACTGATATTTTCAAAGTATCCAGTAGACTTTCCAATATAAATTCTGGTTAGTTACTTGGCCAAGATTTTCACTTAAAAGTGTTACTTTGTCCCTAGGATATCTCTCTCCAAGGGTATTTGTGGCAGCTGTTACAGTTTTTTGCCAGAAAAAGCACACAATGGAATTTAGCATATTGTCCACATAGAAATTGAATTTCTGGTTTCATTTGTGCATAGTGTGTTATTAGTTGAGTACGTGACAGTTACTTTTCAGTGTGTATATTTAGTTTAGTGGAAAATTTTCTCTACTGCAGTTAAAAAATAAAATTTTAAAATGCCCTAATAAAAAATTTCAAGTGGGTAGGAACACTGCCAAGTGTCTGTTGGTTTAATGAAAAGCTATATCCATTACTGCAGCAATACAAACTTGCTCATTTAACCAGATTAAGAGGAAGAAGTTTAGCAAGACTAAGACATAAAAATAATTTTTAAAAACCTGGTAAAATAAATAGGAAATTTTTTTAATATGAAATTTCAGTTCACTAAAGATTTTCCAAGTCTGAAAGAAACTGACACTTTGAATTGTATTTAAAAAATCTAACTGGATAGAATATATATTTTGTCTTTGAGAAGTGTGACAGATGCAGAGAGATAACTGCAATTAAACAAGAGAGACCATTCAAGGAGCGCATCTAAGGACAATGCAAAAGATAAAAGTAGACATCAGAAATCACCTTCTCATAGTAACATTCTTCCTTGATAAAAATATAGAAATTCATGCCCTGTCAGTTGAAATGACATAGAAGAGATTGGTGTACTGCATTAAAACCCTTGAAAAGGCACCCTATAAATATTTGCCAAAGTAGTAGTGAAGGAGTAGCCAATGTACAGTTTATGTATAACCTATCTGGTGAGTGAAAAATTATTTTTCATCTCTTGGCTTTGCTGTAATTAATGTTTTCATTAACTATTTTGTCATAAAAGTAGGGGCTTGCTGATTACACCTGATAAAAATTCTAGGAGACATCATCACTGGGACAGGCAATGGATTATTATGCAGGAAAAAGTAGATAACTTAGAAAAAAGGAACTGAAATTGGACACACTCATGCTTCTGATATAAAGTAATAGGAGTGTGACATGGGAAGTAAAAGAAAGGGGACTAATGAGTCTGCGTTTTCATCACACAGAATCTGCACGATAAGGTAATGTCACCATAAAAATTGGAAGTATAAGCCTCGTGTTTTACCAGGAATTTGTTTCTGTGCAAAATCAGATTACACATAGAAGGAGAAAGATGAAATTAAATAGAGAAAGGCCACTAAATTAGACAGATTCCCTAATGGTCCACAGCACACCAGAAGACTTTCTCTGGTCTAACTAGTTTAAAATGAAATGAAAGAAAATAGATACTTGAACTGAAATATACTGTAACCAGACCAATATAATCAAGAGAGCCATGGATACATCCAAACCGAAAATTAGTACATGGATTCCAGCTGGCACTAGAGGGAACTCATTAAAAGAAATAGAAGGAACACAGGCCTAACTAATTTCTGGAATATTTTAGGCTGTAGTCAGCAAAGAACAAGCAAACAACAAACAAAAAACCAAACCAAAACAACAACAACATTTAAAATTGGGACTTCTGTTCTAGTTATACGTAAAAGTATTCCTTCAGCCCTTTAACTTCAGCCTTTTAACCTCAGGTAAAGGCAAAAATTGCAACAAAATGATAGCTGCTGTGAGGGCATATTTTCCATAATCATTCTAATCAAATCCTTAAGATAGTATGACAAAAGTTCTTCGATTGCTTGTTTTAAGGAACGAACACGGCTGTTTAGGGTCTTTTGTTTATGCAGCAACACTGGCCTTTATAGACAATAGAAAACCAGATTTTTAGCTGGTAATTAAAAAACCAAACCAAACCAAACCAAACCAAAACAAAACAAAAAAGCAAGTAGAAGGATCATATTTGGAAGTCACATTCACTTCACATAGCAGTCTTTCTGAAGACTTTTATAATATTCTTTTTGAATATGTACATATGTATAGTGAACAGCTATAGACTACCTTCTAGCAATGTGGAAATTTTATCAAAAAAAAACCTAAAAAGTCCTACCGCTCCCAGCAATTTCTTGAAAACAGGAATCAATATTTATATTTTTAACTTCTGTCTGAATCTTATTTACAGAACAGATTTATGAGTCTAGAAGCTGTCTACAATCAATATTAATTCAGAATAAGTTAACTAAATATAATTTTGTAAAAATAGCTTTCTTTTATCAAGTATTATCAGAAGAACTAACTTGTGTTAAAGTTCAGAGCAATAAAATATACCTTGCTTTCCCTTTAAACTACAAATTACCCTGCATTCTAGGAAAATAAATTTGTTCAGCAAGACCATTGTTCCTTATGTTTCCAAAGGGGAAGCATACACAGTAATCACACAGCACCCCAGTGAATAAGCTTCATACATGCTGAGTGAGATGGTAGGCTAAACTTGAAATATTCTGAATAAAACCCAACTCTTGCATTATTAAATTGCAAAATTCTCTATTTATAAGAATGACTGAAATACTGGTGTCAATGCTGTATATTTAAATGCACTGGGTTTTATGAAGAAATACCATTGCATGATACTGTAAAAATTTTTCTGATCTACTGAATAATGAAGATAAGAAATATTAAGGTTCATTTCTCAAAGACTAACTAATTATAACATTTTAATGAGAATTGGCCTCACTTTTATTTCTTTTTCCAGAAAAAAATCTTGGGATTGCATTTAAGTGGAGGATTATCTATGGAGAAATTTTAATTTATATAACTATTCTTAACCTTTGATGTAGATTTCTATGGCTGTATCATTGACAAGACATTCTAATGGAAATCTAGGTAACTGCAAGCAAAATTTTAGTATGTTTAACAGTCTAAACAGTATGGAAATTACTTAGGAAGAATCTGCATTAAGGGAATGTGAAGAATGAAAAGTGAAAATGCCTCTGAGCTGCCTTAAATCATCATCTTAGATTTATGCAGTACAACAAAGAATTGAATTATATACTTGCACATATTGTCAGAGCATTAGTGTGTTGATTAATGCTAAGATTATTTTCAGAATGGGAAAAGTATATCACAGGGAAGGGTTTTCTATTTTATACCTTTATACAGCAATCTTACATGAGATTTCAAAATGGCTTAAAAGAGAAAATGAGCATTCTTATTTTTGATTTCACATCTATGAACTATTTTAAAAAGAGGAGTTTCTTGCCTAATTTCATCCTATCAGAATCACTCAGTAATCTTCAGTGCCAGATCACATTTTATACTTCAGTGATATGCCAGATCTATGTGATTTTTTTTTAAAATGAAAGTTTTAAAAAAATGGAACAATAATTCTTGTGGGTAAGAAGACCAAAGACCAGCTCAGAGAACCAAGTCTTATCATTCATGAGTATAGGGTATCCCATATGCCACAATTTTAGTGTTTCTAGATTGGCTTCCACAGCTAATTTCAAAACTGAGATTAACACTTATCTATATAAGGACTTACTGGCAGTCTTTAATTTGTAAATTTACAGTTGTTTCACTACCAGTGTTCTAAGATTTATCTCTCTTCTGTCAGGCACTCTCACTTTTAAGATATGTAACAGTCCATACGATGAAGAAAAACACAGACAATTTTAAAACACCAAGGTAAATAAATAAATAAATAAATAAATAAAATAAGCAAGCCATTCTTCATTAGAAATTGGCCTACACTTCCTTACGAAGTACTTCCAATCCTGTCTTCACCTTTTATTATTTCAACTGTTTAATATTATTGGATATGTGGGAATTTGTTCAGACTTTGTTCTGTTCAGAAGTTCCAGAGGGGGAGGATTAGTAAAGTAAATGGTTTGCCCATAACAGCCAGCCTTTGAAAGAAGCTGACCCTTGATTTCCACGCATGCCTTAATCCCAATTCATGTACACAGCCTTCTTATTTCAGTACCTTGCTTGTGGCACCCATACGTACTTTCCTTCTTTCAAAACATACCACCTGATTCAACTTCTCCAATAAAAAGCAATATTCCTGGCAGTGCCCAATGGCTTTGTAGGATGAATAGCAGCAATTGGCCAGTTATTCTTGTATGATCAGGTCCCACTTTCCTGCAATATTCACAATGCTAAGAAGGTTCCTTGGCCCTAGGGGATTATGTTGGATACACACATGAAAATCTTGGTTCCCAATTCTAAAATTAGACTACAGAAGACAGTAGTTAAGAGAAATTGGGACTTTTTAATAGCAATACTAAAAATAGCCCCCAGCCATACTGGCCTCACAGCCTCCCATTCCTTTTCAGTATCAATAATAATTTAGCAGAAGTTGACATCTATGTTCCGAACACCCACAAGAATTTTTTGCTATGAGATAATCTGGTTCTATTACTTAACATTGTGCATCTCTTCATAAAAACAGCTTTAAATACTGCTTGTCACAAAGGAGCATTTGAATTGTCAGCATCAGGTAAAAATCAAAAGTAATTTACTGCAGAAGTCTATGCATGCAAATTAAGCTGGATAACTTTTAATGCCCTAGTCAAAATCTTTTTCCATTTTAAACATTTTTCAACAATAAAAAAGGCGGAAATCATACAGCAAAATATTTTCAGTCTTTTATTATTCATTCATTTATTTACAAACTCTTGTGACAAAAAAAATCCTTTTCTTTAAAGGAATAGTTTGACTTAATATAATGTCTTGCATATATTGGTCAAAACTGCTACTCTGAAAATCATATATATTTCTTTCTTGAGAATATCATTTTTATAACTGAACATTGAAGAAGCAGAAAGAAGTTCTGGTTGCTGGTTTGGGTGAGGAAAATATTCTGGAGTGAAATCTAATCTATCAGTGTTTTAAAACACAAAAATAGAGTTTTGGTTGTTAGATTTTTTGGTTTTGGTTTTTTAGGGTTTTCTTTAAAATTCCTTTTCAGTCCTTTGGAGAAATGCAAATGCAAGAATCACTTTAAAGCAAAACCATATTATAATAATCGAGGCCACAAACTCATCAATTATTATTCAGGCTAAATTTACTAATTTGCAAACTTAAACATATATATGCAGATTTTATAATATACATCTTTTAAAAGTTAAAAATACCTTTTTTAAAATCCTAAAAGATATGGAATTCCTCATCACCATATCAATATTGCTCATTAAAAATAATTTTTAAAAGCTTTCATTTTATAATGTCTCTGCAAGGTTACAGAAATTGTCCTCCATCATGTGAAAGAAGCTTCCAAATTCTCAAATGGTAAAGAGGTGACCACAATAAAATTTATTGGGACAGCATTTTTGCCGCATTCATTTTGTAATCTTTTCTTCACTTAAAACACATGCACTTGATATAGTGTTTTACCTACAGCCACTTTTAGTCCTCCAGTTTGCTTTCAGATTTTTACAAGGAATTATATTTGTTTCTCATTTACAAACCCAGCAGCACAAACAGCTCTGCTGAAAGGACTAATCTCAGGATAAAATCAGCTCATCCTGCATATGATGAGTTAGAACATGAAAAGTAGAAGAAGGGTGAATAAATAATGCACCAAATGCCAATGAGCATAATTTTCTACTATATATAAATACCAAACCAGAAAATTTACCAAAGAGATGCATTCTCAAAAAATTTCTTTCTATTTCTTTAAAGTTGAAAAGAATCAATTGTTTCTGAATGTGAAAGCCCTTGAAAAAAAAATATGACAGTTGAAAGAATTTAAGAATGCAAATTTTTGGTTCACTTTTTTCTTCTCATATATTTAGCTTTCAGGAACAAAATTTATGGTAGACTTAGGAAAATAAGTTTTAGTTCAAGAGTTTTCAGAAAGAAATACAAGGAAATAAACCTTGGTCTTCTAAATGCAATTTCCAGAAATCCTCAACAAAACACATCTACCTCTTTCTTACATTGTATCTTAGTACTTGCATTTACTGAGATTTTGAATGTCCAATCTTCATTCACTTCAGTCTGTCACAAAAAAATTTTGTACAGACATAAATGTAAACCCTTGCTTCAAAGGGCACAGTCAAGTCTCTCTAATATCTCATCAAGAATCTGCTTGAAGCAACAGGGAGCATTTTATCATGTTTATCACAGTGTCAGAATATTTAAGCATTGAAATAATTTTAGCAGTCTACAGTAATTATAACCATATACAAGTGAATATCTCAAAAAGTTAAAAGCAAAAGGAGTTGTACAATATATATTCAGACTTTGTGCTACCTCTGGTGCACCTCCCGGGAAACATGTGTCCTAAAGTGGGATATAATTGAGGCCCTTAGCTCTTTAAATATTTTCCCCTTCCACATAAGATTTACAGCCTTGAGAAGAGGTCTCTAAAAGGTCCTAACATATGCTCCCCTTCTTTATCCAGAGCTGAGGTCTGGAGAGTGCATTGCAGACTATAATGAATCGAGCACGTGCAAGGGAGATACATTTTGAAAGCGCAAAGGCAGAGAAGGAATGAGTGGCCAGTAAGCAGCAAGCTTACAGATGAAACAGAAAATGGTGAAACCCTAAAAATGCAGCCCAAGGTAGGCACAGTCAGGGTCTTACAGATTCGAGTGGGAAGAGACTTTGCTTGGAGATACAGAGGAGACTGCAGAGTTTGCAGATGCTGGAAAGTCTTGGCAAGTCAGTGTAAACTTGAAATAATTCAAGATCTACCCTACAAAAACAGTAGTAGGGAAAAATTTATTTATAAATTATTTATTTATTATGTACTTCTAGTCGTTAATTTTGAGTTCAGTTTCTAAAAANCCCCGCCGCAATCCCCAAACACACACAAGAAAAGAAATCTGTTTTTTTACTTTAAAATTTGTGTAGTCTTTTGAAGGTACTAGCTTTACAAAACTATCTTGACAGACAAAACTGAAAGTTTCTGCCATCCTGTAAGGGCTTTTTATAAGACCTTATAAGAATTTTATAAGGTCTTTTATAAGACCTTTTATAATAATTTAATCCTTTCCCTGAAAATATCTTCCCTCTTGAAAAATACCCTTCTGTTCCTGGGAGCTGTCCATCTCCATCCATCCACTTCTGGCCATCAGGTTTATAGAAAAACAGACTGTGGAACAGAAAATGAGCAAGAAAGAACATGAGTCCTTAACGTGCTTTCAGAGCTTTCATAAAGTAAAAGGAAAAGTGGGGACTGAGCCTTATTTTTGGAAAAGCAATTTCAACATTTATTATTTAAAAACTGAACTACTAAAGGAGAGGGTGAGAAAGAAAGAAATTAAGGGAAGAAACAGTTGTGCTGCAAAAAATTGAGTTACTGTTTGACTTGGTAGATTTAATGTTTTCATTTCTTCCAAGCTTCTCTGAATGCTGTAAGATATTGAAACCAGCATTACATTCTATAAATCTACCTTTCACGTAAAGAGGTGAATTTTTTTTGACATCTTTTTTGACAGAGAGGGAGATGCGTTTGCAGAAGAAACAAACATAGAGGTAACATGTACTTGGAATTTCCTTTGAACCAAAAATGCGTGGTAACAGAGTAACTTTTGTTTCCTCTAATGGGTTACCAGCAGCAACTGGTCACTTTCTCAAGGGAAATGTTTAGTAGTAATTAAAAGGGGTTTATTTTTTTCAGTTTGCAGAGAAAACAAATGATAAAAATGTTAACTTAAAAAGTAGTTTGAACAAAAGTTAAGAAAATACTCCTAAATTCAGTGTTTGTAGCTTTCTGATCATTCAGAATAAGAGCTTTTTGATGTCTGCAGTGGAAGTTTACTCCCTGTCCCTGAAATTCTCTTGGTGTTGCTCAAGGACCTAATGGACACAATACACTGTATTCAGCAAAGCAGTTACCAATGGAACTCTGTTGGTGCTGTGCTAGGTTCTAGTCTATCTCAGTATTGCTGCTTATAGTAGAAAAAACCTCACCCACCTTTCCCATATTTCTCTCTCTACAGTCCTGTGATTGGAATGTTGCTGTAGTTGGAAACAGCAGTGTGGAAGGAACAGATGTTACATGGTGCCTGTAAAATATTTCAATGTGTTCAATCCAGTTCATGCAGACATCCATTTTAGCTGGCATAGTACCAGAAACCTAAACAGAATTCATGTCCAAACAGAAATACCATCATTAATTTAGACATATGAAAATTCATAGTGAACATCTATCAATATTGTAATCCTGGCTGAAGGAAAGAATAAGGTTCTTATCAAGTGGGAGCAGAGGTTTTGTAAGGAACATCTAGCTCAGAATTCTTATATTTAGACAGTCAGTGGGCCAACAGAGTTGGTCAGAGGGATGGAGCACCTCTCCTATGAGGAAAGCCTGAGAGAGCTGGGGTTGTTCAGCCTGGAGAAGAGAAGGCTTCAGAGCACTTAGAGTACTTTCTAGTACCTTGTGGGTACTTGTGGAGGCCCACCAGAAAGCTGGAGAGGGATATCTCATAAGGGCAGGTAGGGACAGGATAGGAGGGAATGGCCTTAAGTTGAAGCAGAGTAGGTTTAAACACAGATATCAGGAAGAAATTCTTTACATTGAGGGTGGTGAAGTACTGAAAGACTGTCCACAGAAGTTGTGGATGTGGATGTTCTATCCCTGTGAGTATATAAGGCCAAGTTGGATGGGGCTCTGAGCAACGTGGTACAGTGAAAGAGCTTCTGCCATGGCAGGGGGGTTGGAGCTAGATGTTATTTAAAGTCCCTTCCAATCCAAGCCATTCTTTTATTCTGTGATTCTATGACAGGATCAACCTGGGAACAATAAACAGAAGCCACAGAGAGAGAACCGACCATTGCCTTTGAGCAGGTAATGGGATGACCATGTATGAACATTGAGGACTATTGTTTTGCAGGACTGAGTATTTGCAGGGCTCCTCTATGCAAACAAAATCCTTTGTTCTGCTGCCTCAACATGTATATGCAATAAATCAGGGTTTGCTCTGAATAATTTTGTCAAAACACTAAATGTTTCTTGACTGAAATAAAACAGCACCTCTACATACTGCCATATAATGCAGGTAACCCTGATCAGTCACTGCAACTGTTTGCACTTATATAAAGGTAGAAATGTATTACAGAAAGAATAATTAAACACCTGATAGCAATACATAACTATTTTGGAAAAAGTGCTGTAACCAATCATCACTCTACAAATAAAATTTAACATTAATTTCTTTTAATGACCATATATCTGAGAGACTCTGCATATACTCATGTCAGTCTCTCTCCTGCATATATAAAAGAAAAAGTTAAATATCTTTATAGTTTACTGAAAGTTACACTTCTTCATCACAAACTCATTAATGAAGATTTTCCTCTTTGAAAGCTGATGGTAACTGAAGTTGCTTTGCTTCCCTAGAGTTACAATTTTGAATCTTAAACTCAAAGAAGACTGAGAGTGTACAGCCCATTGTTATTGCAAAGCACAGCTTTGCCAAGTCTGTTCACACTGTATTCCTTGTGAACCAGCTGTTAACAAGCTGCAGTTAGCACCATGTACTCTCTGTTGAAGGCTCAAAAATTATGACAAACAAATAAGTGTTTGGCAGATACACGGGTTTGCAATTTGTGGCCAAAAGGGCATTCACATCTGTATCTAATTATATGATGGAATAGCCAAATTTTCACTTTTATCAGTGTATGATTAGCAGGGCCTAGCACACTTGCTCCAGTATTACTTAAATTTAATGTAAAGTCACAGAATGAAAGACAAATGTTACCTATTTCTCCTAATATATTCTTTATGTAGCTATTACTGCTGTCAGTGGCTTGTAATGATATGTGGGAAATGAATGAAAGATTAAGACAGGTTTTTCCCTTGTAATGTAATTAATTGAAAGAGCTAACACACAAGATTGAGTATTTCAGCCAATTGATTTCTTATTTTGTCACCTAAGCCAGAGGCACTTGACTGGATGTAATTTTTGTTTAGTTTTGTTGAATGTAGTTTTGTTTTCTCCATCCTTCATTTGGACACATGATTCAAAACAATGTTATTTACATCTAAGAAGGGCAAAATTTAGAAAGTAAAATATGGAATCGATACCTTATTAACAGGATTTACAGCTGCAGGAAATTACTTTAGAGTCTGTTCATACAAACAAGCTTATGGAACTATTCATACTAGATTTCTTGTAATATTTTCTGTGAATCCACCTTCCTAAAAACATAGTTCTTTTACCAAAATAATTTGTATTTTAGAAGTCTTATTGAAGTAACATTTAAAGGTATTTCAAGTTTAAATAATTTTACCATACCTTTCAAGAAATAGAAAAAGCTGTACTTAAACAAGATTTTCAAAACCACATGTACACTAAGTCGAATGAGACACACACTTTGATACCTTTCCATGCCTCCCTGTGGTCTCAAGTACAATGTGATATTTTTAAAGAAAATACGTTTACTACCAAAAGTCCGTGATTTTTATCAAAGCTGCTTGTGTTGAGTTGCCTGAGTGCTCTCAATTGTGCTCTTAACACAACTCAAATGTGCCCATTCCTTGCAAGGTTAAATTGCTCACCCTCCCTGTTAGAGGGAGTTCAAACATGAGATGTCCTTGGTGCTCTTTGCAGATGTACCCTTTATCCATGTGTCAGCTTGCGGCTCAGGATGAGACAGTTGTTGGGTTTCACAACCTTAAAGGTATTTTTCCACCTTAAGTATGTGTTACCTGCTTTTACATAGTGTGTACTTATGTTTAGATATTTCTTCAAATTTTGTGCAAAGTTTTATTCCCTCCTGTTCCCTCCTTCTGCTGTCTGTTCTACATTCACTTGTACACCCTTTGGCTATTTTCCCCCTCAGCACCTCCTCCTGTTGTCCTCATCCTGGTTTTTGTTTGTTTGTTTCTTTGTTTGTTTCTTTGTTTTTTCCCAGTCTGTCCTGCTAACTATTTTCCATTCTCTTTTAAAGGCAGGTGATTATCTTTGCTTTTTCCTGCCTCTTTCAGCTCCTTGAACTCTTTCTTCAGTGCAACTGAGCCACTATAGGGAAGAAGCAGCCACTCTTCTGAGGGCTGCTAAGCAAACACCCCACAGGTCATTGTAGATTCACAGGCAACAACAGTCTGATGCTGGTATGCCATTACTGCAGCCCACTTTATTTGTTGTCAAGGATAAATAACTTTATGAAAATCAATGTAGGACGTTTTTAAAAAGGCAAGTAGCCAACCTATTATGCTATTTAAAACTGTTATAAAGCCTGCTGCTTCGCACAACGAAGTGGCTCTTCAGATATGAGCTGATAACTAGCTCTACAGAGTTGTAAGAACGTGGGAGTTTTCCTTTCTGTTTACTTAGGAGATGGTGCATGTGTCCGGGTGTTGGCCCTGCCGGGCCGGGCCCGGGCGGTGGCAGCGGCTGCAGCGGCCCCAGCGCAGGGCCCGGCTGAGCCCCTCAGCCACGGGCGGGCAGGCGGGAGAGAGCCCCGGGGAAAGCCTGGGCAAAGGAGGGCACAGCGCTGCCCGGCAGCCAGGGCTGGGCCAGGGCACCCGAGCGAGAAACAGCCCTGCGAGCCCCGAGGGGACAGTGGGAGCAGGGACGGGGCAGGAGAGAGCCGGCAGGGATGGCCCTGCGGCCGGGAGAGACCCCGGCGGGGCAGGGCTCCACCGGCGGCCCCTGGAGGGGACTTTGATTCGGCACTTATGCTGTTCTGCTTGGGGGGTCTTTGCACCTCCAAGCGTAGCCGTCATCAACAGAGGCAAAATACTATAGTCTTAGCTTTGTCTAAGTGGGGTGACAGCAGTCCTTCCCTATCCCACTTCACACCAGACATGATTAACACGTTGTAAAATTTATGTAAACCAACATTTGGCAGGTAACATGAAGATATTACTGTGTAACAGGTGTTAAGAGCACTTTCCATGCTTTCTAATCCCCATGTCATATATAAAATTCCCCATTCATTACTGTCCATGACGATAAAGGGAATTAGTGTTCCCTGATTAGTTTTGAGCTGTGAAGATGTGTGCTTCAGTTTGCCTTAAAGCTGGATAATTCATTAGTCACACTGTTGAAAGTTCCTAGTCTATTATATCCCATAAGATATTTTCCCAGAGAAATTTCTATCCTCCTAGTTTGTAAGGCTTTTAGTCAAAATGATTAATATTCTCTAGTGTATAGTATGTTGAGTCTATTTGTTTCTTTATTTGTTTGTTTTGCAAATGTTCCATTTTCAGCTGGAATGGAGTTAATTTTCTCCTTAGTAGCTGTGCAGTGTTCTGAGTTTAGGATGATAATAATGCTGATTAAACACTAATGTTCTAGTTGATGTTGAACAGTGCTTACCCTTAATCAGGGACCTTTTAGTTTCCCATACTCTCCCAGTGAGCAGGTACAAAAGAAGCCACGAGAGAGCAGCTGACCCAAACTGGCCAAAAGGATATTCCACACCACAGTACATCATACCCAGGATATAAACTGGAGAGAATGGCACAGGAGAGTTTGATCACTTGTCAGCATCAGTTGGTGCACAGTGTGCTGGTACAGTCAGGGGATGGTGAACTTTGATATTCTGCATCAGTCCTCTTGGGTTTTACTCTTGTCTCTCATGTTTGTCTCTCTTGTTGCTGTTGCTACAATTGTTAATATTATATATATTTTTTTTTTTGTTAATTTCAAATATTAAACTCTTATCTCAACCCATGGATTGTATCTCTTCCTGATTCACTTTTCCATCCCAGGTGGATGGGTTTGAGAGGTAGTGAGCAGCTGCATGGTCTTTAGTTGCTGGCTGTGTTTTAAATGGCCTTTTAAGTAAGCAAGGAGTTTTGTATAGAAAGCTTATAGTTTTTAGATTTTTAGAATGATAAAAATTTCTTCTAAGAATATTTTTTACTTATATTCATGAAGTAAATATTGAGGTAAGGTTCTCAAACACCACACAGCATCAAACTGAAATCATTAGACATCTCAGATAGGAAATAGGTAGACCTAGTCTCAAGTTTCATTTCTAATTTCTCAATTTTTATTCTAAGTGGTCTACCTTATTTAGCTTAATCTTTTGGACATGACTCAGAAATTAGGAATCATTATATATTTTAGGATATATATTAAGATTCTTGTATGGCCATCTAATTCTAAGATAATAGTAAGTAGACCACCTTGTTTGTAGTTTCAACTGATTTATAGTGAAAACAATGCCAGATTCCTAAGTAAATTCATCCTGATGGATCCAGAATTACTTGCTTTTTGGATTTAAAAATTAGAACAATACTATGGCTTCCACTCTAATGTAGTACAAACCACTTAAAAAATTAATTAATGAAGATGCATTCTTCATATTTTAAATATTATTACTGGTATTGTTGTTTTCATTATAATTGCTGTTATTCTGTTATAAGAAATAAAATAAAGATGACTCCAATCTGTTGACATGTTTGATAGGAACACCTATATATACATGCAGCTATCTCTGCATAGCTCCTCTCCATGGTGCCAGAAGAGAGGATGGGACTAGAAAAGGAGATCCAGTGCAAACAACCTTCCCTGGCCTGAGACATGTACCAGAAACTACAAGAAGAAAAGCCATCACTTGTATGTACCATGACTAAGCTGCAGCACAATTAGTCCTAAGGAACTCACTATTAGGAAAACTATCTAGAAATAAAAACCAAAACCATGGAACCTAAGGGTCAAAGGGCTTCTGGCCTAAAGGTTTCCCTGATTCTACTAAAAACCTCTTCACACATGCAGAATACATGCTATGGGAATCAAGACATGCAGAGAAATTGACTGAGCTAGGTCAGAATAAAATTGTTATTTATGACTTAGGATATATTTGAGCCACAAATGTTGGAGGCTGGGAGAGGGTTTTCAAGGAAAATCACTGCATTTTCCATTTTCCATATTGTTCCTTAAGCATCTGCTGCTGGCAGCTGCTGCCAGTCATGTAGACCACTGGTCTCAGCTGATGTCACAATTCTTATACTTTTGTAAGCCAACATAAAGCACAGCTGTGATGACATTGATAAGAGAGCACATAACTAAAGAATTATATTAAGAGCTTATGGCAGGGGTAGCAAAATTCTGGCAGGTGTCTCTGAACTAGGACACAGGACTATTATCAGTGACAAACGTCAGAAGAGATTAGGGCTTGCGTAGTCCCAGCTCTGTGCTAAATGGCCTGTATAGCAGCAGTTGGAAAGACAGGAACATGTATGCCAACTGTGTGGTTGAGTGGACCATCCTAAACTACTCAGGAGGGCATTTTCCAAACCTAGTGATAGTAAAGAAGAGGAAACCCATCAACATTAAAACAAATTAAATGGTAATTTAATGGGAGTATTGTAAATTTTTGGAAACAAATAAAGAGTTGACTTGAGAAGTACAAAATGGTTATAATAACTTGCAGTGGTGGAGACAAAGGAGAGGATAACAGAACAGCACTGAATATCTGATTTGACATTGCTAGAAGTCACCCTGCTGGCACTTGTCCGTGTCTGAGGGAGTCGCTCCTTCTCAGAGGCAGCAGTGGTCCAGAATACAGCAGGGAATGTTCCAGTGTGCAGCAGGGAGGGATCCACACCTCAGTTTGTATGATCCATGCTTTTGTACATATATCACCTCACGGGCTGTGCTCGTGTGTATGTTGGAGGGTTACAGGAGGTAGGGTGGAGAGCTAGACGTTCTGCTAGGGTTTATGCACACACCCTCTGACATAGGTTGTGATCACAAAACTTTTAAAGATTAGCTAGAGAAGGGTACTTCAAAATTAATAGGTATGTGAGGGCATTTTGTAGGCGTCTAAGACAATGGTGTATCTGTTGCAATTATGATACTGACCCTCAACATATAGTTCAGTGATTACCAATTAACTATGTGGCAATAAACCTCTTCACTGCTGATTCAATTTAAACTATGACAGTTGAACAAATTTCCCCTGTGAAATCACCTGCTCCAACTGCTATCCTCCTAAACCATAAAGGATGACAGACAAAAAAGAGTGAGAGTGGACTGGTATTGTTGACATTCAGATTCCCTTTCTGATATAGAAGCAAATTACAAGCATTTGAGATTCTACTTTTGAAAGAATGCAAAAAAATGCATTTATGATCTGTTTTTTCTTGGGCAGAGATTACAACATTTGGGAGGATTTTAGGGAGATACGGCAGGGAGAGCATCAGTATTCTCAGTTTTGAGTGTGAGGATAAACATGCCTTCCAGTGCAGATGGCTGTATCAAAAGGAGTATCCACTGCATTTAAAACATAATGCGATGAACACTGCTGACAATATTTTTCCTCTATTTGAAGGTTTCACAGGAATCACAGGATTCAGCTTCTGGAAGGCACATGGTCAAACTGCAGTCTTAAGTGCAGCAAAAATACTTTAATATTGAGGTCATCCTGAGAAAACCTAATAAATCAGCAATTGTTTTAAACTCACTTTCAGAATTCATGAAGACAGTACCAATGCATTTCCTCTGTACATACATGTACAGATTTACTGATGGTGAGGAGTGGAATGGAAAAGCTCATATCCTCACATGCTAAAAGCCAATACAGCATGTAACTTGTCACACAGGAAAGAGAGAGAAACTGTACCACCATCTTCATTACTACATCCACAGGGCTACAAACCTCAATAAAGTCAGTGGTAAAAAATAACCTTTTATTTTCTATTTCAGGGGTCTTTTATTCTGCTGTGCTTTAGTTGTAGAATAATACTGAGTACCAGACATTATAAATTACCCGAGTAGTTCTACATAGCCTCCTGAATATTTCTAATGTGATGTGATCAATAAGGCTAGTATTGTAAGAATGTGATCCTGTCTGTCTAAATGGTTTCAGATTGAATTTAGATTTTTAGACTCTGTGGATTTTATAACATAAATCATCTGTATTTCAAACTAAATATTTAATGCAATCAACACTTGTAAAAGCCTCCCACAGGATTTCACTACACCTTCAATGTACTTCATTGTAATAGAGACCCTACAAAAAAAGCTGTTTATTGCAAATTGAGAGAACTAAACAAAGCACTTAAAATCCTTACCCTTAATAAAACAGAAGTGGAAAAGCCAGAAGAATGACCCAACATTGGACGGACTTTTATTTTTCCTTTTGAACACTTATTGGTTGTAGCAGAAATTAATTTCCACTTGTAAATTCTTTACACAATTTCTTATCAGCTTGTTAAGTTATTAGGTGGGACCCTTATTTACACCAGTCATACAATCAGTCAGTAAGATTCATTATTCAACAGCATATTGCAATTTGCATAGCAAATATCAATCTGTAAAATCATACTCCGGTGAGCACTTATTGCAAGTTAAATTATGATGCACATTAATGTTGGAGAGTTTCCTGGTGAATTTTATATATCTGCAGCATAATTTAGTTTTATTAAACATATAATCATAGAGTCATATAATATACATAGTCATATAATTATATAAAACTTGTTACAAAAGAAAAGGTATAATTGACACCATAATTGCAATTTAGTTATTGTTCAGTTTAGCTGTATTTCTGTGTAACAGATGAGATTCTAAATAAGAATAAAATACTAGAATCAATGCTATTTTTTTCCTGTCAAATATTAGGTGTTAATCATATTTAAAGTTAGGAAATTAGTTTGCTATAATCAGAATTCACAACTGAAGAGGAAGTGACAAACCTGTCAAGGCTTAGATAACACTGGCAGCTTAGACCTGCCATTTTTTCTCACTGGTTACATCTTATTCTGACAGTAACCATACAAATTTCAGTGGAAATAGTCGGAACACTTACAAGTAGTCAGCATGAGCAACTGGAGCAGAATCATCAGCTTCTGTTCAAGAGGTGACATTTGTAGCAGAACTTCCTGGCTTCCTTTGCTTCTCACATCTCAAAATACTCTAGGAATATAGAACTTTCAATGCTTTGCAAAAAACTTTGAATTTTCCTGGGATACTTCTAGATGGAAGGTACCTCAGAAAGGCTTTAGGTCAAGATCTTACTCAAAGAAGGTCAGGTTTGAGTAGGTAACAGAGGTCTTAAATCAATCAGTTTGAAAAACATCAGAACAAGAGACTGTACAGCCCTGCTGAGCAGCTTATCTCTGGTCAATATTTGACTGTAGCAGTGGTGAAAAGTTTTTCCTCATATCCAGTCAGAACTCACTGTGTCATGTGTCTGTCATCCTCCCGTGACACAGTGCTGTGAAGTGCTGGGCTCTCTTCTTGAGAGCACTTTGTAGATCCTGGCACACTGCTGTTAGTTCCTCTTAAAGTGATATCTTCTCCAGGCCAAACAAAAGTCCCCAGGCCTCTCTTTGCCAGCTATATGCCCCAGTCCTTACCATTCTAGAAAACCAGGGGGAATAGAGACCATCAATACCAGGGACCTGTTGATAACCTGTTGATAAGTGAGTCCCAACCTTGGATGTGGTATGCCAGATGTGCTGGGCATAAGAGGAAAATCCCTCCTCTCCACTTCTGGCTGTGCCCTAGTGAGTACCTCCCATGGCACTGTTGGCTGTTGCTGCAACCAAGGCACACTAATACATTCAGTGTGTATCTATCATGATCCCCAGGTCCCTCCCTGCAGAGCTGCCCTCAGCCAGGCAAGCACCATCCTGTACAGCTGCACAGGTTGCTTCCTGCCCGTGACAGGACTTGGCTCTTTTCTATCCTTGTTAAACTTGAAAAATTCCTTTTAGCCTACTCTTCAGCATATACAGGTCTCCAAGAATGACAGAACAATGTCATTCCTCTACTAATTATAAGTAATCACTTAAACAGCTGTCTTTGTCCTCATATCTCTAAACAGAATTCTCCATCATGAACTCACAGTAAGACAACAAATTCTATTAAGTCAATTGGGAACACAACTACTATGAATCAGTTGAAGCAGCATAGGTTTTCCTGTATTCAGTAGCATTTTTTGGTCTCTGTCATGCATATTCTTAGCTTAGTTATGAGCAGTGAGCAGAAAGCCAGAAGCAACCTCAGTTCCCTCCTGGGTTTCATCGTAGTCTGCAAAAGTGAGAGTTACTTAGCATAGAGCTCATACCAGCTGTTGTCTGGAGCATTTTCTAGAACATAGCACTTCCACAAGGAATGTTAAATATGTCTAATACACTTGCTTTGTGAAAGCTGGTCAGTGCATCTAGCAGAACTGTATGTACCTGAGGGTATTTAATTTTTGTTGCGAAAGAAGACTGTGCAAGAGTTTCTTCCTTGCTGCTTTCAAGAATGACTCATTTAGGATCTTCCACACATTCTATCTTTAACTTTTGAAAAGTACTAGACAAGAAATGATTAAAAGGAGAGACAGGAAGAGGAAAGAAATATTTTCTCCTAGCTAGTGATAAACTATTTAAGAGTATTTTACTTGAAGCATGTTTTAGGCAAAAATTAAAACTATGATATTATAATTCTCAAATTGTATGAAGTAGTTTTAGCACAAATATATGTATGCATTCCTTTACATGTAAACAATAATAATATGTATTTACTGTTATTTTAAAATAGATAGGAATATTAAAACATTAGCTTTTGAAATTTATTTTTGACGGTTACTAGAGACTGGACTTCTTTACTGATATTTATAGTAGTTTAAAGAGCTTTAAAAACCACAGTCATCATCTTGACATTATTCTGGATTCAACAAATGCCTTCAGAGTTGTTCATACTTTTGCAAAAGATGTGACAATTTTGATTTATGCTTTTGAGAAAAAAAAATTATTCAGCATGCCAATCAAAATTATGAATACAGAGAAAATATGAGAGCCATCTAAAATAGTATGAGTTTCATTTCTTTTCAGTAATGTTGTCATAGAATTTAAATAAACAGCTTCTCAGTATCAGGTAGTAAATTTAACACTTGATGTATGACAGATGTTCCTGAGTCCAAAGAAGAAGGCCAAAATTAAAAAGCAGCCTTCAGACACTGAATGCAAAATAATCTATTTTTCATGCACTGCAGCAGCAAAAAGATTCTGGATGACCAGCTGGACGCTGAGTTGGATTCCCTAATGGTCTTGCCTCAAGGACTTTTCTTAACAATTAAAGCCATTTGCTTTTATTATTTTTGACAGGCACAACAGTCTGGTTACAGGTGTGAAAATCTGCTTAGAAGGGAAAAAACAAGGGAATGAAGATGCCAAATAATCTGGCAGACTGGTCAGTACAATTGTCTTCATAATTTTGCTCACATTTCTGTAGGTGCCAGATATAGTATAAAAACCAGAGACATACTTTTTATGTAAAAATAATGCCTGCTTTGTGATTTCAGTCAAGGTGATCTGTTACCAAATGCTGGCTGGATTTATGACCATCTGCCATGCAACAATGAGGCAATGGTCTGAATTAATAACACTTCAAGAAAACAAATCTATTGGATTTTGGGGTTTAGACCTTTCAACTGCCAACACAACACACCATATAGTGCTGACATAAAACTTTGTAATAGCACAAACTTAAAAAAACCTGAATAAAACCAATGATTAACCTAGTCAGAATAAAGTCCTGGCAGTTTAAATCAGAAATTATTATGTAAAGTTTTTATGTTTTCAAGGATAGATATGTGTTATCCTATACAAATATATTCTGAGTTTTCAGTTATTTGATCACATGAAATTTAGTCCTTCCAATTATAAAGTATGGCCCATTTTCAAACAGGTGAAATGAGCAGCTTGACAATATTCATCCTTGGCTATGTCATGTTAAATTTTATTTTCACTTTCAAAAAGTACATTTTATTCTCTTAAGTCCCTAATCTGGGCACCCAATCATACATACATAATTGAAAGCCTTTTCCTTCACATTTTTAACAGGGGCTTAATTTTTACCTAATTACAT
Source organism: Regulus satrapa (assembly GCA_013396955.1). Taxonomy (NCBI): domain Eukaryota; kingdom Metazoa; phylum Chordata; class Aves; order Passeriformes; family Regulidae; genus Regulus; species Regulus satrapa. The sequence goes on along the minus strand of VWZN01010635.1, from coordinate 17,234 downwards.
ACCTGGCTGCTGTATGATCATATTTAAAAATATAATTCTTATATTCTGCAGCTGCAAGGAAGAAAATAAACACTGGCTTTCTACGTAAACCTTCATTTTAAAAATCAGAGGTAATTCTGATTTCAGCATTTTCAATAACAAGTTAAGAAAGAATAAGACCCTTTTAGGGAATAAGCAAAGCAAGCTAACCCTCACTGAGTTTCATGATGTTGTCAACAGCATCTTAATCTTCCAATTATTAAATAGGCTCATGAGATGAACCCAGATTATCACTATTTTCAGAGAATTATTTTTCTAGTAGTGCTATTAGCATATATATTTGAACAATTGTAATTCTGAATAATTCACCTTTCAAAGGTGTGCCAGTCCTTGGTCCCTAAGAAATTAACAGGCACTGCATATAATACTATAAGATTCACCTTTCAGAGAATTCAGATGAACTTTAGTGCACTTTCTAATGGCATTCTTTGGCTTCAGAGATCTGCTTTTCTCTCATAAAAACTCCTCTCTTCCTCCTCTGTGAATGCTGATGTTAGCAGCAGCAGTAACTAAAATGCAACATTGCTTTTGCTGATGAAGGCAAGAACAGAGACATCTGGCTCACAGAAGCAATTTGAGTGGGTTTGTCAGAAGGTACTTTACTGGGATATGGAAAGGCCCTTGAGGAACACTAACTGAAGAATGGGAAAAGTTTGTATATATGAAAAAGTGCCCAGAATCCATGTTGGTTTTTAATGACTTCTTTGAGCCTGCAAAGCAATAAATGAACTAAACAGTATTCAATTTTGTGAGGCCTTCTAATGTTCTTGTTGAATTTCCAATATATGACAGAACAAATGCTGGAAAAGGTCACATTAGCCTTAATGCCCGAAATAGAATTTCTTTTTTAAAGGAAAAGTACAATTTGATGTAAGATGTAGATTTCATTTAATACAAACATATCAAATTGCAGGCTTAAATCTACTTGCACCCTGAACATTTTCAACACCTTTATGAGTAATAGTATCTTCAACACTTCTCAGTCTCATGAATGAAAACGTTCTTAAAAGACAATTCTTTAGGAGAGTTCACATTTTTAGATTTAAAAAAGAGATTATTTCAATCCTATCTATAATGATAATAGCTTCAGTTAAAAAGAAAAAAAAAAGTAATTTTTTCATTTAGTAGATAACAAGAAATAAAAGTTGTATCATCTTATCAAAAAAGAATAAATTAAAAGAATAAGTACATCACCTAAAATGAAAACGATTTCTGGTTTGGTGCAGGTCAAAATAAATAAATGTTCAGAAAAATTTAGAATCACTTCTTTCTAGCACAGTTTAATTCCATGGCAGGAGAAATGTGATGACTGAAACAAAAGGAATTCCATCTTTTAATGGGCTTGGAAGAGGGCGTGTGCTGGACTGGGGTCGGGACCAGAGCCACTGCCACTGCTGCAGCTACTGCCACTGCAGAAGGAGACAGCCTCTCTTTGGGAAGTATTTTTGTTTGTCAGGTGGTGAATAGCCTTTCTGTGGGTAAAACAGTCTGTTCACTGCGGTTAATATTGTTTTTATTGTTGTTTTTGTTGTGGTTATGATTATTGCAATTTTTCAGTAAATTGTGACTCCATCTTAAGATTTCTCTTATAATTTCTTAAAATAAAGACCATAACAATGATCTTTTCTTCACTATTGAAAGGGAGAAGCTTGAGTGAGTTTAATTTTCCTGCTTGGTTTTAAACTAGCACAGTCTGGGTCTACAAGGTCAGGCTAGGTGTCCAACAACACTTTGAATGACTGCAACAAATGCTGAGATTAGCTTCAAGAGAAGGAAGATACTCCATATGGATTTTCTGCAATAATTTTGTTAGGTTTTTATTAAACCATAGAACCATAGATCAAGCAGACACTATGTATGAGTCAAAAAGATACTGAAATCTGCATATATTGCAGATATGCACCAACTCCTAAATCCTGTGCATGGGCGACTATACTGGATATTTCCTAGTGGTCTGGCACACGCAAGAAATCATTGGTGTTCAGAACACAAATCATATAATTATAGGGTGGTTTGCATTAGAAGGGACTATAAAGATCATCCAGTTCCAACCCCCTTTCTATGGGCAGAAAGACCTTCCACTAGAGCACGTTGCTGCACAACCCATCTGTATGAGAATTCGACCTCTGATTGGGGCAATATACCTACATGGATTCCATTATCAGAAGGAAAATTATGATTATTTATTATGACCTATGTGCAAGAGCAGAGAAGCAGCAAGCATGCAGGCAAGCAAGCCGAACAACAGACAGCAATCCCCTCTGTCCAAAACATCCAGAGTATATTGATAAGGCAGAATCCTGTACTGAGCATAGATTGGCTAACCTCTGTAAACATCAGGGTGTTATGTGTAATTCTCCCAGCATTCTCAAAATGATCTCAGGGCCAAGTGTTTGGCCCATGTTGTAGGCAACACCCATCCAATGTGGCCTTGAACACTTCCAGGGATGGGGCATCCACAGCTTCTCTGGGCAACCCATTCCAGTGTCTTGCCAGCTTCATAGATCTAAATTTCTTCCTAATATATAATATTGTCCTCTTTCCTAGTAAAAAAAAAAAAAACAAAAAACCAAAACCAAAAACAAACAAACAAAAAAAGTCCTTCAAATACACAGTAGGGTGAGACAAAACAGATTTCTGCTCTTGCAACACTGGACCATGACCATGAGCTTCAAAGAAGTTTGATGAAGAGGAAAAAGTATAGAAAACACACACAGGTAGCAAACAAAGGTAATTGGTAAACAGTAGCTCTTGAGTGACATTTTAAAAGAAGTGTGCAATCAAGATTTAGCCACTGTTATCACAAACTTAGCAGAAGATGTTAGAGTCCTCAATGAAGAGAAGCTACATCTCAAATCCCAAAACAAGACAAATACATTTCATGTATTGACTAAAAGAAAATTTTTAATGAAGAAGAAATGTATGGTCATCCCCAGTGAACTCTATTGTTTTCAAATTTATAGTTTGGCTTTCAAACACTGACTTGGAAAGTAAGAGCTAAAAGAGAAATATGTATGTCTGTGATTTTCAACTCTGTCTGATACTAACTACATTCAGTATTGCTAAATCTTTAAAGTAAAGGAAGTAACAGTTGTAAGTACTTGGGCTAAGAAGCAGTTACTGTCAGTATCCTAGGGATGGTTCAGGTGATGGACAGACTTAAGTAGTACTGATCCCATCCAGTGAAAGCTCTGTGAAAATACGTACCTTAAAGGTTAGGAGTTATGAACAACGATTTTTGATCAGGGGATAAAAGACCTGAATAGCTTGCAATAAGCATCATACATACAAATCATCATAATTTCCTCCATAATTACTGCGTGCTGGGAATCCCACAGCAATATGGATAACTCATAAACATTAGTTTGCTTGAATAGTGTTATTACATGATGAAGATTAGATGGATTTCAGTTGTAATGTAATTAGCCTGTAGAAAATATGCAGAAGTAACCGAGGGAACTCTTGCAATTGTATATCCTAGTGCCAGTGGAATTTCTTCCTAATTACTATTAACAACAACAAAAAAATTATTGTTTGTAAGTAAATATTTTAATTTTCATGGAGAGAAATGCCTATGTATTGACTGACTGTTTTTCTATGTGACTATATCATAGAATAATAGAATGACAGAATAACAATGACTGTGCTTCATTTACACTCTACAGTGCAAATTTGTTATTTCAAAATTTGCACTGAAAACACCGACCTATATCCCTATCCTTTTAAGGATATTACATATTTTATATAAAAATAAAAATGTATATGTAATAAGCATTACACATTTCATATGAAATATATTTTATATTTAATTTTTTTATTAATTAAGGGTTTTTTGGGGGTGTTCTTTTTTCTGGTTTTGTGTTGGTCTTGTTGGTTTGGTTTGTAGATTTTTTCTTTTTGTAATTTTGGGGTTTGTGTGTTTTCTGGAGATTATTTCCTCATTTCAAGAGAAAATTTTTTAATTAGGTGACAATCAAAAGTTTTCTTTTTCCAGTTTATGATGGGATTTAAATAAAAAAAAATCAGACCTGTTTTTACTAAAATCAAAAAGGGAGAAAAATAAATAACAGACAACTTTCCTTCTGACAAAATGTTTACTTCATCAAACACAAAAGCAAACAGATAACTACTTAGTGGGTTTTTAAAAATATATTTATGGTTAATAAAATTGATATTTTACTGGAGATGCACCTGTAAATGAGAAATCCTCTGTAGCTGGGATTCTGTAGCCAGTCAGAATTAACGGGATTAACAGGACACCTGGGTGTTACAGTCTGTGGCTATAACAATGGTTGATTGTGAAGAGTCCTTTTGTCTCTCTGACACTTTAAGATAAAAATCTGCTCAGACAAGCTACTTTCTATTTCCAATAAAAATGTCTTCATTGGAAGACAGAAATGTTTTCAAATATATGATTTTAATTAATATTTGAATTTTCATGGTGTGACACTTCTGAGAAACTATTGCTGCTTGCTTCCCAAGTCCTACCAGGCTGTACTTTAGCATTTGAATACTTTAAACAGCTTAGAACATGAATGGCCCAAACCAATCATTTTAATTTCCATAAGTAATGCTTAAGTTACTATCATCCAGTAGCCAGTAACAGCAAACATCACCAAAAGCAACAGTTTATCATCCTATATTATCTAAATCAGACATGCAGCATCTTAGCTAGTGATGATTTTTATTTCCATTTCTTTGGTTTTAGAGTTGTTCTTTTCCACTTTCTGAATCCTTCTGATAATGCTCCAAGGATTGAGGTGAAAAGAATGAAATCAAATTTTACAAAAGGGTCATACAATTTTTATATCATTTTTACACTGTGTTCTCAGAGACATGTATTTTTCCTTTGTAGACTCCTCTTTAACAAACTTCATTTGTTGATTAGGGAAAACACATATATTCCTGAAAGCATAAAAATCTTGCAACATGGAGCAATAAAATCCTTTAAAACCAAGTCTGTTTGAAAGACAGAGGGAACAGAACTAATAGTATACAAGTCATGGCAGAATATAGCTGTAATCTGCTCAAATACAATCATAGAAGTAAGAGATACATCAGGTTTTTGTTGGCACAGAAGGCAATATCAAAGCACTTATGAGTACAGGCACTGTGCTCTTTTTTACAACAGTACTGCAGTGTCAAACCTGTGCAGACAAGAGGCAAAGTTAAATCACATCATAAACCCAAATAAATGGTATTTCAGTAAAAAAAAAAATCCTAATAAATTTCCTATGTAAGTCATATTATTTTCTTCCTAATTTACATTCTTACCTGAATACCAAATATACACCATACTGTAGGTCTATAGCACCTACATATAGGTTGTATAAATTAATTCACATTCTAAGATTCAGACAATATAAATATTATTTTTCTTCATTTGGTCTTTTGAGATACTTTTCAATATTGAGAAGACAGCACATTAAATTGGAAAATAAATTGCTAAGGTAGAACTCCTTGTAAAAATTCTTGCGTCAGTAAGGAACATGATAAGCCTAGGTACAACATACTTAGGTATAGTTTGCTTCATAGCTATTTTTAAAGAAACAAAATGACAAGAAAGAAAATTTCAATGTGTATTGGCATAGGGAGTTTAGGGCAGTGGGAACAGTGGAAATGCAAGTTTTACCTCCAATGAAGTGCAAATTGTAATGTATCTCCTTCTAAGTTCAGCTTGCGCAATTTTACATGCAAGAGCCCTTTGTTTTACCCAATATGATGCCACAAGTTCAGCATACAATAGAGTGAGGGTCTATTGTACTCTATTCTGAGAGAATAAATGCCTGTAGTCACTGAATTTAGAGATAAACCACAGGTATTCAAAGAGTCTGACTATCAAGACTAATATAAAATAAAGTAATATACAGTAAATATATCGTGCTAGTAGATAAACTGGCCCAAGTGGTAAGTAATGCTCATTACATAAGAACCAAACAATATGGAAGCATATGCATTTTAAAAGTTTACTTAAAATTTGACTATATGAAAAATTATGCTTGTATGTACCTTTTGAGATTTTTTTCCTCCTACCAACACAGTTATCTACAGTGAATTAATTGGAAAAAATATTTTTAAATATTATTTATATTTTAATTAAATGTTCTACATTTTTATTGAATTTTCTTGAAAACAAGCAACTAGAAAAATGTTTCTGCAAAATTCAGATGACATGGTTTCCATTTTGTGTTGGGGAAAAGAGTGTAATTTGTTCTCAAGGAATGGAGATCACTACTTTTTATTATGGTTACCTTCTGTTTTGACATATTCGGTTTTCATTCAAGAACTTACTCCATAATCCAGTCCACAGTGTGTAACTGTTTTGTATGAAAATCCTTATGCATTGTCATTTTTAGGGTGAAGTTGGTTGCTGTGCTTGTTTCCCCAGTAAGATGCAAGCAGTTTCAGTGTTGCTTATACATCTTGATCATAGCACTTGTCAATAAATTGTTCAGGCAATTACACACTTGTTCTAAGTTGTCTCCATGAATTCATTAAGACAACTTTTTTACAAAATTCTAGACCTGCTGAAGATATTAGCAACAGAGCAATTTTGAGGCAACCTAAACAGTATTGAAGTACAGTCTACTGTTCCAAGACCAATTTAAATGCCTACTCACAGTTATAAGGTATATTTTACATCCTGTACCCCAACAGCTTCCATTTGAAGTTCCAGACTAATTATTTGACAAATACATAGAGTCCAAGTATATTTTTTTCTTACAAGAGAAAGGGAAGAATAAGTTAAATTTTGAAGTTACCACTTCAAAGAATGACAATGGGAAGCAGAGATGTTCTTATTATGTAGCAAACTTTATTCTATGATTCCCTAGTTTCAGCAGTTAGTCACAAAAACAGATATTGAGGTACTGCATAATAAAGAGCATGCCATAGAAGAAAGTTAACTAAAGGCCCACATACGCACAAATATCAGGAATGGCAATCCAAGAAAGATTTTGGTATCATGTTATTCCTTCTATGTAATTTTTGTATTTTTTCAAAGTACCTTGCATTCTTAAAGGCAACCTCAAGCATTGCAGGCACTTGTTTGGTAGAGTGTGCATGAGTGAAAGCCCTTTGTGACACACTCCTTTTCTTTTCCATTTGGAATTGAGTTCGAAATAAGTGAATTATCAGAATAGTAAGAGACCTTCTGCTACATACTAATTTCCATGAAGAATGACTCTAGAATTTCTGAATTTCATTGACTTGAGCTACATGTAAAATATCTATTGCTTGATTGCCTACAATCCAAGACTGGTACACATATATAAAGGAAACAAGTTGCTTAGAGCACTCTTATTACTTTGTCTATAGTTTTCTCCACAGGAGGCTCATAAACCAGTCAAAATACACAAACATTCATCTCAGAAAACAAATATTAACTGGTATTTACTTAACAAGACTCTGGCTATATAATCTTTATCAGGAGATTGGGTTTAAACATTTTCAGTTCTTTTGACATATGGAAAGGCATAATCCATCGGTACACTCAGTGTACCGAACACATCGGTACTCAGTGTTCATGGATTTTGGATCCAAATTATGTCTCATTTACTGGGAAATTTCCAACCCAGCTATCTAGACAACTGTTCAGCCTTTCAAGTTTTCCTGACCTGTGATGGTCTGCTGAAAGGAAGCAGGAGTGGATTCACTGTCCTTCAGATCTGCCTGTGTTGGTGTAGACAGAGCCACTCTCCAAACCAACCATCTCCCTGAAGATGTGCGGTGCACTCATGCAGATTCAGTGCATTAATTAACTGTAATCACTTCTGCTCTATGTCTCATGGATGTATCTTGAAAACCACTATTTACCATTTTAATCACCTGAAAAATTATTAGATTTGAGTTCTACTAGGGTTTACACTGCAGTGATGTCTACACTGACAAAGCAGTACTCACTTTTGTAGTTTGTTTGAGTTGGATATTTAAGATCTGAGCATATAATGAACACAAATTATTTGTTAAAAAATGCAATTGATGAAAGAAAAGTAGTTAATACCTTCTGGTATTCACAGTCATATAGTTTTATAACAACTAAACACTTCTCCTTTTTGTACACATCCAATTCAGTGAAAATAGGTAAAGTTCTAAGTATGCATATTTCGAAGTAAAAACTGTAAGAGTCTAATGAAGATTGAATGCAATATTGCAGAATCAATGGCAACAGAAAGATTGTTCTAAACCTAATGCATGCATTTTCATGAAGAGTTATTTCTAGTTTATGGAAGGACATAAGTTTTAAGTTCTTTACCCTGAGTCTATACTTCATTAGTGGTCTGGAATTTTTTCAGACTCTACTTTTGCTGGATCCTGTCCAGTCTCTTGCAACAGAGTTACTCTGTAACTTTTGGTTTTGATTCAATGCTTTTATTCTTGGTCTTGTTTGAAAAATCTCACATGTTGAGGTGTATTATAAAACAATACCAAAACATCCTCCATTTCTTCCTAAGACAAAAGCACATAATTCTGGCAATTTAATAATTATGGAAAAGAGCAAATTTCTTTCCAGTAAGTCAGAACAAAATAATACAGCAGCTTTTAGCTTATATCTAACCATTTAAAATCAAAGAATGAATATGCTGACTTTGTAACTCAAGCACCATTTAATAACTAAACTAAATCAATGTAGAGGTAAATTTATTGAACAAAAATAAATGAACAGAGATACTCTGCACTCCAAATGATGTAGGGGTCCATGCACCTACACTGTTAAAAAAACCCAAAAAAACAAAAAAAAAAAAACCAACCCCCCACCCCAAAAAAAAAAAAAAAAAAACACCCCCCCCCCCCAAAAAAAAAAAAAAAAAAACACCCCCCCCCCCCAAAAAAAAAAAAAAAAAAAGCAGAAAAACAAACCAATAAGAAAACCCAGCCCCATAGTGGGATTGAAATTGCCTTTTAGCAAAGCAGGCAAAAAACTCAGACTGAGAATATGGGTTAAATGCAAATCAATAATAGATTAATTTTAACTGTCTGTACCAAATCCCACAATACATTGCGAAGAATTTTGTCAAGATGATTCCTGAATATTTCCAGTGAGGTAGACTCTAAAACCTCTCTGGGCAATCTGTTGCAGTGCTTGCTCACCCTCACAGTTAAGAAGTCCTTCCTCATATTTAGGTGAAACTTCTTGTGCATCAATTTTTGCCTGTTACCTCATGTCCTGCTGCTTGACACCACCAAGAAGAGCCTGGGTCTGCTCTCTTGACCCCTTCCCTTCAGATGCTTATGTTGATGAGGTCTCCTGTCAGTCACCTCCCCTTGAGGCTGAGCAGGCCCAGCTGTCCTAGCTTGTCTGCTTAAGAGAGATGTTCCAGTCCCCTCATCATTTTTATTGCCCTCCACTAGAACTGCTCCAGGAACTCTTGTACTGAGGAATCCACAACTGGACACAGAGCTCCAGATGTGGCCTTGCCAGGCTGAGTAGAACTGAGACACTGACCTATTTGGTGAAATTCCTAACACTTGCAGAAAGGTAGGGAAAAATATATCAATACATAGATATGCATATTTCCCCCCTTTAGCATCCCATTCCTTCATGTCTACTTTTGTTTAAGAAATCTACAGTAATGTGTCATGTTTTTCAAGCTTGAGGGCTGCTGCTTGTGAGATATCAATAAGGACAGATTCATAATTGACATCTCAGAATTCATCAATCTGAGCATTTCAGTTCAGATCAAATGTGATGTGAATGCCCAGACTATCCCCTCTTACTGTATTAGGCTTCGAATCAAAGAGTATGATCTTCAGAAATATGACCTAGATTCTTCTTAAATAAAATTAAATCTAAAGATGTGCTTCAGAAGTGCATGAGAAGTGCATTTTAATTGCTAATAGACTCAGCCTGTGGGATAAGACTAGTGCAATTCCTTCATACTCCTATGAAACACAGAATTCAACAATGGGTATTTTTCTTGTAATTAAATAAATTGGGCAAACAGACTTCCAAGAAGGTCCTGGAAGACCCTTCAGGAGCAGACCCATTGGACATGGAAGAGGAGCTCCAGAGCTCACCAGCTTATAAACAGCATTGATCAGTGGCAGCTATGTGAGGTACAGCTGACCTTCAGAGAAGAGTTGGAGGTACTGCTACTCCAGCCCTTCACCACAGGACAATAAACCAAACCAACCATACCCTGAGATTCATACCTACTACTTATAGCAGGAAACTGAGGTGCATTTTTCCCAGTTACCATGCAGGTACATTCTATTCTATGCAACCACAGATTTAAGCATACAGTAAATGTAGAATTCCCATGCTGGAAGCAGCACATGCTTTAAACTCTTAGTAAGACCTCTTGACATCCAAATAGATTATTAAGGGTTTGTTCCTTCAGTGCACTTTTTGCTTTTGTTATTTTTGTTTTATTTTCTTCTTCCCCTCTGAAACAGAATCAGTCACTGAATTCCTGCATATACTTTGTACAATTATGATACCATTTTACTTTCTCTTTCTATCATAGTAATTAGAAATTTACAACATTTGGGATTTTTCTCTTGATTTTATGTGCTTGCCTCCTACATTGATTTCTGTAAAGAAATGTCATCACATGAACTTGTCTTCTAAATACTATAGTTTAATACCTGGTGTGGAAAAAAAAAAAAAGGGGAAAAAAAAAAGGGAGATTGAAGGAACAAATCAGACTTTAATTTATAAACCCTACCACATTACTGAAAATCATTTGAGTACCAATATTCAGGAATTTAGTTCAGGAATTTATTTGTTTTTACCACTGAACTGTCCTTTAGAAGACACAGATATTCTATTATAATACATGGTAATTGCTGTCTCACACAAAGAAACTTGCAGGGGAAATATTTAAGAGTGTTATCACTGACAATGAGAAAATATTGGGTATCATCATTATTGCATTTATTTTAAAGCACCCAAAAGGAAAATAAACTGCCTAAATTTCACACAATGTTTCTTATGCAAAATAATGTCTGATATTACTCAACAGAAATTATTAATTCTTTAAAAAAAGCATTAAAACATTACATGGGTTCATATGCTATAGAATCTTTGCTTCCAAGGTTGTTTCTTATGCAGCAGAATATCTTTTCTTGTCTGTAACCTTCTTTCAATTATGTCTACTTGTTTATTTCTGAAGTTCCCAGATGCATGGATACATGTTTACTATTGTTGTTATTTAACATAAATAAGCAAAAAGATTTTTCTAGAAATCACTATAGGTTAAACTTATGGTGGATTTCTATATATATTACAAACCAAAATTGTTAAAAATAATATTTTGTGGTATGTGATTTTCATCTAAGAGCCCTAATTAAATGTGTTTTACTTAACTCTAATGCCAATACTTTTCTATTACAATTTTATTTTAGATATTTGAATAAAGAATATTTGCATATTTATTTGTTCTCTGAAAAGTTTCCATAAGTAGGCCATTTCCTAGATACAAATACCTAACAATTACTAATTGATTGCAAATATATAAAAAAAGAGCATATTAATAATATGCCTAGTGGTACTTTTCAGCTTAATAATAGCTATATAATGAAGAGATTGCTAAAAGGAAACACGAATATCCAAGTTAAATGAATTGCTTAAAATATTAGAAAAAAAAGCTTTGAAACAGCTTCTTCAATCTGAAATATGTGACTTATAGTGGAATTTAACTTGCTATACTTCAAGCAATTTTTGATTAATTTCTACCCATACTAAAAAGCATGTACAGTTTGATTGGATAATTATGTAGGTATTTTATCTCTCTTTCTGTCTTTTTTTTTTTTTTAAATAACTATAATATGTAAGTTAAAAGGAATAAATAAACACTAAAGCCTCCATACATTAGTCTTTAAAATCAGATTGAGTCATTCCTGTGAGCCTCTAACTGTACCTTCACACACTTAAAAGTTATTAAATTGAGATTTTTAGGTCCTTTTATGAGAAGAAGCATTAGAAGAGGGCCAAAATTATGCCTTTCCACAATGTCTTTATTGACTTTTTGNCCATTAATAACAAAGTTTTAATTTTCCTTGATGAAAACACTTAATGGGTGTTGCACAGTAAATTAAATAAAAGATCTCTTAATATTTGATAAGAAAGCTGAAGAAATCAGAGTTTTCAATTTGCTGACTATTGTTTTTGAAGTTTCCATGGGAAGAATAAAACAACTAAATGTATTTCCTTGGTAAATAGGTAATGGATGAGGGTTAAAACAAGTTCAGAACATTTTTCTTGACACATTTCACCCTGGGAATGAGACAAAGATTGTTGATTAATGGAAAAGCTGTAATTTCTTGGGCATGTAAGAAAGTACACTTTTTAGAAAAGTTGTCATTGCAAAATGTTAGTACACGCAATTTTCTAAGGAAAGGTTACTATCTTTCTAGCCTGCAGACTGGGAAACAAAGTATTTTGATAGGAAGCACATTTAAGGTAGGGCTCAGAGAGCTTGATTAAACTTTGAAATGCATTCTCCACACTTGAATGAATGACGTATTCAAGACATGATGACTTTGATAGTTGTTCTTAGAAATACTGTGACAGAGTTTCTTATTAAATTTTTAGCGACCTCAAAAAAGAAGGTGTGGCATAATGCAACCTGTCACATCTTATATACTGCCATCCACGTACTTTTTTTTCCTTGTTTCTACTCAGACTCTACTATTTCTTTGAATTGCTTATTCCCATTTGTATACACATAGGGAAAATTCTGGAGCTCTTACAGACAAAATTCCATTACTGAAATCAAATATACAGACATTCGTGTATACCCCAGAGTGAGACAACATATTGCCTGCTAGAATAGGCACCTTCTGCTAATGGATATTGATAGTTCAACCAAAGCTACAAATAATTAGCTTCTGCATGAGACAGTTTGCAAACTCTGTTTAACAAAAATGGCTAACAATATAGGAGATAGGAGTAGAGGGGAGACGCTGACGAAAACTAGTGGCTGGAATATTTCTCTTGTCAAGAATAGGGACTGTAGAAACCTATACATGTAATTTTAGAATCAGATAATACGGGATGTTCCAAAGCAAATCAATGCTTCTTTCAAAGAAGACTAGATTAGATGTAATGGACTTCTCAGAAGAGAAGTCTACAGAGCTAGGAGAAAAACCTTGACGTTTTGTTTTCCCAAAGAGAAAAAAGGATTCACTCTGAATCCAAATAGCTAGCTTTAAGATCTGCTTGGATTTCTCTTCTTTGTGTTTGAGTGTATCAACAATTTTCTTAACCTCTTGAAGCAAGGAAGATGTCAATGGAAGGAGGCAGCTATGACAGTGGAATATGAAACAGTGTCTTCTGCACTGAGAGTGATTTACAGTGCTAGCCAAGAATTTGTCACTTCTGTGACTGTCTGTGATAGCTTCACAATTTCAAGTGGGAAGAACTGAGAATTTAAAACATGATTCTAAAATGTGATTCCCTTGAGGAGGGAGTTGGTCCTTGCAAATATAAAATGTTAAACAAAAGGAAATATCAGGGTTGATTACAAAAGCTAAAAGAACCCATTGGTGTTCTTTAAAATCTCAAGCTGTAAATTTGGATATGATGTTGGAGAGCAAATTTAAATTGTTTTGTCAGGCACTGAAATACAATTTTCTTTAAAGAGAGAACTGTCTTTAGAGATTGATGTAGTTTATTCTTTGAAAAAAAATCCTAGTTCTTAATTACTTATAAATAATTAACTGTTACATTGCAATACATCTCAGAAGGTCAATTTCAATATTTATGTGTAAGATTCTCACAAGAAAACAAAGGACTATAATTACAATTTTAACCAATTTACTATTTTGAAGACACATTTGATTTTAATCTAAGGCATAGTCTCATGATGTATGCTTCCATAATTCAATCAGATAGTAAATGTTAAGGTAGCAGGAGGTTCACCATTAGATGACACTGATTCAGTAATTATTTATAGATATGTGCTGTAAACTTGTCCTCTTGAGCACTACATAAACAGCTTCTAGAATTTCCAGAACCTTAAAAACAAAATATGAAGACTCTCCTCTGTTTCTCAAACTTTTGGCTAATCTTTCTTTTCCTGAAGGTCTGCAATTCAATCTCCTTTTCATTCCCCTTCACACAAGAGTGTTCCACTATATTAAAAGCTAGCAGAAAGTCTGTTCTTCAAAAGTACTTCTGTATTGGAAAAGGATATTTGCTTGTGTCTGAAGATGAACTTGTCATTATAGTCCAAATCATCTTCTGAACCTTATAAATGTCATGTTGCTTTAAACCAGAGGTCAGCATGACCTGCATCCCATTTTCAACTGTACCAAAAGCAGATATTTGTGAAAGGGTAAAAGAACAAAGGAAACACCCAAATATTGCCTGTGAGATATATATACTGTCTTCAACAACCTGAAATACAGTCTGAACTATTTGTCACCATGAATTTCTAGGTAAGAGTATCAGTGGTTTTCTTTTCAATCACTTTTTTTTCCTAGTCATTTCAGGTCCATGTAAATAAATGTGATAGCCACACAGCAGGGGCAAGTAATTCAAATGCTTAATTACAAGTCAACTTATTTTACTTGCTTTGCATCTGTTGCTTGCTAGATTCATTTGATTTTACCTATTTATTTTACTACAATGGAGAGTAAATAGCTTGCTCCTTTTCTCTTTCACTAAGTCCCATTTATCTCCCTTTAGGGACTTTCAAGCTAAATTAAAACCGAATTTATTTAGACATTTCTTCACATAGTAAACAACTTCATAAGTTTAATCAATCTTGCTGACCTTCTGACAACCTTTATGAATTTGATTTAAGGTTCAACTGGACTGCACATCATTCTAAGTGTGAAGTCAACAATAGCGTGCTAGCTCTCTTAGTTCCATGCTTTCTTTCTATTACTTCCTAAGATTAAATTTGTTCTTTACTTAAAATCTTAAGAGGAAACACTGATTTCTCATTCATCTGAGATAAATGGAGAATTAATACATCCAGAGGATTCCTGTTTTCTAATCAGTAATCTTACCCATCATGGGAGTCCATATATTATGTAATGGAATCATCATCAGTGAAACATCCTAAGTTCTTTTTGGTCATCCAAGAGTAACAAGCTGTTCTACTGTACTCAGACAAATTATACTTCTGACTTAGGGCACAGATATATTGAGGAATGATATCCCAGTGTCTCTGTCATGTTCCAATTAGCTGCACAAAATTTTTCCAGCTTAGGAGGCAAGGAAAGGAAGCACCGCCAGATTTCTGCTGCTGATTTTCATAAGAGGTGAATGACTCACTAAAAAAAAGTTTAACTTCTTTTAACTCTGTTTGCTACAGCCATGTTTTAGAAGATACTCAATATGATTGGTCCAGTTTCCCCTTGTCCATCCCCTAAAGACATACAGAGAGAACTCCACCTCTGCACCCCACAGTTAGTGAGCCACCTAAAGAAATAATATATGGTGGTTAAAGAGAGTGATATAAGCATCAGCCTGATGTGCCTATCTCACATTTAACCCCAGTTTGCAGCTCACAACCTGAAGTACATTCTGGGCTTGGCTGCAGAGCCAACCCCCTTGAACATCTAAGCATACAACTATTAACTCTTGCAGAAAAACAAGCTGACACCTCTTATTGTGAAATATAATGGAAAGCTTTTACTGTTTTATAATAATTCTGAGTACAGAACTATTAAAATAATCAGAATTTATTTTTTGACAGATGAAAAAAAAATCAATGAGCCATCTCATTTGTAACATATAAGATACCTTTAAATTGTCAAACTTAATACCAGTTGCTAAACATGGCATCTGTTATTTTCCTCTGTTAATCAGTACATTAGAATTTAATCTGGCTTTAATCTCATTGATTCAAAGAACATTATTGTACTTAAAATTGTGT
>VWZN01010632.1:9688-24976 GCA_013396955.1 Regulus satrapa | reverse complement strand
CATTCTGGGATTTTTGATAAATCAAATTTCTCAGTAGCCCAGTTTGGAGAGTTGGCCTGGAGCTGAGGGATGGGGTGATGGAAGGAAATCCTCTGTCTGACTCTGCAGCTCCTACGACTGCCTCCTGGACGACCCCTTCGAGCACCAGTGGCCCACGTTACCCGAGCTGCCGGGAATTAATTATTCCATGGACGAGCAGTGCCGCTTCGACTTCGGCGTGGGCTACAAGACGTGCACGGCGGTGAGTACGGGCTGTGTGGCCATGCCACCCCCTCTGCCCAGGATCCCCAGCCAGCCTGGCTGCCCCCAGCCTGCTGCTACTCGCTGCTGCTGTCCCAGCCCAGCTCCTCTGTGCTCCCCAGTTCCGCACCTTCGACCCCTGCAAGCAGCTGTGGTGCAGCCACCCGGACAACCCCTACTTCTGTAAGACCAAGAAAGGGCCGCCCTTGGATGGGACCGAGTGCTCTCCTGGTAAGGTAGGAGCTGGTCCTGCTTCCTGTAGGAGGGATGTGTCCGAGGGCACGACGAAGAGCACCTTCCTCCCCTGCTTTACCATTTCTGTAGTGCTGTGGGTGCAGGAGGGCTCTCCACTGGTGCTGAGCGCTTTGGAAGAGGTCTGGAACTCATTCCTTCTCCTCCCTTCCAGTGGTGCTTCAAGGGCCACTGCATCTGGAAGACGTCGGAGCAGCCTTACAGCCAGGATGGGAGCTGGAGCTCCTGGTCCAAGTTCGGCTCGTGCTCCAGGACCTGCGGGGGAGGCGTGCGATCCCGCAGCCGGAGCTGCGACAACCCGCCGTACGTCGGGGTTTTGCCTCCCTCCCTCCTCCCAGCTGGAAGTGGCCACGAGCCAGAGGTTCCTGGCTCTTCCCCTCGTTGGCAGGGATGGGGACGTCTGCTCCTGCGGGAGCTGTGCCGTGTATTCGGGCGCTGAGCCGTGCTGGGGTTGAACACCATCCCCTCTCCGGCGCTCTGACAACGCTCTGGGTTTATTTTCCAGCCCGGCATACGGAGGACGCCAGTGCCCGGGAGCCACCTACGAGTACCAGGTGTGCAATGCCGAGGAGTGCCCGGGGCCCTACCAGGATTTCCGCGCCCAGCAGTGCTCCAAGCGCAACTCCTACTACACCCACCAGAACAGCAAACATTCCTGGCTTCCCTACGAGCATCATGACGGTGAGTGGTGGCGAAGGAGCAGCAGCCAAATTCCTCCAGAGGACTCTGCCCTGGTGGCCATCACCCCGGGATGGAGACCGTGCCAGCTGCACAGATGTTGGGCGGTGGGAAGCTGCTGAGCTGGAAACTCCCAACTTGCTGTTGAGCAATAAGCCAACATCGAGCCGCCAGCTTTTTTAAATCGCCAAATCACAGAGTGGTTCGGGCTGGAAGGGACCTAAACGATGATCTCATTCCAACCCTGCAGCCGTGGGCAGGGACACCTTCCACTAGACCAGGTTACTCACAGTTGGAAAACACTTCCAGGGATCCAGGGGCAGCCGCAGCTTCTCTGGGAGACCTGTGCCAGGGCCTCACCGCCCTCACAATATAGAATTTCTTCCCAATACCCCGTCTAACCCTGCCTTCTGTCAGTTTGAAGCCATTCCCTCTTGTCCTGTCACTCTGGGCCTTTCTCCTTCTCCGGAGTCCCTCTCTGGATTTCTTGCCTTCAAGGAGTTCTAAGTTCTCCCCGGAGCTTTCTGTTCCCCGGTCTGAACACCCCCAGCTCTCCCAGCCTGTTTCCAGAGCAGACTTTCATTGCAGCCTCATGCAGTGTGTCCTGACCTTCCCTTAATTTCCTGAGTGCACCGGGTGAAAGGGCAGGCTCTTGAGGAGCAATTGGACTTGGGAGATCAGCCACATGAACATCCTGGCCTTTGGAATAGTGGCTGTGCT
The DNA here is from genome assembly GCA_013396955.1 of Regulus satrapa. Taxonomy (NCBI): domain Eukaryota; kingdom Metazoa; phylum Chordata; class Aves; order Passeriformes; family Regulidae; genus Regulus; species Regulus satrapa. Next base: position 23,086 of record VWZN01010632.1, on the reverse strand, counting down.
CAGCTTGTGTTACAAGCTGAGACGGGTTTCTGTCTTCACACACCCTCATGAATTTCCACAACCACTTTTTGCCCCCACCTCCCTTTTCCTCCCCTTTCCCTCTTCCTTTGCCGCAGATGCTCAGAAGTGTGAGCTGATCTGCCAGTCCGAGGGCACGGGAGACGTGGTGTTCATGAACCAGGTCGTTCATGACGGGACCCGCTGCAGCTACCGAGACCCCTACAGCGTCTGTGTGCGGGGCGAGTGCGTGGTGAGCAGCTCTTGTGGGGCTGGCCCCGGCCTTTCCCCAGCCAGGAGAGAGCTCAGCCCCTCGGGGACACGTGTTTTGCCCCTGAGCACCATCAAAGCGGGGCTGTAATCCCGGGCTGGGCCGCGGGCACGTAACCCCAGGCTTGTCCTCTCCTCCCCCGGGTGCCAGCACGTCGGCTGTGACAAGGAGGTTGGCTCCCTGAAGCAGGATGACAAGTGTGGGGTCTGCGGGGGGGACAATTCCCACTGCCGGACGGTGAAGGGCACGCTGGCCAAGACCCCCAAGCAGCCAGGTGAGAGGGCTGGGCGGGTTCGGAAGCGGATTCACCAGCTGGATTCGTGTCTCCAGTTGGAGGAAACCTGCTCTTTCTCTTCCCCCCGTCCTTCGTCCCTCCCTTTCAGGTGTTTTGAAGATGTTTGAGATCCCAGCTGGAGCAAGGCACCTTCAGATAGAAGAGATGGAGCCAGCATCCCACAGCATCGGTGAGCATGCCTTGGTCCCCCTTTCCCTTCATCCTTTCTCAACCCTTTTCTCATAATTCCCACCAAAGAGGGTCTTGTTTAGATCATTCCCATCCTCCAAAGTGAGTGACCAGAGGGAAGGATATTGAAAATATCTCCTTTCTCCTCCAGCTGTAAAGAACCAAGCCACGGGCAGCTTCATCCTGAATGCCAAAGGCAAAGAAGCCAAAAGCCAGGTGTTCATTGAGATGGGCTTGGAGTGGGAATACACTGTGGAACAAGGCAAGGAGAGCCTGAAAACCAGCGGTCCTCTGCACGAGGCCATCAGTGTTTTGGTAAGCCTGGCTGGCACGTGTCTGGAGGGCTTGGGGACGGCTGTCACAGACAGGGGAGGTGGTCTGAGGTGTGATGTGGCAGGTGATGGAAGGATGTGGGTAGAGGAGGAGCATGGGATATGTCATTAAATCCAGGGAATGAGCCAGCCAAAAGCAAGGGGTGTAGAGCTGCGTGAGGGAATGGCACAAGGCCGTGTGGCTCGGGCACTTGCCTTTGAGTGCAGCTGCATTTTGCTCTGCAGCAATTGCTTAGGACTCCAAATCCCATTTATTTATGCTGGTATGTGGGGAGTTAGAGGCTGGGTTCCCTGGAGATACGGGGAATGGCAGGTCTGTGCTCACATCCGCCCTGTGCTCGTGCCCAATTTTTGGTGTGGGCCACCCCGCCATGCGGTCCCTTTCCCATGGCATCGTTCTTCCCCCTCTCTGACTGCTCCCTCTGTGCCTGCAGGTCATCTCTCAGGAGGAGGAGGTGAGGAGCAGCCTCGTGTACCGGTACATCATCCACGAGGACCTGCTGCCCATGATTGGGAACAACAATGTCCTGCTGGAGGAGATGGATTCCTACGAGTGGGCTCTCAAGAGCTGGTCCCAGTGCTCCAAGGCATGTGGAGGAGGTAATGTCCTCTTCAGAACGGGCTGCAGGGCATGCCTTGGGGGGATGCTTGGGTGTGGCAGAGGGTGTGTGAGCCCCTTGGAGCATCTCTGGCAGGGAGAAATTATTGCAAAGCAGTTGAAGTGAGCGTTTTAGCTGGATTTCTTAGGGAAACAGGCTTGTGTGATTGTGTGCATGTACCTTTGTCTGTCTATCCACGGACCTGCTGTGATTTTTTCATTTCTTGCCCGTTTCTAACTGGATTTGAGCCTAGAAACAGTGATTTTGACGATGACTGCTACTAAAATTTGCATGGTGGTTTGCTGGTGGAAAGCCTCGTCTCCATACAGCCACTGGGATCTGACCCTCAGATCCCGGGGAACACCTTGTGCTCTGGGAATCACAGGGGCGTGGGTTGGAACGAGCCTTTAAAGATGACCTGGTCCAAACTCCACTCCACAAACTGCCACGCGAGCATCCTCAAGCAAACCTCGGGTCCCACCCGAGCGGGGACATCCGAGCGCGCCTGTCCCAGCAGGGATGCAGGAGGAACCTGCAGGCCTGGAGGAACCCTGGAGGGTCTCCCACGGCCACCACCTCACCTCCCACGCCCTGCCCCCTCAGGCATCCAGTACACCAAGTACGGCTGCCGTCGGAAAAGCGACAACCGGATGGTGCACAGGAACTTCTGCGACAACGGCAAGAAGCCGAAGCCAATCCGGAGGCGCTGCAACCTCCAGGAATGCTCCCAGCCCATGTAAGTCCCCTCCGTGCAGCCCCATCCCTGGCGTCGGGAGCGTTTCCCGGCCGCTTCCCTTCGCTTCAAACGCCTTCTCCGTGTCCGTCTTCCCGCCCCGGCAGGTGGGTGGCTGAGGAGTGGGGCGCCTGCAGCCGCTCCTGCGGGAAGCTGGGGGTGCAGGCGCGGGCGGTGCAGTGCGTGCAGCGCCTGCAGGACGGCACCAACCGCACCCTGCACACCAAATACTGCCCCGGGCAGCGGCCCGAGACGCGCCGGCCCTGCGGCCGCCTGCCCTGCCCCGCGCAGTGGAGGACAGGAGCCTGGTCCGAGGTGAGGAAACCCCCGGGAGGAGCGGTACGGGAGGGGGGGTGTGAAGGTCAGGTGCTTACAGGGGTCCTGGAGTAGAATGCTGGAATGGTTTTGGGGAAGAGGGAGCTGTAAAGGTGATCTAGTCCAATGCCCCCCCAGCCTGCCGTGGACAGGGACACTTTCCATGAGACCAGGCTGCTCCGAGTCCCATCCAGCCCGGCCTGGGTGGAGATAAGGCTACGGGAGACAGTGATGTTTCCCCAGAAACCTGGAATGGTTTGGGTTGGAAGGGACCTGTCTCATTCCAACCCCTTCCCTTGGTCATGTCGCCTCCCACTATCTCAGGCTGCTCCAAGCCTGGCTTTGAATACTTCTGGGGATAAGGGTACAAGAGAGAAGGAGAGAGAGGACAGCACCCCTGTGCAGAGAGCGGGGGGGGTTTGGGAGACAGAGAGGAAAACCCCGCATCAGAAAAGCAATACCCGCCTGAGCAATAGCCATCAGCACGTCCTGGGGCGCTGTGGGGCAGTGGGGGCTGTCCCCAGGCCGTCGCTGACCGCCCGTCTGTCCGTCTGTCCGGGCGCAGTGCTCGGTGACGTGCGGGGAAGGCGTCCAGCAGCGGCAGGTGGTGTGCAAGGGTGGCGACGGCGGCGCGCGCTGCGAGGGCGACAAGCCGGAGGCCATCCAGGGCTGCCACGTGGCCCTCTGCCCCAGTGAGAGGAGGAGGAGGAGGAGGAGGAGGCACAGGGATGGGGATCAGCTGGTGGGGATCAACGCCCCCGTGAACGCCCCCAGCCCTCTGCGGCTTCAGGGGAATTCCAGCAGACAAGGTTGGGTTGAACGTCCCTGAAGCTGCTGGCAGGAAAATGAAGTTAAAAGCCAGCCAGAATATTTCCCTTCTCAGCTCACAGCCCTGGCATTGGCCGGTTTTGTGTTTTCTGGCAGTTTGACCGTGAGCTGATGGAGATGGACACCCTCGAGTTTATCTTGGGTGGGGTTTGAGTGGCTTAAATGCTGGGGGTTTAAGGGATTTAGCTTTTAAGGAGATCCAACAAAAGCCAACACCCTCCCGAGGTGTTTTGAATGCCCTCAGCCTCCCGTGGCTCTCTCTGCAGGGAAGCTCTCCGGCATCACCGCCAGTGCCGATGCCGCCGGCGACCACGGCACGACCAGAGGGCAGCGGGTGCCCCAGGAGGGAGCCAAAAACCCCGTGAGCAAGATCTCCTCCAGTAAGTGAGGGTGGCACTTCCCGGGAAAACCCTCCCCTGCGGCATGTGCAGAGGTGGGAGCTCATCCAGCAGCGCTCCTGGGCAGTTTTAGGATGCTCTGCTCCAAAGCCCGTTGCTCCATTGCCATCTTGTGGTCTGTGAGGTCCTGTGGTTTCCCGGGTTGTGCTCCTTTTGCCTCCCGGCTTTTATGCCCTTTCCTTTTTACCTTGGAATTTCTTTTAGTGGGGAGATGGCTTCTGGTTATTCCCCCCTGGAGTCTTCCACATCTTGGAGCATCCCTTGCTCTCTGTTTTTTCTCCCTACACAGAATCCTTCAGTATTTTATTTTCCAGGTCCCTCTTGCCTGTTTCCTATGCAGACAAGCAGCTCCCTGAAAGGGTACCTTGCTCCCTTTGGGAATCCCGCTGGAGAGCTGCAGCGCTGGGAGCCTAACACTGCCTTATTTTGTGCTTCTCTGTCCCTCCCCAGGGGAGCCTTGCCTCGGGGACAAATCCATCTTCTGCCAGATGGAGGTCCTGGCTCGCTACTGCTCCATCCCTGGCTACAACAAGCTCTGCTGCGAATCCTGTGGGAAGAAAGCCTCCTCCACCACTGGCTCACCCCCTGCCACCGGCGTTCCCCCGGGAACCACCGCTCCCAGCCCTGCTCTGGAGCTCTCCCCCTACCCCACCAGCCCTGCTCAGGGGGAGGATCCCACGCTGGCCCCTGGGCTATCCAGCAGTGGTGCTTTTCCAGGAGAGCTGCCAGCCCCGAGGGAGCTGGGAAGGGGCCAGGGGGCCAGGTAACCTGCTCGGGATCACCTCACTGTGAGGCAGGGAAAGCCTTTCTCCCTCTTCCCTCCCTTGCCCCCCATCTTTTTTTCCTCTTCCCCAACTTCCAGCCATGGTTTTCATGGGTTTGGGAGCCACCAGGCTCCGGCACCAAGAAATTCCTGGGAAAACCACTCATTCCTCACGATCCCGCTTGCCATGGAACAAAAAGGTGGAAAAGAGCAAAAAAAAAGCTGCGGGTAGATAGGCTGCTTCCTCCCAAGGTGCTAAAAAGATGTGGGAGGGGGGTGGCTTTAATGTTGCATTTTCCTTCCCCCTGCCCCAAGCAGCAGCACGGGGTGTGCTGGACAGGAGGGTCCTGGCTTGGTGGTTCATCCCTGGAGTTGGGGATGGCCGTGGGAGGATCCTGGGAATCTGGGGTGGGAGAGGAGAGGGGAAATCCCAAACTGCTGCTCTGGGCTGTCCCTGTTGGGGTAGAGAGTTTGGGAAACCTGTCTGAGGGAAGGTGGAATGTGGCAGGCACAGAGCTGCCTCTGTCCTGGTGGCAGGAGATGGTCCAGGAGATTCCAAAGGGAGCAATAAGAACCACAGGTCAGAGGCCAAGAATTGATGTCCAAAATTCCCATCCCCTGGGGGTGACTCTTTCTTAGCCAGGGGCTAAGAAATTTCTTGGCCCTTGGCCAGCCTTGAGCGGGCCCTGATGCCCAGCCTCCCCAGGGCCACCAGGCTCATCCCTGCACCCTTGGACCCAGTGCCTGTGGGGCACCAACAGCTTCCAGGAGTGGATTTTAGGGGCAGTTACAAGGAGAGGAGAGAGAGAGGACTCATCTGCATCTCTCATTGCTCGGGAAGGGGTGGAAAGGGGGTGATTAAAGCCGTCACCAGTTATTATCGTGCCAAGTACTAAACGTTTGCACAGCACTTTAGGAGCCTTGGGCTGCCCTCTCCTTGCTGGGTGTTGGGCCAGCTCTGGGCACAGGGTTTGCCTTGACAAGTTTCAGTCCTCAAAAACCTCCCGAAAATGGTGTCCCTGAGGGGCCTTCCATGGGTTTTGGTGCTTGGGGCCTGTCTGGGTGCAGTGGCAGGGGAAGGAGGTTTTGGGAACAGGGAGGTGGAGTCCCAGGAAGGCAAGGCTTGGCAGATAGATCCAAGTGGGATGTCCTTGGGAGCACATGCACGGTGTGGGTTCATCTGCTGCGGGTTCTGCTTCCCCAGTACCCAAGGAGTAGGATGTGGCATCCCTAGGGACAGTGTCTGCAAGCTCTGCACGTATCCAGGGCTTGCTGGTGAGGTGGCCTGGGGTGATTTTCCCTGTCTGGCATGGGTTGTGACAGGGATGAGGTTCTTGCTTTGACTGAAATGGATGGAGACCCCTCTGCATCCCTGAAGTTTTAAGCCTTGGACTCTCCACACCCCCTCCTGCTGCTGAGCTCACAGCTGGATGAGCATTTTTCCAGCTCCTCCTGAAGCACCTGAGGCTGGAGCTGCCCGGCCTCCTGGGTGCTGCCCTTTGGCATTAGGTGGGCACCCCAAAGCAGGGAGCAGAGCCCCCCATCTGTCTATCTCAGTGAGAGGAGGAACACCTCGTGGGGCTGGGCACACAGAGCACCCAGATCCAGGACACGCAGATGTTGGCACCCACAGGGCATCCTGTGGGGATACCAGGGTGGGATCCATCCCTTGGAATACCTGCAACACCACCGCCAGCCCCTGCGTGGGAGAGCCAGCATTTATTTATTGTGCCAAAGATAACGCTTTGTTTGCTCTCCGAGGAGCATAACAAAAAGACCTCCTTTCCCCTCAAAAATCCTCTGAGATTCCCAGCTGCTCCCCTCCCTTCCCTGCTGGCCCAGGCTTTGGTGCTTTATTGCTTAAGGAATATTTGCAGTGGTTCCTGGCTACACCTCGGGGAAGAGCTGGGGGAGAGCTCCTTGCACCCACAGGTTGCTCCAAGCCCCATCCTGGCCTTGGACACTTCCAGGGATGGGGAATTTTTTTCCAGCTGAAGGCAGGCTGAGCTTGGGTGGCTTTGTCCTGTCTCCAGGAGGAGAGGATGGCTCTGGTCCCCTGCACCCTCCTAAGCCAGGTGGATGCATGGAGTCTTTCCCGTGCTGTAACCAGTGTTACCATGATGTATAAAGTTTTGTACATATGAGATTCAGAGCTTTTTAACTTTTAATATTTATTAATTTTGTTGGGTTCTTTTTTTTTTTTTTTGGAAGTCTAACATAATGTAAAAAAAAAATAAATAAATCCACATAAAAATCTCTTGCTGTTGATCTGTTTTGGGGATATGTGTGTTGAGGGGGAAATATGAGCGTGACCCACGTGTGGTTGTTGGAATGGATTTACTTTGTGTTTTTTCAGCCCAGTCCCTCCTCTTTATCAGGCAGAATTTCACATTGCTGTTTTGAGGAGGAAGAAAATGTCTAGATATATGCATATATAGATACACACACATAAATAGTTAAGCCAGTGCAAAAATAAATATTGATGCACTACCTGGCTCAGGCCAAAAAGAGTCCCTGATGATGCTTCAGGCACTGGCTCTGAGGAGAGCACACTGCATTTGATCTGAGGCGATAAAGAAAGGCTCCCAAAATTGAGTGATGGGATTACAAGTGTATAGCTTGAATAAAAGTGTGTGATATCACATGGTGAAAAACCTATAGTTTAAGGTTTATAGTAATATACAGTAATATATAAATATACAGTAATATATAAAGCAAAATGGAGGTTTTAAAGCTCCTTCTTCACCTTCTTCTTCATAGGTTTGGGTGATATTGTGTGGTTGAGTAGAAAAGCCCGCGGTGCAGGTGACAAGTAGTTAGTTATTAAGTTAAGAATAAAAATAATTTAACTAGAAATCCTTAATTAGTTAGTTGATTTACCCTAAAAAAACCTTCTAGAGAAAAACTATCAGCACCACTTCTAACTTATTAACCTGAAGTGCTAAAACCTCACGACTTGTGAGGCTATAATAGAAATAAAAACTAATAAGCATCAACATCCAAACAAAAAGAACATCTCTCTAGCTTTAATCCCGACTCTAAAAAAATATAATAAGCAACATTTAACTTTTTAAATTTTAATAAGCAACTCCCACACACCCCAGTGCCACTTTTTATCACTTTTTAGCGTGGTGGCAATGGCAACCTGGTGGCACTTGCATGGGAGGGAGATGAGAACAACGTGGCTTTGTAGAGACTTCATAGGTGGTGTGATGGTGCTTGATGCTTCTGTAATCTCTCCAGAAAAGTTTTATTTCTCTCTCTCCTGCTTCACACCCTTTTGAAAGTCCCCTGCAGGCCTCTGGCTCTCAGAGGGATGGTGGAACTGCTGTGACTTCTGGCACGAAGTCACTCTGTCCTTCCCCTTGTGTTTTTAGTGGCCCCTCTTAAAAGGTTAAACCCAAATCCTACCAGGTCATCCCTTAATATCCACTGGATTCCTCTGGATCTTTGCAGTGCCTGCTTTGAAAACCCTGCTTGGATTTTAGCATGGAAAAACTCCCCCACCTGTCTGTTGGATGTTTTCCCTCCACACAGCATCACTACAGCCCTTCAGGTTTTTAGGCTGCAGCAGCCACAAAATTTGGACAAGGAGGGATTTTTTTTTTTGCTTAATAAGGGATAAGAGAGGCTTCAGGGTTTGCAACTGGCGTGGTCGTGGCTTTTCTTGCTGGGATGGCCAAGCCAGGCCGGGTTGGATGGGTCGTGGAGCAGCTCGGTCGTGTGGAGGATGTCCTGCCCATGGCAGGGGTGGAATGAGATGAGCTTTAAAGTCCCTTCCAACCCAAACCAGTCAGGGACTCTGTGGTTCTGTGAGACAGGGCAGAGCAGATGCTTGTCCCCATCGTCCCCATTGTCCCCATGGATGATGGCTGTGTCTCCTAACACCTTCTTCTTCCCCGCTAATTTTCCTACAGCAGGTATTGCATCCCCTCAGCGCTCGCACTCTTGGCCAGGATGGAGTGGGTGGAAGAGTTTTCTAGGAAAACTTCAGCTTGCTTTCCTGTGGCTTTTGCCAAAGGGTTTTATCTCAGCCCTGGAGCCTTGTTGGCTCGGCTCAGCCCCTTCCCAGGCTCCTGCCTAACTCACCAGCCCTGGCCCTGAGCTTTTCCCCCCAGCTTTTCCTGCAGGGATCTTCTCATGGCACAGCTGCTGGGGTTTGCCCAGCTGGGTCCCGTTGCAGCTTCTCAGCTTTTTCCCTGCAATCCTGATTGCTGGGCAGCTCTTAACAGCAACCCTGCTGCTCCTTGCATGCTCCAGACTGATTCCAGGGCTCTGTGGCTCTCAGATGAGTGAGTGCCTGTCCCAGAAAAGCCTTGAAGGGCTCTTGGTGTCACGGGCATGGCCCAAGGCAGCTGCCAGCTCTGCAGTGGAGCTTTGAGATGTGCAGCTGCAGCTTGCTGTGAGGTCTGCTGTTGCCACAGTTCGGTGCTGGGATCTTCACTGTTGCTTTGGTGAGTTATAAATTGGATTTTTTTGGTGATTTTTCATGGAGTCTGAGGAATCTCTGGGGCCCAGCAGTCAGGAAATACAATTCTTTGTATTGCAGGGTGCCTAGGAAGGAGAGATCTCTGATCAGAGCTCTGTCCCAGCACTTCAGAGCTGCCTCTCCACTAAATTCCCAAGGAAAGCTGATCCTCAGTGTTCTTTCAGACACCTTCCCTCACTTTTGTGCCCTCTTTCTCATGGTAGCTTTGTGGCTGTCCTGGGAGGGTCTTCACCACGTCCTTGCCTGACTGTCCCTTTCCCTTGCTGCTGGATGAAATTACTCTGTGGGCTCATGTTCCTTCATCTCTTTTGCTGCTTGAGCATCTAATCAGGACTGGGGAAAAAAAAATATATTGGAAGGGCTTGGAAAACTTCAGGGTTCAGTGGCTCAGCAGGGCAGCAAAGCTTCCAGCAGCAATGCAAACTGGTAAAATCCCTACTCAAATGTCCTCACCCCTTCCAAAGGATCTGGAAACACGTTCCCAACTCCAATCCCAGCTACAGGACCTGGTCCACCTGGCAGGACAAGTGTCCTCTGGGACTAGAAGTTCAGCTGATTTGGGGTAAATATCAGCTAAATGACAAACCTGCCTTTGTCAGTCTCCAGAGGAGGAGAAAGAGGAAAGGGAGCACCCTAAATACAGACCTGGAAAGCAGGTTCTTGCTGGAAGTGCCTCTCCCTTCTTCCCACCCGTGTGTCCAGGAAAGTTAAGAGTCAAACAGAGACAGTATAAAGACACATGGCATTTATTTCTGTACATAACCCAAGCGCTTGTAATTGGTGTCTCCAGGTGGAAAGCCAGGCAGGTTTCCTCCACTGACCCAGGAGATTCAGTGCTAACATTTCAGACACATAATTTTAAAAATATATACTCCGTATCCCTCTTTTCTTTCCTAAAAAGCTTGTTTTGTAACACACCCCCACAAAAAAAATGGGCTAAAAATGCTTCCAAGGCACATTTTTATCAGGAAGAAAATGGAGAAATGCTGCTTTTTCCTCACCAGCCTCCCTCCAGTGCTGGAGGCGTTGGGTGGTGCTGGATGATAACAATTCAGCTTGGAAAGCCAACCTCCCAACCAAGGGAAGTAATTGATTCCCTCCACTGGGGACTTCCAGCAGGCTGCAGATGTGTCCCCTCCTGACAGCTTTGATAAACGGGGAGAAAACACTGCATTTTGGGGTGCAGTCCCCCAGGAGGGGTTTCTTGGGCTCTCAGAAACCCATTCGCTCGCCAAACAAGGCTGTTTTTCATGAGGAAAATCTTGGCTCCCAGCAAGGCCCTTCCCCATGAAGGGGAGGATTCCAGGGTGGGAAATCTCAGCCTTTGGTATGTGAGGGCAGGTTTGGAGGCAAGGCTGTGTCTGTTCTTTGGCAGCTCCTCCTGTGGTCCCTTCTGATGTCCTTCCTGCAGCATTTTCCTAATTCAAAGGTGGTTGTGGAGGAGAATCCCAACGTGCTCTGGCTCCTCATTCTTTTTCTGCAGTCAGTAGGAGGTTGCAGACCTTGGAATTGGTTTGGTGCAAGGCAAATTCCCTCCCGGGCACGGTGCCACGCCGGCCCTTCCGAGAGGTGCTGCTCTGGCTCCCGGCAGACTGGGAAACCGTGAAGACTTCTCTGTGGGACAAAGGGACCAGCAGGAGGGTCAGGAGGCTCTGGGCGTGGTGGATCTCGTCCTTCTCCTCCCAGACCAGCCCAGCTACCATCTCCTGATGGTCCCATGTTGGGAACTTGTGGTGCCATTCCCTCACCCCTACCAATTCCGACCCCATAAGTGCAACCTTTAATTCTCTCCTCTTCCCAAGAAGTCCTCCTTTATCTCAAGCCCACCAGGATGTTCCTACAGGATCGGGCTGCACTCAGGCACTACCTGTATGGGGCCTGTTCCTCTCTCAGCTGCAGGCACATGAGCACGGGGCTGCTGGAAAACCTCAGCTTGGTGTCGAAGTGCATCGAGGTCTCCACGTCTGTCTGGCTCCTCAGGGTGGCTTGGAGAAGAGGGGAATCCAGTTCTGCCTGGAAATCCATGGCAAGGCTTCCCCTGGGAGAGAGAAGCACGTAGGGTCTGGTCACAGAGCAATGGGCACCAAACAGTTCCATAAACACCTCAGTTAGAGGTCTGGCCATGGAAAATGGGTGTGTAAGCACCACAGAAGGCTGGACCCACCAGTAGAAGAGCAGGGAGGTGTGGAAATCCACCCTTGCCCCCTGGGTGGGTATTCCCATTCCCAAGCAGTTCCCCGCCCGCTGACCTGGCACTGACGCTGGTTTTCAGCTCCTGCTCCCAAATGCTCACGTCCATGTCAGCTGAAATGTCCAGCCCCAGCCCGCCCTGGAGTTTGACGGTCACTTGGAGGCCAGACTGCAGAGCAATGACCTGGAAGATGGAAAAGGCAGAGCTTCCAGTGACCAGGCACCGCTCTTGGATGAGCAGCTGGCACAAGGCAGGGCCTTGTGGTTGCTGGGAATTTCTGTCCCAACCCTGCAAAGGAGCAATTCCAGGGTCAGAACCAGCCATCCCACTGCTTTACCAGCCCCAAGACACCTCTGGTAGTGCCACCTCACTGTTAGATCTCTGTCTGTGGTGAGTAAGCAACATCCCCAGGCTCGTTTCATTGGATTCACTGGGGTGTGGTGTCACTGCCTCCTCCCCATCCAGTACCTGGTGATGGTCCATCAGCAGGAGGTTCCCTTTGACCACACTGGTGGGCTCTCCACTGCTCAGCAGCACCTTGGCCATCAGGTCTGTGTAGCCCTGGAAGAAGACGATGGGCCGCAACTGGACGTCAAAGAAGGTGGCTGACATCGCAGCCGTGAGCTCCGGCTCCTCCTCCCCTTCCGAGAGGTTTTCTCCCATCATCGACTCCATCCCTTGTGCTTCGAAGGTGACCTGGAGGACAGAAGTGGAGGGACCTTTTGGAGCAGGATACCAGCAATGGAGTGACTTGGATGAGGCATCCAAGCCACCCCTGAGCACCCTGAGGTACCAGCGTTGCATCCTCTGGGTTTTGGGGTGTCTGGTTTCACAGGGGTCATTTGGGAATTTGCCTCCTTCTGACACAGAGGTGCAGCACCACAGTGGGGACACAGGGACAGCAGTGGCACCCCTGGGCCGGTGCTGTCACCCCCCTGCAGCCCCCAGCCCCTCTCCCACGAGCACCTGAGCCACACAAAGACGCTGGCCCTGGCTGAGCAGGGAGAAGTCGGAGACGCTCTTCCTCAGGAATCCACCCTCCAAAAACAGCAGGTCCAGCCCGAAAGTGGAATTCAGGTCCTGGGTGACTGAAAGGCAGAGAGATGCCCATGAGCACCCCTGGGTGTCTGGTGGAAGGGGGGCAGTAACAGGATGAGCTTCAAGGTCCCTTCCAAGCCAAACCCGTGGTACCATTCTGCATCTGCTTTCGTTCTTGCAATACTCACATGATTCAGCACTGCAAGGTTGTTTTATTTTCTCCCTGGCTATTCCACCTTCACTAACCCTCTGCAAGGCCAGATTGAGCTCATTTGAAGAGGAACAGTAATGAGAGCTGAGGGACAAAGAATCCAGCTGATATTTAGCAAGTGCTGCTTTTTGCAGTCTCTGAAGTTTAATTCTTTCTCTAAAATTTCTGGACAAGAATCCTCCTCTTTGAAGTTTTTATTTAAAATATTAAAGGAACTGAGGAAATGGACTTGTCAGGGAAAGCACAGGAACTCCCACCAGCAATCTGCTATTGGTTTCATCTCCAGCTGAAGCTCTTATTTCAAACCAGCAGGACTTGGGAAAAGTTTGTGTTAGATAAAGGCATGTTCATATCTCAGGTGGTGGCAGCCAGCTGGTGCTGGGGGACATTCTCAGAAAACTCCCCGAGATTTTGGGACATTCTATAGCCCTGAATCCTCCTCTGGAAGCTGCCTTTTCCCAGCAACCCTTCCTTTAACCCTCTGAGGGGACCATGGGATCAGTGTTCCCTGTCCTGTCACCTGTCAGAGGTCCTGAGAAAGAAGAGGAGATGCCGACTTTAGAGAAGAAGTGGTAATTATTTATCCGTGGGTCTCCCATGATGTCTTTCCTTATCTTCCTGGAAAACAGAGGGAAAGGATATGTCAGTACTGGAAGGGAGGGAAGCCAAAAAGTCAGTGGTCACTACAGAAAGAAATATATTTTGCCAAAGTATTTCTCATGATTGCTGACTGCCCAGAGCAGTGTGAGTAAAAAAAAAAAAAAAAGAAA
>VWZN01010631.1:2965-13689 GCA_013396955.1 Regulus satrapa | reverse complement strand
ACTGATAAAACAATATAAAACCCAGCTGGCATTGTTTGTTTGTTTGATTAGCAGTAGAATGAAGTAACTGACTTAGAGAAGGTGGAAAAAATCTGGGTAAGGCAAGAAAAAGTAAATCTAAAAATTACATCTTCAGATTCCTCTTTATTAGCATTGTGATGTTTACAGTAAGAAGAGCTGAACTAATTTTGTTTTGCTTAATTTTGAAACTCTGTAAGCCATTTATTCTGAAAATTTGATGTGTCACAATTCTTAATGGGTTTTTGTGATACATGTAGTTATGTATAGATGCATAGGTTAAAAGAGGCAAGAAGAAAGCTGAAAAAGTATGAATATATGGTATGAGGGTATAAAACATTGGAATTACCTCAACATTTCCACACCACCACAAAATTTAGGTTTTTGACATAAGAATTATAAGGGTGTTGTTGAAGCTTGATTAAAAAGCATAAGACTAATGAATTCAACTTTGTAGTGAAGAGGTTTGGAACAATGGTAAGTCTTTCTCATCATAATGATTTCCTATTGCCACATTAGTCTGGGAGTCCAACTGTAGTACATATTTTATTGACCTTCTACTTAATATTTGGAAGGGACCTTGAAGATCATCAGTTCCAACCTTCCTGCCATGAGCAGGGACCAAGACCAAGCTGCTCAGATTCCCATCAAACCTGGCCTTGAAAACTTCCAGAGCTTCTCTGGGAAACCTGTTCCAGTGTCAAAGCATTTTCCTGAAGCTATTTTCACTGGAAAGCTCCTAAAGCATACCAACACACTCTCACAGTAGTCTGACCTTGATATTCCACGTGGCTTCACATTTTGAATATTATTTTGAGCAGAACACTGGTGAGTGGTGACTTGAAACACTTAACCCTCTGAGGCAAAACTATATGACTTGGAAAGTAGGATTTCCTGAAGTTCAATGGAACTTAGACTGGCCTGAGGGTGAGAACCATAGTGAACTTTGTGTGGTATTTTTTTTCCTATTTTTCTTTAAAATGCAAGGTACTGGTTTGACAAATGCCTTTACTAGGCATGCCTTTGCTGTGCTCTCACTAGGATGTGAATACCTTTGGTGCTTTCCAAAAGGTAGGTTAGACTCTTCAGCTTCATAAATGTGGTTTCCTGCCCTTGTAATATTTATTAACTCCAGTGACCAGGCATGTTATTGTCATGAAGAACCTATTCTTTCATAATGGAATAACCTAGAGATTAAAAAAAATGAAGACAAGCAAAACATCTGTCTTAGCTAAACATGAAAAAAATATTGTAAGCTTTCAAATTGATTTGTTACAAAATTCTAACATTTCTGTTCTTAAAATAGCATTTTCCCACCATTTTTAATTTAATTCAGTCATTCAGAAGTAATTGCCACATCCTGAATCTAAATTGATATCCTAGAACCCCGAATATCCTTAGAATTTGAGAGCAGACTGTATTTTCTACCAGTTACAATTAAGACAAAGAGAAGAAAGGGCTAAGTTCCAATGTGTTAACTATTCCCAATGATTATAAATTCCTTATTGGCAATGGATTTGATTAAAATTAAATTCTTGTTGCTGATTTACTCTTGGAACCTTTGTTATGCCAACATTGCCACATTTATACCTTTTTGAGTTCTGTGTTTTCTCATTAAAAAGAGAAGTCTTATGTCTGTAGGCACCAGAGCTTGACCTGTTTGAAGCACAAACTACACAGCAGCTGTTCAGAAACTTTTTCTTTTTATGTATATTTGGTTAAATTACTAAATTGCTTCCATGAAAAATCGGTGAACATAAGGGAGTAATTTAAGTGGAAGAAGAGTGTTTAAAAAGAAAAATAGAAAATATTTGTAATATTCCTCCTTCCTTTTGTTTTATTGGTACCAGTATCCAGCTGCCCTAATGAATCTCGGAGCCATTCTCCATCTGAATGGAAAACTAAAAGAGGCTGAAGAAAACTACCTCCTTGCTCTGCAACTTAAACCTGATGATGTCATCACGCAGTCCAATCTTCGCAAATTGTGGAATATCATGGAGAAACAAGGTTTGAAAACATCCAAAACATGATGATGATGTAAACTCTGAACTTCTTTTCCTTAAAGTGACTAAACCCAAGAACTAGAACTACCACACAAGTTGTCAGGTCAGAGAACTTGCTGGACTTGACCGCAAGGATCCGAGGTCCTAATTGCTGCTAGGAGAAGCTATTCTGCTAGAGAAATAGAAAAAGGGAGACTCTGAGGGATTCATGAAGGACCTGTTACATAACAAAAATATTTGGAACAATGGCACATGAGAAAAGTTGTTATGGTATATTGGAGAAATAATTGCAAATCCCATATTGCTTACTTTTGGGTGGGTACTTGAAATGTATACTGTCACAGAAATACAAAGGGAAAATCACACAGTATACACTGAGCCATATGGGAGTTAGAGTGGTCATAGTAGGTAAAAGTATTTTGCTGATACTGTAACTCATTAAAATGCGTACTAAATCAAATGTGTTTGCAGTTTGTCTTAATGCTGCTGTATCTCACCTTTGAACCACTTGCTAGCCAGTTTCACAGCTTGTATGGCCCTTTTTTTCCAAACCTATGACATGATTAGATGACAGCATTGCAAATTGTTTACTGAGAATATGCCAGATACTTCAGCTTGTTAACTTACAGCGCAGTTTTCTTGAGATACACAGTCAAATTTCTGTGAGGTAGACAGAATGACCAAGGAACTGTTTGTATTCTACATCAGATGTTGTATTTAGGCTGGTAAGAAAAAGGCCAGTGGTGTGATTTAGTAATACAACCAAGAGGGATGTTTGCCCTTATACCAAATCAGTCTGGTCAGACTGTCATCTTAGAAAAAAAAATTGTTATTATAGAACAATGTGTTTGATTCTCTTTACTTTGCTGTCAGATAAGTCCAACTTTTAATTGGACTTATTTTTGCAATTACTTATTAAAATGAGATTTGAAAATATTAGAGTTTGGGTAGGCTAAAATGAAACTTCATGAGCAACTTAGAGAAAAGGGAATGTTATGCATTGATGAAGCTAGCAAATAACTGAAGGGACTCTATTTGATCATGCTTAAAATAGTGTAGATTAAGAGGAATCAGTACTGGTGATTGTCAGTTACTTTCCACATTCTTGTTGTTTTAAACAAACGTATTCGGATAGTATAACCAAATGTTAGCATTCTGTTTGTATTCTGACACATACTAGCTGCAGAGCTGTTAAATATCTAAATGTGCTTTTGGTAAGGTTCAACTTATTTCTGTTTCAGAAGGATTTAGCCTCATTACTGGTTTAGTCTTCAGATTTTAAATGTAAAAATAATTTATTTAAAATCAAAGTGTATGAAGCTTTAGTAATTTTTTTTTCCAGGCCATTTGCTAACTGCTTTCTTTCTTTGGAATAAGTATTATTGCTTGTAAGAGAATTTACTATTTCATTTAATGGCCCTTTGGTATCTGCTTCAGTATTCCTTTCATAATGATAGATAAAATGTTAAAGTAGTAGAGCACCTTGAACTGAAGCTTCTTCAGGATCTTCTGTTAAAACCTTGTTATTACTCAGAAGGGGGTTGGGGTTTTTAGTTTATGTATTCCTTTTGAACTGTTGAGCACCATTCCAACAAAAATGTAGAGAACACTTTGCTGTATTTATTTATTTATTACTTGACTGCAGCAATGTTACCTGCCATTAACACAACAGTCTCTAAGTATTTCTGTTTCTTTTATTTGGTTTTACTTGCATTTATTCTGTGGTTAGTGTATGTACTGAATGGGAAAGGGAGCACTCGAGTTATACTCTACCTTCTTGGTCATTCTACCCTTACACTTGAGTTTTCAATCTGTATTGAAATAGACTGGGGAATAGCTGTTTCAAAGTCAGTAGAGTAGAAAAACTGTAGTTATGTGTGTTTCCTTCTCTTTCTTCTTGCTCACTAAAATACAGTGAGTTGCTAAATTTGTAGCTGGCCCACCAGAAGGGCCAAAGGGGCAAGATTGTTTGGTTTTGTGGAGCGTGTCAAGTTTTTCTCAAATAATGTTCTTGCTGGAAAAGCGAAATTGAAGGATCGAAAGTTGAATTTCTACTTGATCGTTGGAACCAGTGTTAGAATACAATGGTAGCTTGAACTTATTCTCCTGCTTTACTGACTTTCTGGGAAAAGATATAGAAATAGATAGTAAATGTAACTGAGCTTGGTATAAAACTGTGGTATGCTGCAGCTTTATTTGCTCAACAGCCATCAAATTTCGATGGCTTCTTGGTCTTAACCATTCACCATGTTATTTGTCTCCTTCAACTTGTACTTACTCTTATATGGTAATTTTTATTCATTGCACAAAAGGGGGAAGAGGGGTGCACTCCTGTGATACGGTGTCATGCTTGCAGTGATAAATGGTTTTGTTTGTTTCTTAAAAAAACAAAAACAAAAGAAAAGAAAAAGAAAAAAGGACTATCTTAAATTTATCAAGAATGTCCCTGAATACATTTTTTAAATATAGGTCTGGGCTTGATAACTTTCTTCTTTTGGGATAAATTTAAAACATGTTTAAAGTATGTCTCTCTGCTCAGGGATTTGTGGTGGATTATTGCAGACAGTGCTAAAAAAAAAAAAAAAAAAAAGAGCACAAGACAAGTTTACTAAATTAAAATTTTATTTTTTGAAAAACTGTTATTTGTATAAATTATCAGATTTGTAGGCTTTCCTTTTTGTAGAAATAATTGTTTATGTGCCAGATAAAAGAATTTCAATTTTGTTTTCAATAATAAAGCATTGATAACTAATACCCTGTGTATTCCTTTGTGTTGCTGTAACAGCCCTTTGTTTTTTAATTTTTCTAATTTAACAAGTAAACTTGGTTATTTTAGTTATGGGAGAACTGTATAACGTAAGTGAAATACAACCTGTCACATTTGGCTTTTTTCTATACTCTCTTGCAATTAGACTTCAGTGGATATTTTCATAAAGGTTCCCTAAATGCATTTTTAATATTTATACTCACTAAATCTAGCCAAAGAGATGTGATAACTATGGTATTTGATTGTTGTATCTAAATTCTGTAGGAATAAAAGCTGATTAATATATTTTAAAATATTTTTGTATTACCATGCAAACATGATGTCAGTAAAAACATTGCTAAAATGTAATTGGTTACAAAAGCTGAAGGGAAGGTTCTGCTTACCTACAAGGTGTTTTGCATATAGGAGATCATCTCTTCCTCATGCTGTGAAGTCATATGATGAGTTTCAAATCATTGAAATCATTAGCCTTCCTGCTAAATGATTCTTTTTCCTTTTGGCTTTTATTTAATCTTATATTGACAGAGCTTTCTTAGCTCAGTGCAGCACTAATATTCTTATATTTCCTAGTTCTGTTGCATTCAGGTCCCAAGCATTGATAGGTTTGCTCTACAATTGAAAAACATGCATGGGCATGAGCAGAGCAGTCTTCAGTCACTGACTTGCAAATTCATCTGTCATGCCTTATTTTTATTGAAGGTCACACCTTGCCTTCAGACATTCCTTGCCTGAGCAGGTATTGATAAATGGCAGATGATGAATGCTGCACATGCAAGGAATTCTCTGAACTGTGTCACTTGTTTCTTGTGGAAGTAGTCTAAGCATGGGCTTGAGCTCCTGCTCTGACACCTTAGCCCTGAGCCTGTGTGAGATCCTGTTCTGTCTGCCTTGTGCGGTGCTTCTACGTGTCTGTTCTTCCAAGAATCACACTTTCAGGCAGCAGACACTTGCTACATCTCCATTTCTTGTGAGGGCACGTGACAGCTCTCTGATGTTTTTTTTAGTCCTGCTTTCACAGACCCATCTGAACTTGTTCTTGGTAGCTGCTATGGATGGCTGTATCACTTCTGGGATTTCAGCTAGGATAAAGGTAAGGAGCTCAATTATTCTGTGTAAGTATACCACCTCATTTGGATCTGGCTTGGCACTCTGTTTTAGGCATTCCCAAAGCAGCTCTGCCAGACAGAGATGAATACAGGTAGCATGGGAGACACTGCTTCCAGTTCACATCTGATAACAGGCATCAGCAGCTGAATTACAATCAGATAGGCTCCCTTAGGTAGTCTGATCCTGCAATTTGAAAAGTCTCTGCTTTGTTTCACACACAGATAATGAACATTTAATCTCCCTGAGATTCAGTAGTGTGTCATTGGAAGAATGTGGTTAGAGGAATAAAATACATCTGATGTTACAAGGGGATATTATGAGGGAGGTTGGGAGCAGAGGCAGACATTTTGGGGGAAATTAGTAAACCCTTAGAGGGACAGACTTTATTTCAAGAGCAAAGAAGGAACCCTGAGATCAAGTTATTCTAGAATAAACTATGGAAAAGCATATGCATCAGTAATATTTTTTTTTAATGCCATAAAACCCCAAAGCTGTACAGACTTGTAAAAAATTGTAAGTTCTTCTGTTATAATAATAAATTGAAACCTAACATTGCCAACAGGAAAAGCTGGCCTTTAAATATAGTATTATAAAGTTCAGGACATAAAAATATATTCCCCATTGTGATGGTTTTTGCTGGGATAGAGTTAATTTTCTTCACAGTAGCTAGAAAGGTTCTGTGTTTCAGATTTGAGCTAGAAACAGTGTTGATGTCCCAGAGATGTTTTAGCTGTTACTGAGCAGTGCTCACACAGCATCAAGGCCTTTTCTGCCCCTCACACTGCCCCACCATTGAGGGGGCTGGGGGCACTGAAGGAGCTGAGAGGAAGACAGCCAGAACAGCTGACCATAACAATATTCCAGACCATGTGGTTTCATGTCACCAATAAAACTGGGGTGGAGTTGGGCAGGGGGCAGCTGTTGCTTAGGAACGATCTGGGTATCAGTTGTTTGGTGGTGAACAATAGTTTTTCATCTGTATCATTTGTGAAAGAACCATTTTCTTGGGCTTTATTTTTCTCATGTTTTTGTAGTACTCCATTATTATTATTACTGCTAATTTTATTTAATGTATTGAATTTATTTAAATTTTAGCTAATATTTTTTTTCCTAAATCACCCTATGGTCTTTTTTACTTTTACCTTTCCAGTACTCTCCTCCATGCCACCAGGAAAGAGTGAGTGGCTCTGAGATGCTTAGTTGCTCTCAGGAGTTAAACCATGACAGTCACAAAAGACTGAATGTGTGACTTAAGTTATGCCATTTGATTGAAAAATCTTTAAAGTCGTATTTTTATTCACATTTCAAGTTAATGTTTCTCCCTTCCCTTAAAGATAAGTTCTCTATCTTATTCACGCTGTTGTTAAGCACTTTAGTGTCTCTTTAGTGATAGCACAGTTCTAGAGCTGGACAGCTTTAAAGGTTACCTATGAGGAAGCATTTCAGAAGGGCAGAAACAGCACAGTGCACTTTATAGAAAAGCTTAAGGTTAAATAGATTAAATAATTCACTCTTGCTGTACACTCAAATTATTTTGGATACAGTTTCAGTAACAAAGCCTAGTTTTGCGTACTAAAGTTATTAACTTTACAGATGTATATATGTAAGGCTGGAGATTAAATTATTTATACATTCAAATTTCTATCACTTTGTGTGCATTTAACCACGGATTTCTGCTTTAAAAAAATTGAGATTTCCTTTTGAAGAAATGAATCTTCTTGAAGAAGCCATGTTGTGAGAAGATACGGGGTTTTCTTTATTTGATAGAGCTGTGTGAACCTGTCTTTCCCTGCATCACTGGTCCTTTACCTGATGACCTTCTATTTTTACATGGATATTTTTGTTTTTTTTTTCTTGTAGAGTTTCAGTAGTTTAAGTTACAGATTCTCTTTAGAGCTCAGTAGAAATTGAGCTTTGATGACTAAATTTTAGCTCAGTTTTAATTTCAGTAATTATTTAACCCAGGTGAACAGACTTTTCAATCCAGTAATACACTGGTTTGCTGCAACAGATGATTCTAGAAAACAGAGATTGTTTGAGAGTCTTCATTGGTTTTTCTCTAGGTTTTTTTTATCCTGTCAGCAAAGCATGTTTTATCCTCTTCTGGAAAAATATTTGATTTTGCTGTAATTTTCTTGAAAACAGATGTTCCTGCATGACCAGTATTTTTCTTTATTACAATGAGAAATTAGCTTTTCATAGAATTGATTTCTTTATTATTTGGTCATGTTTGCTGCAACCACAACCACAAGTTTCTCTGCAGTACTTGTGTGTATAATTCAGTGTGTTATTCCTTATATTAAATCAATTCCCTCTTCTGGTTTATACTGATATGCAAAGCAGATCATTGCCAAAGTGACTCATTTCTGCACACCCACAGTTTCTGGAATACAGCATTGCATCTCCTATCATTATAGAGAATGTTTTGATATGACATCATGAAGATGTAAGAATAGACTTATGAATGTAGAATATTACTTTTTTTTCCCCAACCCCATCATTTCATGCCTTTTTTTGTCCTTTTCCTTAATGAAAGACTTTGACAATGATTTAAAATAAAATAAACATACTATTAATAGCAATAGAGCTCAATGAATGGCACTTATGCCTTAAAATTCATGGATAGAGCATAGTGACTCTGTAATTAAAATCTATTTTTTAAATTACTATTCCTCCCTCCAAAATGCCATTTTTTTATGAAGTTTTAGTGGCAATTAATCTTTTACCTATATAACTGTAAATGTGTTTCTTGATTTTTTTTATTTTCTTAATAGAATATGTCCCCTGATAGTTCTCATTAATTGAAAGAGTCTTTAGATATGCTTGCACAGAAAATTATTTCCCCCATCTCCTGTCTTAGTTTTATGAATTAGAGACCAGAAGAGGAACAACTTTCCCTGAAGCAAAAGGCAGAGAAGATCTTTGGTTGAGCTTCTACATCAGTTTTATGCCTTTTAGACAAAGCCAAAAAGAAATAAAATTTGGGTTTTTTCAGTTTAGTTTGGTTTGGTTACTTAAAATTTGCTTTAGCATTCTAAGAATAACTTGTTAACCAGTTGATGGGTTTTGCACTTCATCATTTTAAAGACATGCTTCTCATGCATGTGAACAGGTGTGTGTCCCATGGCTCCATCACACACTGATAATCTTCCTTTCAGTTCTGCAGATATTTACCCAATTTGTTTTCAATCAGTTATTTACTGTAATTTTATTCTGACTTTTATGAAAAATTCCTCTGTGACATAGGAAGAAGGGAAAAAAAAGCTATGTGAAATGAGATGGGTACTTTTTAGGATTTTTGTGGACTCTCAGTAGTGATATATAAATGTCAATTAGAGGTGACCATATGAAACTACATTTTTGTTTAACTCAATGAAAATCATGATTTTGAAAAGATAAGGAATTCTCTGCAAAAAGGAGCATCAATACCTAGCTTTGTGAGCAGATAAGTTACTCAAATACTTTTTATCCTGATCAGTACAATAGTATTTACTGAAGTTCTGTTGTGCTTTGCTGTTTACTTACCTTGGTTTTTTCATCATCATCTCAGTTACGCTGCATTTTTTGATCTCCAATTTTAAAATTAAGGTATAAGATTTTCAAATTCATTGAGAAATTACTAATTAAAGATATTGTCAAACAGATCATCTTTTCAATATTTCTCTTCTTCTGAGGGAAGCTTAGGAATGAGAATGGAGAAATCTTGTGGTTGTATTTCATTACTTTTTTAGCTTTGTTCCTATATAAATAAATAATTAGGTACAAAAAACTCTGAGTTCCACATACCTGGGGCGAGGTAACTCCAAGTGAATATAAGGAAACAAAGCTCACCTCTCCCTGGAAGAAGCACAAAATTGTGAAGCAGGATCTTCACTCTGCCATCGTGCCAGTTACAGCTTATTAGGATATTTACCATAATTTTGCTAATGTGGAAATCAAGTGAGCCCATCTGAGTCTCAAGATCAAGTCTGTTTCTGAAAGAAATGTATAAATTAAATGATGATCATCCCTGACCTAGACACCTAGAATATAAACCACTAAGTCTTAAAAATAGCTACTACTACTACTTAAAAATGGCAAGAATTGCATCAGAAAATTTTATTTTTCTTGCATCTTTTGGACTGTTACAGCCTTCTGGCACACAAATCAGGAAGATGTGGTGTGTAGGGGTGTGTTTGGGTTGTCTGATTGCCTTTAGCTGATGGCTTGGTGCATGTTTGTGAAGAGTTGGTCTCTAAGCAGGTATGCTTAGAAAGATTACACAGGGGCTCAAAATTACTTCTAATTTCTACTGTTAAATACCTCTAGAAAGTTGACAAGGGTTCATTGACTATAGGTAGAGTCTGAGCTGGGAGAAGCAGGCAAGACCTTGATACGTCCCAAAAAAATGGCCAGTGACACAAGAGAGCTGGCAGTCATGCTTGGATTTCATTCGTCTTATTAAGAAGTATAATATGAAAAGGATGACCTATACTGGATATACGATTTTTTTTTTCCTTGTAGAGGTGGAATCCCAGCAACTTCACCAGGCCTGGGGTATACAAAGTACAAAACTATAGCAAAAGTGGACCAAAGCATCCTGAAAGAATTTATAATCAAAGTATGCAAATACAAAAGGATTCTTTTTTTTTNAGACTGTTCCCTGACTGTTCCCTGCTTAGAATCTCAGGAAGTGACAAGATGAAGAGATCATCTCTCAAACTTCCCTAACCTTAATCTTCCTGTAACCCCCTTCCTACCATTGGCTCTTGTCCCTACTTGCCCTGCTATATTCATTGCTGACAGTACTAGCTTGAGAGCAGTGATTTGTCCCTTCCAGTCAGCTCTAA
>VWZN01010627.1:0-11871 GCA_013396955.1 Regulus satrapa | reverse complement strand
AGCACAAAAAACATGTCAGCAGTTAAATGACATAAATTTTAGAAAAAAAAAATATGACAGATCATGTAATGTCAGTCAAAGCCATGCCCAAACTCCAGCGTACCCTCATAGAGCAAAAATAACTAGGTATAGCTTTTTTAGATACAGCTGTCTGTAATCTCTTTTGTAAACAAATTAAACTTCCATGACTTGAAACGTGAAATTGCTTTATGCCTCCAGGACACCTACACAATAAAATTAATATAAAACAAACCTCAAAATGAATCTGATTTGGCAAAGTAGTTACTGGGTTTTGCAGCCCTATCAGCAAAACTTTCTTTTGCAAGTGCTGGGAAATTCAAATGCCTTGTGGCTTAGAAAAGCAAACATAAACCTACAAGGATCATCAATCACCATTATGTGTTTTATATTACAAGTTGATTTTTGATAACTTTTGAGGGAAGGGAAGGGAAGGGAAGGGANTCAGCATTTTTTCAGCCAGCTAGGATGCTGAAAATCTGTGTCCTGCTATGTGTTTCAATCAAAATGTGTGCTCAATAAACAGCATCAAATAGAGTCCACTTCAGCTCAGGATAGTGGGCCTGTGTCTCTCAGAAAGATACTTGCATTTAAATTCTCTGGTAGAAGAAAATTAAAAGGTGGAAGTGAACCCGATTCCTCTGAGTCCTGTGCATGCACCTTAATCATATTCACTTCATGAATAAAAGGAGGCTAGTATATTATCTGGTTTTAGTCAAATCATGCTTCTAAAAAGAAATTAATTTTCATTTTCTCTCAGTCAGGTCTGATTTGTAAAATACATGTTTTCAGGATGGGCGCACATTATTTGGCAGACTTAATATTTGTGCTTCAGAACATGTGAAGCTACAATTAGAATTATGGTGGAAATGTAATGTATTACTCTAACCATGACTGTTGAAATGATTGTAAATTATGAAACCATGCACGCTGCACACAACCCAAGAATATATTTAAGCCTTTTGCTTTTCTGGATATGGACATACACCAGGATTTTATGTATCAACGTTAAAAATTTGATCATAAATATCCAAAATTAATTTCAATAAGTTCTCATACTTATAGATTCAGAATGAAGGGCATAAAAAACAGAGTAATAAATGCTATGAATGATTAAAGATGAATTTATAGTTCCCTTTAATTAGTAAATAATAAAGGAGGATTTATATACATGCTTATAATCTTATAAATCTAAAGATTATTACTTTTCTGGTTACTTCTTAGCTAGATCACTTCATTCAATGTGTGATTTAAGTACTGCTGAAAATACTGACATATTCACCTGTGGGTAAATAATTTTTTCCTTTTCTTAGTCTGAAAAGTTAACATCTGAATCATAATACATCTCCAAAACTCTAGTCACATTGTTGAGATTTGATACTGTATTTATTTTTGGTGAGGAATCTGTTTTAACTTCAGTAGAATAAAAGCATGAATTTATGCGTTATGAATATGTGTGTGACAGTTTAATCAGGACTTGTCTTGAAACACAAGTTAATAAAGAGTGTTTATTTCAATATGGCTTGAAAAATTCTCTTTCTTCTCAAAATTAAGGTCATGAATCTACATATATGAGGGCTTTGTAAAAAGATAATCACCACATTGCTTTGCAGCTAAAAAATTATGTTGCTCAGGTGGCAGTAGGTGGCATTATTACACATAGCCTTCAAATAAAACCTCAGAGCTTCAGGAAGAAGACATTGTCCCATGAGTTAAGTTGCTGAGACTACAGCCTCTGGAAAGATGCTTTGCAAGAGAGAGGACAGTTTCCTCCTTTATTTAAAATTTGATTAAATCCTCAAAACTCAAAAGAGATTCTCTGCATATCAGGAGGTTTTGTAATGGCATTGTTCTTGGGAGGGAGACTCACTGCCTGTTGATTTTGGTCCACATTTTTATGGCTGCCCTGTGTAAGTGTGTGTGCTGACAGAACAAACCAGGTTTAAAGCCTATTCTCACTAAGGCCTTATTTTCTCCTCCTCGAAAATTCATGTACAAACCTCTGAAACTCTACTGCTGAGCAATGAGGCAGGACCACAGTAAGAAGGAATTATTGACATTGAGAAAAGAGAGGGCAGCATATAAGGAACATTAACCCAGTTAAACTTGTACCATCAAAGTCAGTTGTAACATTAAATGTGTGACTGATTATATCTTTCTAAAGGAAATCTTCAGATTTATCTGTAAGCATATGCTTAACACCATTTTGGTTTCCCACCTATCTAAATTAAAAGGTGTCCTCCACAGTTTTTCCTTGGATGATGTTGCCATAAGTAAAATATCTCTGCAGGAAGAATTTTTTAAAAATTTGTAGACTGATTTGGAAAAGTATTTCAATAAGTCATTGTCAGAGCTTCAAATTCTGTCAGTGTGCAACTGCAACTCATTGCAACATAATATGTATCTATACCGTACATAGTCATAGACACTCTGTAGCTTGCATTCAAAGCAGGAAAAGAAACTATGGTGGAGATGAAAAATGCACTGAACGTGTAGAAATTTGTTAAATAATTCCTCATGAGAATGGACTAAATATATAGGTAGCTATTCTCTACATTGTAAAAGGGAAAGACACATCCAGTGGATAAATCGTTTCCCTTCAAAGATGCTTGAGGAAATAGATTTCAATAACAGTAATTTTAAAAAGCTCTTAATAGAATTCCATAACATAACGAGCTAAATGAGTTCAGGATTAATTACTACAAACACCTGGGAAGATGGAAGTACTTTAAGTGACCTATGTTTGCAGTATTAACTGGGAACTGACTAAGGAATTTAAGTGAGACCAGCACCACTACTGTTAGTTGACAGATGTTGCCATTTACCTTGAGCTCTATAAAGCAGCACCAACGTTTTGCCTATCAAGAGTTTGAAGTGAGTCCTGGACTTTCCATCCATATTGCCTCATTTGCTAGTGGAAAAGGGCAGATTTCTGACTCTAAGGGCACAGAAGAGAAATTCTTCAACACTCTTATTCTGAAATCTTGAATCTAGCTGCATTATACACGGACAAAAGAAAAGTCCTCTTCTTGGTGCATCATTTCAGTGCCTCTCCAAGGCAACAGTTTCAGCTACATTGGCAAAAGGGCTCTTTGTCCACTGTAAGTGATCTTCATGAAAAATGAGATGGGAAGAGGGCGGTGAAAAAGACAGTGGCATAAATCTCTACCAGAAAGGTTTTTGATCCTGCATAAATTCTGAAGATAAACAGCACAGACTGTATAACAACTAGATAGCTAGGTACCCACATGCAGTCTTCTGGCTTATTAATGGGGGGAGGGGGGGGGGGAGCGATTTCAAGCATTTTTTAACCAAAAAATTAGTCTCATAATCAGAATCACTGGAAGGAATTTAGATAGCACAGGTCTGTTAGTGTTGGTGATGGGCCGCTGCAATTTCCCATTTGAATACTGTGTTTCCATGTTTCTGCCTATCCCCAGCAGATACTAATTTTGTGATGCTTTATCAGGGTGACAGTTACTGATATCTAGGGAAAATGTATCATTGATTTACTGGTTTTCCATTCACAGAGAGAGAAACTGAAGGACCACTGGGAAATATGAACTAAAATTTATTGAAAAATATTTATCATTTACCAGTTGAAGGTAACTGCTAGGAAGATCATTTCTGATGAAGTCTTATTCCAGGTTTGTCAGAATAATGATGGAAAATGAAAGAACTGAAGGCGTTTATTTGCTCTGGTTGCTGAGTTACAGGGAACGGTAAGTCCTAAGTGTAATGGGAAAGCAATGAATTCCCAAAGCTTCATGTGTAATGTTCTGGTTTCAAAATGAAAGCACAAAATTGGAGAGCAGTATTTTGCTAACACTTAAGAAGCCATCTCTAGCTTGGCATAATGACATGCAGGTTTTTCAGGGTCAAATGCGAAGTTGTACCTCACATGCTCTCCAGCAGAAAAGACCAGGACAGTATGAGGCAGTTCCTTACAGCGTGGATACCATCAAGAACCTCTGGGGAGAGCTGGTCCCAGCAGGGTGGGAGAGCACACTGGGAAATGAGTGGTCAAGGACCATGGGTCACTGTATGTGGCACAAGCATTAAACAACTCATATACAGCTTATAAAGCATCAGCTGGGGCCTGGCATGACTGGACTAAAAGAAAAATGTGATGTGTGGTGGCAGAAAGGGTTCCTGCAAAATTATGGTGACAGCTGCAGCTTTCTTTCTGGTTTTGTTTTCCTGGTTCAGGTGTGGGGTTCTTTTGTTGTTTGGTTGGGTGTTTTTGGTTTTTTGGGCTTTTTATATGAAGGAAGGCTTCCCCATTTTTCTGCAGGTATTTAGCAGGTAGGCATCTATTCATGTAGCAGATATGTAGTGTGATCTCCCTGCTCGCCATGAAAGGGTTTTTGAATCCACATCTACTGCCCATGAAGGGGGTTCTGTGAGTGCTCCAGAGGCTGGCATGCAGCTGGTAAAAGGGATGCTTCCCTAGGTGAGCAGGAGAGCCAGCAAGAGGGAGTGAGGGCTGCACAGCTGGGCTGAGGCAATCAGCTGGCAGGGCCTGAAGCTTGTACCTGATTGTTTAGGTTCATTGAAAGTGGGGAAAACAATGCAACTTTCAGCATCTTGATTAGTTCCAGGTGTATTGGAGCTGGTGGAGAAGAGTTTTGAAGTGTCTCAGACTGTTTTTTTCTTCTAGTTGAGAGGGTACTGGCCTTCAGGATGACTTGACCGACAACAGCAGAAGTGTTACCAATGGTATTTATTAAAATATTTTTTGATCTGCTGCAAATACAGAGTTCAACTTGCAGCATTCACTGCAGAAACCATGAGTTCTCTTGGATAATGTCTTTCTAGTAATTTTTGTTTTTCATAATCAGGTCAGAGAAATATTTTCTTTCTACAATGGTGGAGTGAGTCATAGTAGCACCTCTCACTTAAATGTGTTCATATAGATAATTTGCATTTGGTTCATTATGAAACAGACCAGACTAGAAATAAAATGGATTTGCTGGTTAATGTGAAAATGCCAGCTTATTTACAACAACAAAAAAGAGTTTGTGTATGTAAACCATTAAAAAAAAAAATTAGCTCATCCTAATTTATGCCAGGTTTTAATGCCTTTAGTGGTTTTCATAATGGGAAAAACTTCTTGAATAAGATGCCACTCAATAAACAATGACAGTTTAAACAAAAATTAATCCCTTATAACTCGGCTTCTGGAGTAGGTTTTCTCGAAAGATGTCACCAAATGACTCATACCAGAATCTGGTTTTCTGTATGCTTAACATGATACACAAACCATTTCTTGCAAGAAATAACCTCTTCTGGCAACTGAGTTCCTCTCAGTTTTCTAAGGAATTGCTAAAATTTGTGGTGATTTCCTCAGAATTCCCTTGTTCTTCCCTGAGTGTGTTTTCCCCTGTTGCAAAGCTGTGAACATTGGAAATTGCTACCACATACAATGGCCACCATAATGTTTCCTTGTGCTGTTGATCTCTCATCCTGTAAATGACCCTGATTTATGTTTTTGCTGAAGAGAAAGGGAAGATAATCTCACAGAAAGTTGTTGAGGGATAATCTCATGGGAGGTTAAGAAGGATTAATGTTATCTTATTGAAATAGAACTAATTTCATGTATAGAAGGATATGTTATGCCTAAAGAAAGAATAGACAAAATTAAAGCCTATGCAATACATTTAGCTAAGTCTCTAAATGTATTTGAAAATAATACTGCTTAAGTACTGTGTTTAATATGTAATGTGAGCTGGAATCATAAACCAAAGTTTATATCTCAGGCTTTCCCTTCGTCTGTAACCCAGTTTTTATGAGATTCTTTTGATGTCATTGTACTTTATTGTATACACTAGTAGGGACTTTAATCCACAGATTAATGGCACAACAGAATGACAGTTCCAAAATATGTAGTTGGTTATTCAGAAAACATTAATCTTTAGAGCTGTGTTGTATTTAAAAAGCAATATATTGTATAATCCTGTAGAATGCTTTCCTGCATACATAGAGTGCTGCGTACTAAAACCTTTATCAAAAAATAGTCAAACCAACTTGTTTATCATTTCTTCTGCTACAGTTTTCAATAATTAGGGGATCAACTAATTAAAAGATCAAAAGCCTTAAATAGTAGGTCAATTATAACTTTCCTTTTAAAACATATTTTATGTGCTTCTATTTATAAACATAAAATAGCTGTTCATATTGAAGCTATCTTCAGGCTTCAAAAAAACCAGATAGATCTGAAGCCAAAGTTAACTTTTTTCTCCCCTTCTTTGTTTTTGCCATGTGCAATTCTTAAATGAACACCAGGCCCCATGCTGTAACAAATTAAAAACCTTTGCATGTAAGGAACATGAAATTGCTGCACTATTCAAACAACTCTAACTATTGAAAAAACCCTGATGATGCAAAATGCCTGAAGAATGCACAAGCTTTTAAGAAAGATAAAGTGTTTAAAAACCTTTTCTGATGCGCATGAGCAC
Source organism: Regulus satrapa (assembly GCA_013396955.1). Taxonomy (NCBI): domain Eukaryota; kingdom Metazoa; phylum Chordata; class Aves; order Passeriformes; family Regulidae; genus Regulus; species Regulus satrapa. The sequence continues at coordinate 5,395 of VWZN01010627.1, read as the reverse complement.
ATCCCTAATGCTGTTTCTCCTTACCAGAAAAGGGTCTTATTGACAGGACAAGCTAGCATTAAGAATTTTCTACTGTCAAGGTCCACCACCTTTCACACCCACACATCATCTTGCGTTTTCCAGTTGCATTTCTCTCAGCTGCAAACATAGAATCAGAAAAGAACTTTCCTTTTGTCCCTCCTGTTACCATGCAACCTGCCTCCTCCATACACTTTTATTGATAATCCACATCCCTCCCCTATTTGCCCAGGACCCACAAGCTAAGGTATAAAACTCTCCACCTCATGCATAGCCCACAGAAGAAGACATTCTCTCCCACCCTCCCGTTTCCCATCCCACCAGTCCTGTCATGGTTGTCTTTGAACCTGGAAGTACAAATGTAGACACTGGTTGAATTTCTGCATTCCTGCAGGATTTAAGTGATTCACAGTTAAAGATGTCCCAGGTGGGGATAAGAGATTTTTCCTTAAATAATTTTATCTTCAGGAATTATCTGTACTGATGAAGCAGTAGTTTCATTGTAATTATTATAAGAGACATATTTCTGCCTGCAATGCGGTTCCTGTGCCACAGATTTTGATCCTGTTATTTCTATTGGGCCAATTATGGGCCAATAGGCCCAGGATTTGCCTGGTTCTTGGATTCAGTTTGCACATTTTCATGTTTTAAAATCATTTTCATTCACTGAGGGTTTGCCACTTCTCATGTGGCTTTTTGTAACATTTTTGACTTTTGTGTAGATCTGAACTCTATGAGTTTCATGCCATTTACCAGACTAGTAAAAAAAAACCAAACAAAAAACCAAAAAAACAACTTTATTTAACTCATATTCCCTCATTCAATTAATTTATTTCTGCTCTGTCCCTGTTTCTCTTTATTCCTGATACATGCTCTTATGTGCACTCGGAAAATGGGATAGGAAATTAGCACTCTGGGGATAAGCAAATCATGGTTTTCTGTTACATTTGGTTTTTTTATCCTTCCTTAGAAGTTATTTCTTAGGGAAGCCTGTATTGCAAATGGAATTTATTATTGGAATTACCTTTGCTTCATTATTCCCAAAAGACAGAAAAAGAAGATTTAAAATATTTAAAATACCATGTCTTAAATGCTTAATTTTCCCAAGGATATTTTAGTGGGAAAACTTCAAAATAATATATTCAGTAGAGTTTGGGGTTTTTCTCTGTTGAAATGCTACTTTGGTTGCATGTTGTTTACTAGTACCATTCCATGAAGTTATCAGCAGATGAATGCCTAGACTCAGGAAAGCATATGGTTGTAGAGTTACACTCTCTCAAAGCTAAATACTGAACCTGAGCACAAATTTTTTCCAAATTAAGACTGCAATGAGGGCTATGTAGTTGAAAGGCACTGAGAAGAGTTGCACTATGAAACATCTCTTATTTATTTTTCTGACCATGTGAAAGAAGATTCTTTGGATTGTTGCTAAACATGAAGGTTCTATAACTGTACAGGTGAATTGGATGTTTACCCAGTCACTGGATTACTTTACATACAGTACTAAATCAGTGTGTCTTAGACCTGGGACTGTCAGCATTCTCCCAGACAGCTCCTGGGCTAGCTTGGAATATATGGACTGTTACATGACTTTAAAAGAATACTGAAAGTGAGGGTTTCAGAATGTAAATGTATTTGATATTATGAATATGGACTGATACATATTGTTGAACTCATTGCCACAGCAGACTTACCTTTGCCTTTAGAAATGTTTTAATATAATCATTATTTTCAGAGATGAAATTAAATTCTATATGAGTTAATTCTATCAATAATGACATATATTTTTCCATAAATTAACATTACATAATTGGTCTCTCAATAGTTCCTCAAATTTCACATGGGGATTTCTCAATTACAAATTCAGTCCCTATTTGCAGACATTTTTGTATAAGTACTTTTAATTTTTGTTGGTTTATTTTTTTCTCCCACAGAAATATGTCAGCAAAGAAACACTTCATGCATGCATATTTATATGTATTCATGTCTTTTTTTTTTCTGCTTGCCCATTCTTGGCAAAACCGTGGATCACTCCGATCCTTCTTTTGGATGTACAGTGATCGAATAATATCTTTCTTTAACTAAATGCACCAGGGCTTTGCTTTCCTTGCAGGACTTTTAGTATTATCAACAGATTCTAACTATACATCAGCCATGAAAACATTACTGCATTAAGCTGAGCTGCAGTAAAACTTTACCAGAATCCACACAGGCAGCAAATAATCAGGTTTTTCACAATCTCCTCTGTCTGCACGACTGAAAGCCTTACTACATTTTAGCCAGCAGTGAAAGGAGGTATTTAAAAAGCACAGGGAATCTGTAGCAGCAAGGAAGCACATTTCAACAGCTATTGTCAGTTAAGCTTATTGTGCACTAATACCATGCCTCCTTTTATTTTGTCACTGTGTCCTATCTGCCATCTTCCTGTCCATCTACATTTTCTTCCTGGCAGGGCTAGTGCTTATTTCATAATAACTGCTCTCTCTCTCTCTCTGCGTCCAGGACCCTCCTATGAGTAAGTCTGTGCTATTTCATCTTTTATACCTTTCTTTTTCTCTGGATTAAAATCCTGCTCAGGCCCCCAACACCTGCTGCTGAGTGGTAGGGGTATCTGTAATGGGTTCTGTCACCTTCTTGTTCCATTAAGGCCAGAACAGACCATTTTATCAACTCAGCTGATTTGTGAACTCATACCAAATGTTTTATTTGCTGAACTTCATATAACGTGTTAGCAAGTTCTTTTCACAGTTTAGCTAAACAAAACAATCCTTTTCCAGCCTGAGAACCAAGGACACTGTTGTAGCTTCAGGCTCAAAAAGTATTAACAACAGCAAATTGAGAGAGAGGGGGAGGATGGGACTTCTGAATTTGAAGCTGTAATTGGACAATTAACCCCAATATGTAAATGGACCAAAACTTCTAAAAGTGCGCAAATGCGTGACCCATTGTCCATCTTGGGTGTAGAGCCGGGCTCTTGTACTGCTCAAGCTGTATCCTTTGAGGGCCCTTTTAATAAATACCAACTTTATTCCTTTAACACTGTCTAGCCTCTCTTCTAGTTAGCCTCTCAAGGCATCAGGTCATCTTGTCCAAACTCTTTTGTCCCCAGTAGCAGCAATCCTTATTCTCTTCTCTGAACAGGTCCCATAAGTATTGCTTGGTCCCATTCCCAATTCTTCCTATCCCACATTTATCCACTCCTCTCCTTTCTGTCCAAGGGGCAACTCCAGTTTTTATCTCACCAACTAATATTCTCTTCATATTCCATAATATTATAATTTGTTTGCAAAGTGTGTTATCAATCTATTCTGTTTTCTCGAGTGCCAGGAAGTACCTTGCATTTTTGATGGCCTTAACAAGTGTGAAACTACTATTTGTTGGAGAGCCCATTACAGAAGTTTAACTGGCTTTAAAAAGTTAAAAGTTCAAAAGTTTCTTGGCTTTAACCAGGAGTTGTACTAAAGAGTTGGCAAAGAATGTACACATTGCCTTTTCCACTCGGCTTTGTACATGCCAAATTCTGAAGTCTTCTACTCATAAATTATTTAAATTATTCTAGTACCTAAAAGCTGGATGTGATGGAATACAATCCTCCAAACTACTACTTCACTAGTAAAGTAGTAGAAAAACTGAGACATTTTTTCAAATTACGTTATGGGAAGCTCCCAAAATAGCACAAGTAGGACTGTCCTGAAAGTATTTTCAGCTTCTCTGAAATTAGTATTTTTCTTTGTATTATGTGTTATAGCTATGCACTTTAAAGATGTAACTAAATTAATTTCTTTTCTATTGGCTTTTCCTTTCTGTCAAGCTGCATGACTCAGTTGGTAGCTAAGCAGGGTTCGGCTATTCATCACAGAAAAGTGGTTTCAGAATTTGCTGAATCACATATTGCCTGGCTGCCCTTGTTTTTGCCAAAAATTTTAAAATATGGCATGAAAAAACTGTTCCCAAGAAGAGAGATTTCAGTTTTTTCTCTTAGAGTATTTCTATATTTTTCTAGAATTCGTATTGCCAGGGGTACTTTTATAATGACCATAAAATCTGAAGCACTCACTTAATCCTCCCATTATGTGTGAAAGAGCATCACTACATGCTTTAGGTTAATTAAAGCGTAATTCCCCAAGCAACATACATATGCCTGGCACTGAATTGAAAACTTTAGGCTGGCTGGCTGATTTTAATGGTGCTTTATCATTTGCCATCTTTCAAAAAACAAACCAGTAGGCTATTCTGTTCCCTTCTGACCTCTCACAGAGACAACACTCACTGGAGACACATGCTTTTATCAGGAACACTTGAATCATCACCCAGTCTTCTACTTTTGCACAACACAACCACATGCAAGGTGGAGAGCGCCATGGCAGGGTGTTTGACCATGGGAGTTCTTTGTCCTTGTCAGAATTGGATGTGTTTAATGGTCTTCTGTAATCTCTATTAGTATGTAGCATTACTTTTCCTTCAGTATGAGTCCTTGCTCAGAATCCGGTGTGAGCAGGGTATATTTAATACTTAGGCAAACTGCCTGCATTAAAACTATTTTGAGCTCTCATCTAGATGATCTGCCCTTTAGATTAGTTCAGGTTCACACAGCTGCACAGCGAATAGAAATATTTCACAGCTCAATAAATGGGGCAGCTGGTATTTTGATTCATCTCAGAGCAATTTCACTGTGAATCAATAAAGTATGGTGCTCATTTTGAACAAAAGAGCCCGTTTCATGGGATATCATCATTGTCATCGTGGTCAGCTTCTAGCAGCCTAGAGATGAATGGATGTGTCTCTCAGAGCTTTACCTTTTCTCATCTTAACATATATATTGACATTTCGCTTCCCTATCAGTTATTAGGTCACAACCAGTTGAAACAAAACAAACAAACAAAACCAGAAAAATAAAAGAAGAAAAAAAGATAAAAAGAAAGTATTTTGCATTGCTTGCATGAAAAACAAAAAGCAGTTGAAATTTCCATTTTTTCCTGTGAGGAAGTACCCACGGGATACCAATAATATCAACACAGGAGTGCCTTGCCATTCTAGAATCACAATCCCATTTTTAAAATTCTGCAGTGGTAATGGCTCTGCCCTCTGTGCTAGTTTTAACTTGGCTATTTAGCACTTGCCTGGACCACCCATTTTCTCTTCACCATGTTTCAGTCCAATGATCTCTAAAATATGACTCTAGTCTGTGTCAAGATATTTATCTTGTACTTTTATCTGTAGAAATAATTCTTAAGTATTCACTTTCTTCTTTGGTTTTATGTCAGTGATATTTCCTATATTTTTGCTAAGATGTTGCTTGAAGAACTATTGGCAGCATTTCAGATGCTTCCTTATTTGTGAAATATAATGACAATTCCTTTAATTTTTGAAGACGGAA
>VWZN01010623.1:17667-31900 GCA_013396955.1 Regulus satrapa | reverse complement strand
ACCCTGAAAAAATCTTTTATAAGTTCTTATTTTAAACCTCAGTTCACTGAATGTGGAAAAAGATTATTTTATTTCAACCTTTCACACAGACAATTTAATAGCTATTCTGTCACTATCTTTGTAAAAGTGCCCTACTATGGAGATACCATTACATTGGTAACCTACTCATACCAATAAAATAATTATCCATGTGTATTTAAGTGTTTTCCACTATATAATTATTTTTACTTGTGCAATATTAAAGTCTTGGTATTAAAGTGAAAAACAGTGCTTTCTAAAAATAAATTCATTCTTTAGTGTCATCCTTATGTTATCTGAACAGAGCCAAAGTGTGTGGGACATTAAGAACAAAAAAACCCTTTTATTTTTAGTCTGGAATGACACAGTTTGGTGGTTTCACTTGGCTCACCACCATGGAATAAGAGGATGTAAAAGTCATTATCATTTTAGTGGAACTATGGTCTCGATTTAATAATAAACCTTACTATTTTTACTCCAGATTGTCTTTGGCGTCACAATTCTCTGAAACACTATGCAGGAAAATATTTTTTAAAATAAAGAAAAAGGAGAGACAATTGTAAACAGGCTTTTAAAACACTGATCATTTATCCACTTTTTAAAGTTTAGATATCTTCCTAGTTATTGTAATATTACATATTTGGACACTGAGCTCAATTTGGTGTAACTGAGGCAGGTAAGGTCCTTTTAAAAAATATTTGGGTTTAGATTCTGAAGTTGGGAGTTCCCAGTCAGAAATGTCTTGGGTTTATCAGCCATTTCTGTTTCAGCAAAGTCAAAACATCCTACAGAAAAGTATATATATAAACTAAGATTGTAAGCGGAAGGTTTGTGAAGGATACCTCCAAGTCAGAAAGAAAAAGGAATGAAGGAAATAAAAGAAATCAACAAACCAAAAAAACTTTTAAACCTGAAAGCTATAATGAAATCTAAAAATCATTCTTAAACCCTTTCTACCCATAAACAAAAACCCAGCTAAGTGTGGTTTTTTAATAGACCGTGATTTATAATGTAGAGAGTGAATGTATAGAACCAAATTGAATACTGATATCAAAAAGTAGTTAAGGACAACTTAAATCTACATCAGAACTATTTCTGATAATCATTTAAATGTCAGGGTTGTAAGAAAAGTTCACCTAAATTTATTAAATCTGAGATATTTCCCAATAAATTGAATTACTTACAGTTCAGCTCTTTATAGATTTTCTGTAAGTTTTTTTGACTCTTAATTGAATAATTCAAAATATCTTGCATTCAATGCAAGATGTTCATTGTAATTAATTGTAATTGTAAGATATAATGTATCTTGCATTCAACACATTCAATTCAATTTGTTTAGAATTACACCAGTTTGCTTCCATTTCTGCCCTAAATTATATTTTGTTTGAATATTGAGATCCAAAAACTTTAGAGTCAAGGCAACTAAAAGCTAAAGCTAAGATGCTCCACAGCTTCAAGTTAGGAAGAGCAAACTGCACAGTCTGTGACCTGAGTGACAAGATCATGTCTTCTTATTAGTGGCAATGAATTTCTTGGCTGTGGCAATGAATATTTTTGCTGATAATTACTGTCTGATCTGCTATTTTATTGTACTTGACACACCTAACTCATTCACTATTTACCAAATGACCTTTTCCATACTACTGTGAAAGCAAAAAAAAGCAAATTCTTTTCATTACAAATATCTCATTGAAGAAAAAAAAATACATTGCTTGCTATAAGTTTTAGCAGAAATTTTGTGAGGTTATACAAAAAGAAAAAGAAATAGAGTATTTCTTTGAAAGTATTTATTTTACATTGCAATAAACCCTTATGAACTAGCTTATCTTTTGTACAGTAGCTGCCACTTTCCACCTGAAAAATACCAGAGAAGAAAGCATAGAGTTATTATGTCTTTGAAGAAAGATTTATTAAAAATATGAAAAGAGGCAGGAAAAAAGTGTGTTCAGCACATGTGAGAGGTATTTCAGTTATGATACTGTGAGGTCATTCAGACCCCTAAGGAAAGATCTTCTGCCTCAGTGTTAGATGTATTTATACCAGGTGAATTACTTCTAACAGGTTAATGAAGTAATTTATCTCCTTTCATTGCACTTTTATTTGTATGCTACTTTCTACTAATTTTTATTAATGTACATATTTTCATCTCACAACCTAATAGATTACAGATCACATAAAGGTTTAACCAGCTACAAAGGATAAGGTTGGGATTTTTTTAGGAAACTATTTAAGACGCAGGTGAATTTTGCAATAATTCAGATTTTTTTTTTTCATGAACACCTAATTATGATTTTTTTAACTACTAGTGGTTTCTACATAGAATGTAACACACAGGAAATCAAACCACCCTGCCTTGGATAATATTTTTCACTAATGTTAAATCACCCAGGAAGAAAAACAGTTCTAGGAATCCTCTGAACTACAGCATGAACCTGGGATGCCTTTAGATTCTTGTCGCACTAAACATTTGGAGCCTGAGATTAACCTAAGATTAGGCTGTGAATGTTCAGATATTCAGTAAATTTGTGGTATAAACTCAATTATCTTCAGTGAGTTATACTGGATAAGATGTTGCAGCTGACAATGTTAAATCCCTTCTTTCTCTTTCTGCATCAATAACATATTAGTAAAATATATGTATTGCAGAAGAATGTAATAATATGTTTCTTAATATCACTGAAGTTTCTTGGTAATAAAATGTGCAATGTACAAATACTATCTGTAAAATATATTTTTATCAATAATAATGTGTAGTCATTGTATAGTGTAATAAACTTTTACTCCATTTTAAATAATTGATTTTTTTTTCTGCCTATTTGTAAGGAAAAAAATTCTTTAAGTTGTCAAAATTTTTTAAAAGCATAATTTTTCATTTTCTTAGAAAGATAATCAGTATTTATTAGCATGATCAAAGCCATTAAATATGCTTCCTTTATAAGAAGGAATTCCGTTATTTGCTTCCTTCATATAAGAAAGGGCTGTATACTGACCACATTCAAAACCTATGGTATAGTGCAAGTGCCTGAGCATGTAAATAAGACTAGTTACCATCACAAGTCTGTCAAATCTGTGGTATGGGCTTGGCACTCCAACAGAGAGAACAGAAATGTTAGTTGGAGTTCAGTGAGGAAAGAGGGGGCTTCACAAATATTTTCCAAATTTAAGCTTTTATTCAACAGTGATTATTTCTCCAAATTAGTTCAGCTATCCATAGTGGTTTCTAAGTGGCTAATCTATAAGGCAGGTTTTTTCAAGAAAAAAAATCCTAAAATTTAATAAAGCCATATTGTTCTATTTTTAGATTCAGACAAATTGCTTGTTTTTTCCTTGTTTCCTACTCATGTAACTGTAAAATGATCTTGTTAGATTAATTTCTGTAACCTTGGCCTTGTTTAAATTGATAGAGTAGAATATTCCCCTTCTTTCTGACCTATCGCTATCTTTTAATACGACTCCTCCATTTTAGCCATTCCTGACCTTATGTCATTATTAGTATGATTTCATATATTAAAATTTATCATATCTTTACAATACGGCCCACTGGAAGTGGCAGAAAAGAATTAGTACATCGAAGCAGCTGAGGTAAGTAAAGTGACTTGCTTGCATAAACCAAAAGAGAAAAATAAAGGGGATTCTAAAAGTCTTTCTTAGTATATTAGGTGGATGAAAATTGTTCCTGATATGTGAACACCCTCCCTTTTTCCCAGCATAACAACATGCCTACCTTGTCTGAAGGAAATTGCTGAATATTATTTCAAAGTGTAAAGGGAGCTAAATTTATTTCTGAACTGTTTACAGAACAAAATTCTGTCAAAGTGAGGTATAGCTCTGGAGCTCATGTTAAAGAAAATGCCATAGCATGTGACATTGGTGAAGCAAGAACAGCCAGCAGTTTCATTTTCCATGGAATCTTATATGATCCAGTATTTGCAGCTCGGTTCAGCTGCAGAGCTGAAGTAAGACTAATTTCCCACATTCACCAAAGTGGTGGTTCTATGGCCTTTAATGCAGAACTGCTAACAATTTTCAAACTGATTTCTGAACTTGACAAATTAATGACATTTCACATGGCTTTTTGGTGACAAAACCCCCTTTTTCTTACTGTAGAAGTATCAGATGTACTTTTTTGTTGTTGTTGCTGGGCGTTGCTTTGTAAGCACCCTCCAAGCATCCTTCTCAATAATCAGCTTCCATGAAAGCATCTATTAAATATTGAAACAGAAGTTTCTGGCATCATCCATTCTCTCTATTATTGCCACATCACATACTCTGGAGTAAACCATGAGATACAGTCCAAGAATAAGTAAAGCTAATTCTCTTTCTATCCCACTTAGATGCTAGTGCTTTGTAAAGTCGTATTAAAATTCTCAGCCCAAAGGTAACGGCTAAACTGTGTTATTTTTCCAAGACTCATTTTGCCGTTGGTAGATCATTAACATGTGAGCAAGTGATGCTGGAGTTTCTAATTTTTAATATCAACTAGCCATTTTGTTTTCTACCCTATAGATTTCTATTTTTTTAAAATTAGAGATTCAGTTATGTTCATCTCAAACAGTGATTTTAATAGATGAATGCGACTCTGTGCTTTATAGTTAAAGTCACTGATAAGCTAAATCAAACAGCTCTTTTTCTAATATTAACTTTTTATTTAAAAAACCCAAACAATTAAAAGCATAATTAACCTGTTTCTTTTAAAATAGAGCCCAGAATTTGAATCTCTTCATCTTTTCAAATTATATCTCCCCTTTTCTCTTTTCCTAGTTCGTGGTAGGAAACAGAAATATATCCAAACCTAAAATAATTCTACTAACCCAGCATTTTCAGAGAAAGTGTGATATGAAACCAGTGAAATTTAATCACGTGTACAAAGCATCATGCAGTGATTCTTTAGTGCAGATGACATTAATTAAATGGAGACTGTCTACAGGCACTGCCCAAAGGAGATGCCCACACAGTGCCTGTGGATTGCTGGGAAACATGAGACACTGGGTTATAGCAGATGGCTCAGGAAAACTTTACTCTGGGGAATTTGGAACCTTGTGCAAGGTAAGAGAGTTCTGCAATCTGCCGATGGAGGGGTTAATAAGCAATGGCCCAATCCTGCTGCTTCAGCAAAGGAGATGATAACCTTGTGGATATAGAAGTTTTTGACTTTGTGATATATAAATATTAAAGCTGCTGTAATGTTTTGGGCTGTGAATTGGGTTGCAACAAGGTCTGAGATTTTTAATATGATGTCAAATAAACATGTAGTTAAACCAAATAATCTAGCCTGTAGAAACAATTTTTGCCTCCCTTCCGTGTCTCAGCTTCACTTGTCCATCAGGTTACTCTTCATCCCTCCCAATTCCCTTAGTGAGGTGATGGGCAGTGTAGGAGTTTGGGATTATTACACAGTGATTTTTTTTTCCCTTCCTTTTCTTGCTTCTTACTCATTTTCTTCCATTGATCCTTGCTCCTTATTGCTCCCCTGCTCTGACATGAGACCTTCATGGGATGCAGTCTCCCAGCAGAGTACAATTTTTTTTCCCATAATTGCATCTCCCTCTGTTACCCCACCACATCCCCTTTCACTTGTGTCCTTTGTGCCACCCCATTTGTGTCGACTGCCCTGAATGAAAATTGTTTGGGCAGAGGAACCATGTACTTCTCTGGCCAGTGGTAGTTTTGGCATGCAATGGGTCAATCCATCCATGTCAGAGAGGGCTGATTGCAACACAGAGGAGGAAACAGCCTCCTCCTCCCACACAGGGCAACTGGCAACTCCCTGCTGGCTGGACCCTGCTAGACATGCCTGATGAGTTTTGCACCTTGCTTCAGCAAACACTCTGTATGTTTGTCCATTATAAAGTCTACTTTGAACACTAGCGCAGCTTCAGCATGGGAACCTTAAAAACTTTTCCTTTTTTTTTCTTGACAATAGGACTGACATTTTAGGACCATAAATATATGTTCATTAATTTCTTCCTTCTTCTGCAAGAAGGTTATTTGTTTTACAGACTTCTCCCCTTGACACTGCAAACCACAAAAGAGAAAATGTTACGCGACTATGAACATCCACACATTAAATCTCCACTACTGTTTCCTTCAATTTTTTTTTTTTTTTTTTTTTTTTTTTTACTTTCTTTCTCTTTTTTTTTTCCAAATATGGGAATCAGTAATTAAAAATATATGTTAATTGAAAATAACTTAAATTCTAATATGGACTGAGGCTTAACAATCAACAGACATTGGAAATACAAACTAGAAATGAATACAGCTATAAAAACAATTAGCACAATATCTGTATGTGGTGCCCTTCAGAGTTAACTTGCAGTTTTTATCAACTTTCCATTTTGTCTTTTCTACCTCATCTTCAGTTTGGCTTTTCAGAAGTTACCTAATATTCTCACTTATTCACTCCTTTATTTTGATACATATTGCTTTCAAACAACCATATATTATTCGAGAATTCAAAATTGTTTGCATCAATAAGTTATGGAAGTGTTGCTTTGAAATCTTTCACTCCTTTGCCACAGAGACTAAGATTTCTAAGTTAGTATAAGGGAGGAAAAAAATAAAATTAAAAGGAAAGCTGAGCATGAGTTATGAGCTAACTTCTTAGTTACTGCCCTGAAAACTGATTTGTCAGCCAATTTAAAGTCATAAGTAAATATCTCTTTTTGTTACACAGAAATGTTCTTTTCAAGGTGCTCTTACACAACTTTTCAGAATTAATGAAAGTCCTCTGACTGTTTGACACCATTAGAGGATGCAAAGACTGTCTCTAAAACAGTATAATCCAATCTAAAAATGGAAAAATGTAGATCAAACTTTGTGCATAAAGAAGTGGCCTACATGAAATCTCCATTCCAACTGGCCTAATTTTTTTGGCTGAAAATTTTGTATTAATGAAATGCATTTCCCTAATGCTCAGGGTAATTCAAATCAAAGGATTAAAATTTACTATATCAAGGAGGACATTTAGGTAATTGGAGTGAGTGCTCACTGTTCAAAAGTAAGTGTCTTCAAAGATACATATAAGAATTAATAGATCATTTTTATACTATGTTTATTAAAGTGCTGGTGTCATGAAACATTAGTTAGTGTTATCTTCCATAAGTAAATGGATAAATTAAAATATATGTTATACCACAGATGTGGTTTCAGAGTCCTTACAGACCTGTGCATATTTGCATGAGATGATGTGAGATTTTGCTCCTCAGAATTGCGCTCATGGAAAAACTCTTAATGATTCTTTGTAAAAATACTTAGTTATCCTTCTGGCTCTAATTCCAAGCTGCTATAAAAGAGCCAGGATATCAGAAAAGGAAAAACTGTTGCCACAAATGTCAGACCACTAACTTGAGACAATTCTGGACCACCAGACAGGACCTTAAGCCAAGAGCTAATAAAAACAACACCAATTGCCTCTGGAATTTTTAGACATTAAGAGTCAAACTGTCTTAACATTTTCATGCTGTATTAAATTTTAAGACATCAGGGTTATAGTACTACACTCTTTCACTGGCAGATTACCATTGAAATTGTGGATTTTAAGAACAGTCACTTTTTTTTTTCTAATTCTTAAGACTCAATAGTTACCATTTAAAACACTGCAGGAAAAGCCTTAGGCTATTTTTGGTAATTTTAAATTATTTTCTTTACCGGCGTGTATTAATGAGCAGGTTGTAAGCAAAGTGAGATTAGCTTTCTTTCAGTTATATAAACAAATAAACCAAATAGCATGACAGGTTCTCTTTACCATTTTGTTTTCATGAAATATTTAAAAGGAAGAAAAATTCACACAATACTTCATCTTTGCTGAAAACTTATCTATAAACAAGACATAGCCTGGTGTAATAACGTGGGTTATGTTTCTAAATCAACCCTATTTCCCCTGTGAATCACTAGTATTATCATTTTGTGCCTCACCTCAAGGAATTTCCTGAAAACCCACTCAGCTATCCAAGTGCATAAATGTTCTTCAGGGCTATTAAAACATCTAAAAATAGAAAAAAAAAATGTTATTAGCAAGAACAGTGAAATCTCTGGGGCTTTTCCTAGGATATTTGACCATTTCCCATCATGCCCTTTAATAGGATAGTAATCTCAATCTTTCGCTTAGAATCCAATCATGGATATTTGTACCTTCAATTATGCAGGCAAACATTTTAACAGCAAGAGAGGAATATATTTTCAATCACAAACTGAGTATTTCACACCATCATGAATATCTAAATAAACTAGAATAAATTCATCTGATGGAATCTAGTTTTGTTTAAAAGCAAAACTTTTGTTTGTTTGCTAATTATTTTAAAACCTAAACTTTCTCTGCTTGGGTAATATATTTTATCATTGTTTGAGGAATCACATCTTTGGCTAAGAAAACCAACATTTTAGGATATCAAGGGAGTTTTTAAGGGGTTGGTTTGTTTTTTTGAGTTTTTTTAGAACAAAACAGAGAAAATGTAGTTTCATACAGCTTTAGGTATTAAAACAGCACCCTAATAGCCAGAAGATCTAAATCAGTGTTTGTACTGTGGCATGGAACTCTCTCCATGGCAGTTTCAGTGCTAAAATAGCTACTTTTCTATACTGAGTTCTCCCTGGAGAAAAGCTCATAGGTCCACAATTTTGTTTTAAGCACACTGCACAAGCTCTCTGGGATATAGTTTTGTGGCTTGTATGAATTTCAGCTATCCTTGTGGTGATTGTTCCAAGCTGACAGCAAAGGTCATTTTTAAGAAGAGCTCTGGCTCTGGGTGATTTCCATGTTGCCCCAAAGAAAGGCAGACAGTGTTTGTAGGAATAAATTTGCAGAAAGCCAATAAATGTTTATTTATTTTTCAGTGGCAAGGGATGGCAAAGATAGAAATATGTGATTTGGAGATCTAACAAGCAAAACCTAAAAATACTTAAAAGTAACTAGTATTTCATTACTGAAGCACTCCGCAAGAAACAAGTGGCATTCCTCAGCCTCAGTGTACTGTCGTCTAAATATGTAAAGCAGTCAAAGGGTGCAAGAAAAGGAATTCTCTAATTCTTCCTTTAGATACTAGGAGTTAGAGTTCACAAAGATCAAGTAATCTGTCCAAGCTCAAATAAAAATGGTCTAGCAAAGAAAAAGACAGGACATAGTTTTCATATTACTGGTCTAATCCTTTAGATAAAAATAGTCATCATAACTTCTAAAATACAAGCCCAGTGCAGTTTGTTTTTTGCTTTCCTACAGGTAAAAGATCTCTACAATTTCTTATCTGTGCCTGATGTAAAATAAATTCCTGTGTATTATCATAATCAGAAATTGAAATCCATGAGAAACAAAAGAAATCAGGCATCTTCAGGGCTGTCTACAATTTAGGCCGCTGGAAAAAAAACTTAAGACATCTGTATGGGTTTCGGTCTGCAGGTTAAACTAAAACAGAGAAACAGCCCAAGCTGATGCCTCTGAGGAGGGAACCCAAACAAAGGAACCGCCAGGCTTTTATCCCCTCACAGTCCGAACCACATGCAAGTCAGGCTCTTCCTCCTAATCCTGTGCTTCTGCATTTCTCCCATTGTGTCCATTGACCTGGCCAGTGCCAGCAGTTTTTGTCCCCTTTATTATCCACAAAGTTGTCAGTTCACAGCTCCTGCTGCATCTTCCTCATCCCTCCCCCTGGCTGGCACCATGTACCTTAATGCCTTTTGTTAACCAAGTGTTGGCAGTTCATGGCCTCTTGAGCTCCCACCCAGAGCTCAAACTGCAGCTTGCCTGCACCAGATGTACTCCTCAACACAGGTTCATGAGCTGAGACAAGGGCAGAGAGACATCATTCATCAATTATTGTCATGGGCCAAACAGATTCCGCTGAGGGAAATTAGCTGAATTATTAGCAGTCAAAGTCAGAAAGAATAATGAGAAGAAAAACAAATCCCAGAAAACATCTTCCTCCACCCCTCTCTCCTTCTCCGGCTTAATTTTATTTCCCGATTACCTCTTTCCCTCACAGCAGAACATGGACAAGGAGTGGGCATTCTTCACAGATTTCCTCTACTACTTCCACCTCAGAGAGAAGAGTTCCTCCCCTACTCCAACATATGGTCAGTCCTATGCAAACTTATTCAGTGTGAGTCACTCCCATGTGGTTCTTCACAAATAGCTCCAGCATGGGAACTTCCCATGGAATGCAGTCCTTCAAGGAAAAGCTACAAAACGGATCCCCTATGGGATCACAAATCCTGCCAACAAAGCTGGTTTAGCATGGGCTTCTCTTTCCAAAGGTACACAGATCCCTGCCAGGACCCTTGTCCATGGGGGTTCCATGGGGCCGTAACCTCCTTCTGGGCATTCATCTGCTCCTCCATGGGCTACAGGCAGATATTTTGTCTTCTGTGGACTTCCATGGACTTTAGGGGAACTGCTGCTTCACCATGGTGTTACCATTACCTCTTACCAACAGCCTGCAGAGGAATCTCTGCTTCTGGCTCTGGAGCACCTTGTCACTCCCCTTCTGGACTGACCTTGATGTCTGCAGAGCTGTTTTGCTCACCTGTTCTCATCACTCCTCTCTTTTGCCACAATTACACCTGTACAATAACTCTTTTTTTCTTCTTAAATATGTTATCACAGAGGTATTGCTACCATAACTAATTGATTTGGCATTGGACAGCAGAGGATTTGTCTTGGAGCTGTCTGACATTGGCTCCCTCAGACACAGGGGAAGCTTCTAGAAGCTTCTCAGAGAACCCACCCGTATTGGCCCCTCAAATACAATAGTGCATATAGTTTTGCATTTTAGAGTGTAAAAATTATCTTGCAAAGCTAAAAAAAAAAAAAAAAATTACAAATGTGCCCTTTTTTATCAAGACAGTTTTCATTTGTCATAACAGACTCTAGGGAGACCATAATGCCATTGCCTGAATTATACATTGTCTAGCCCTGAGATGAGAGCAGCACAGGCTACCTTCTCCATGGAGAGAATGGAGCATCATACCTTGTGGGTTTAGTACCTCACAGATTCAATCTGATGCAGAGGTTAGCAAGACCCCCTAAAACCACTTCATGTTTTCTTTTGTCCACCTTTTATTCACTGAATGATTGACAGTGAATAACTAAGGCTTCTACTGAAATGGAAAAAGACACAAAAATTTCTCTCTTTAAGTCTATTCACACATAACTCTGAACTAATTTGAATAAAATAAATTGAGCCGAGATACCCAGGTACTACTCACAAAATCATACTACTCCAAATGATCGTATGTGTTTATATATTGTGAGTTTAGACTTCCCTAAGAGGGTTTTCTAGGTTCATTTAAAGTATTTTGGAAGCAACATGGCAAAGTCATAATGTTGGTTGTCATGGCAGAGCTTATGGCCTTGTAACAGAAATCTTCCTCTGATTTCTTCACACCAGAGTCTGCATGATGCCTTCAGTGATTTGTAGTAACATTGATCTTATTCTGTGGGTTTCTTGCTTCTGCCACCCTGTCCACATAAACACAGAATGAGATCTTTGGATTGATATTAATAATGAAACAGCAGAATGCTGGAGGAAAGGAGTATTCTCTAGACACAGCGTCCCTTACCGATACTAGGTAGGATGAAATATGATCAAAGTGTAAATATGAAAGAGAACAGTAATCACGTAGTGAACATTGTTTCCCACTAATTAAAAGCCTAAGCAATCTGGGATGTACCAGGACAGGAAAATGTCTTCTATGGGAAGCGTATACTTGTTAGCAAGCAAGCATTAACCCAGCATAATGAGTCTTGCTCAAAGCTGTTCCTGGAAACCCCATGCTGTTATCCATATGCTGGATGTCTCCAATAAAAACGTTGACTGTGAACTTACTGTTCCAGGAACCTTTAGAGTTTATAGTTTTCTTAGTTGTAAGGCCTCACTATAGAATATTCTGAAGCAGACACAAGAGAACAAGAAACTAAGAGTTAAGTCTTAGTGTAATTTCATGAGCATACATTCAGAATGTTTTCATTGACTTTGTTAGGCTTCAGTTGGCAAAACCTAAAATTTTATTAGCATCTTTACAGACACAGCAATTTCTTGTATCTGCAGCGCAGATCTTGGGCACAGAAAATAGGACCTACCTCTAGAACACCCTGCTGTCAGCAAAGCTTTGGGTAAATAATACCTGTAAAGTTGGTGGGCACTATGCCAATGATTTTAGAGAGTTGGATTTTTACTTCTGGACTGTATGAATTACTAACATAATTTTAGTTTGAAAATGAGTGAGACTTTGTCCCATGTTAATATTATTATTTTGAAAATGGGATTCTTAACTATCAAGTCCCATTTTATTATTTCTCTCTATTTCACTGAACATTATTCCTATGTAATAATGTAGTTTTAAGGCTTTAGGTTTTTGCTTTTTATACCTTTCAAGTGTTATTTTTCTTTTACCTGCTCTAATCACCATCTATCACAAGTACACATATTTACTTTTGCAATCTTCCCCCATTAATCAACACCTCTTTCCCTTACACATACCATCAATTTTATGCTGAACTTCCTGCAGGATGGCAAGATTTAACAGTAATGTAATTTTTTTCTTGAAATTTAACACATTGTCACCCTCTTCTCCAGTGCATGGGATGCACTGTGGTAATATTCTTTTAGCTTTTTTATTTTTTTTAATCTTTTGATGGTGCTTTTTTTTTTTCCCCAGAATGATGAGTTTACAGGTTTACTTTACTTTTGCCCTTATTAATTTTCTTTGCTTTTTCTGCCCCAATGTTCTTCCAGCATTACTGATGAATTTGCTGCACAAATGGGCATTTAAAAAACTAGATATTTGAGACAAAAACCTTTACATTTCTATGCCCTTTTTTTTTTTTTTAGTTTTACTTTTTTTCACTCAGATGTCTTTTTTTCTATTTTGCAAGATTGTGATACAGAAAAAAATTGATACCAAATCTGCTTGAGATGCACAGAAGTAAATAATCTGCTTTAAAATTTTTGATTTTCTGGATTTAGTCTCAGTTTGAGTAGCATGATAATAGTGTACATAACTATGCAGAAAGTACACTCAAAGGGAGGCTGTGATATTTAACAGGTTCATATCCATAAAAATTTGGTGTTTTTATCAGATTTATCAAGTGTGTTTAAACAAATCATGTGAGTATTTTTTGAGGGTAGTTTCTCCTTTCTTACACAAGTCCATGCACAATTATTCTCAACTGTAAAATATTTACTAATTTATGAAAAAGGGTTCATAGTTTTAACTCTTTGTCCAATTTAACTCTAAATTGGACTCTTTGTGATATATTTTTTAGTTGGCCAATTGCCTAATACTGTTATTTTGAGATATTTTAAGTCAGAAAATAGAAGCCAGTAGCAAATAAATTTGTATATCTGGAACTACAATAAGGCCAAAAACATGTATAAAAAAATTCTGGTGATGTTGAAATGTTGATCATTAATGTTCATTTTCAGAAACAATAAGACTACTCTTTAATTATCTAGAAAACATTACCCAGACAAACATGTAAATAAGAACACTAACTTAGCTTTTTGTTTTCTGCTAGAGAAGGAATTTCTGTACTTATGAACTAAGTTCAGCTACTCATAGCCCTCTGAAAATATGCTTTAGTGGTGAGCTAAAGACTATGAGCATGAAAAAAATATTATTTGTCCAGATATATTCCATAATTTTGATCTTCATTTTTTTCTCAGAAAGGCACACAGCTTTGTGCTGATTTCTTCATACAGAAGCAATAATATTGCCAGGCTGAAAACAACAGTGATTTCTACAAATCAGTGTGATCTGTGAGAGTAACTGGTTTTGCATCAAGTAAAAATGAAGATAATGAAGTCAGCTATTAAATACCTTTTCAAGACTGGCTGGTAATCTTGATACAGGAAAGATGTGCCTTAGGTTTTAACAAGTATCTCCTGTTTCACATGTTAGTTTAAAACTAGAGGGAATTTTAAATTTACTGTATCACAAAAAGGGTTTTTTTAGGGAGCAGGTGGTTTACCCTGGAACAGTACAAGGCGTAACAACCTTTCTGGTTGAACAGGGAGTTCCACTCTGTCTAGCTCAGTTACCAGGAGACAGATGTCTTGTCTCTATTTCCCTTGGCTTCTCACTCAAAGCGTGCTGCTAAAACAGAATGCTTGTTTGCCTGGCAAGCCCCAGAGAGCTGTTGCTCTAGATTCACATGTCTGCAAGAAAGGGGTTGGCCATCAGCTTCCTGAACAAGCAGATAAGCAGAGATGCTTTTTTTTTTTTT
>VWZN01010623.1:0-15970 GCA_013396955.1 Regulus satrapa | reverse complement strand
GCTTATAGGAACATGTACCAAAATCTAGAACTCTTATTTTCTCAGAAATTTGCTCAAAAGAGAATAGCAAATATTTTCTGATTTATTTTCTTCTTGATCTTCAAAGTTGCAAAGAAAACAATGCAGCAGGAATTGTCTTTCTCTTTCTATAGCTTGGGAAGCCAGAGAACTGGGCTTAATTATTTTACTGAGGAAATTGCTAAAGCCAGCTACCCAGGTTTTTTGGATCTCAATATCAAATTTTTGCCTTTTAAAGATAATAAAGCCTTCCCTCTCCAATTATGCTTTCATAGNCCACTCATTATAGAGGATCACTCTGTCGCACCAACAAATTTAAATACTGAATAGCACCAAACCAGCACATTCTAAGGGGAAAATATTGTGAATGCAAGTAGGATTCTTAAAAGGCAGCTCTTGCCTCTGAAGAAACAAGATGTTCAGGCAGGGATAAGCCACTATCCAGCAACTCTAAAGAGGCAAAGTCCAGTTGGAAGTGGGTTTCAGGCAGGCCTTCCTTCAGGCATCCTCTATGCACTATTCATTGGTGTCACAAAACTGCTGCCTTGGCTTTGAGGGAATCCATTCCTAAGTTTTAACTTGCTCTCTTTTGTGTCAAGGGAACTGAGCTAGCCAATTCTGCTCAGTGTGCCCACTGAAATCACCATACATTAACTCCTTTGTTCATATAAACTCAAGTAGCTAAAAAAAAGCCACCAAAGTACAGATACAGAAATAGAGCAGCAGTGGTGGGGGTTTGTAGGGTTTCTTAATATTGAAATTTTTTATTCATGTCTTCTTGTGTTACAAACTTAGCTAGATAATTGAAGGAATAAACCAGTTTCTTCCATGCTTCTTCTGTCAAGCACTGAAACTCTGGGAGATGTTCATCAATACTAATGTGAATTGTGTCAGAAACACATTAAACATGAATTTTCATGGCAATGTAAGCTAAGCAGATGAATGCAGTGGTGGATAATGCAAAGAAACAGTAAGCCATTGTTAGTTAGCAGCATCAGCAATGGGTTCTGCCACTGAATCTTAACATTGTCAAACTCATGTGCATTGTTTAATTATTATGGCTCAAAAGACATCAATATGTGAGAAAAAGCCACATGCCTTTATCAAATGTGTTTTAACATTTCCTCTTTCTGTTAAAAAGAATAATTAGATACATCTTACTCTGAAATTTCTGTGGATTTGTATTGACATATTTCTATTATGTATTTATATATTATTATTGATATTTTAATATTTTAAAAAATTTAAGTTCTGCATAAATACTCTTACAGTTTTCCTGACCTTTATCCAGATAGAAAAATTTGACTTCTACTTTTATTACTATGTCTTTTCAGCATTATGAAATACTGCTCAATGGCAAGTCTAAAAAAATGAGTTGTATTAAGCATTATCTTTGCAAGTAATTTTACAAAATTGGAGACATAGTTTAACTAAAATTTAAGAAGTTTAATTTAAAATTTAAGTTTGTTTAGGGCATGCCAGACATAGTACTTTCATAAAGAAATTTAGCTTATTTCTATTTCACCCTCATAAAAAAGAGACATTTATTGTTATCACCTTCAAAACGTATCATTAAGAAAATTACACACATTGAAGCCTAATGCATCTGCACTTCAAAATACTGATGATTTGAATGGTATGAGAGCCCGACCCAGATGTATGATTTTGTTTTTGTCAAATCATACTGCTTTGGTTTATATCTATTTAAGAGGGGCTTATGCTGCCCAAAGCAAATAAAGAAAGCATAATAGATACGCACTTGTTTAGACACTCAACTCGCGGAAGGGCACTGCAGAAAACATGGAACTTTTTAACAGCACCTCTACTACAATCACATTTTGGATGTTTATCTCTTACTCACCAATCTATGTGGTGCAACGCAGAGACCAGCTCCCTTCAAATACATTCTGGTTATACAATACTTGTTTTCAGAGCTACAGAACAAGTGCTTCTGTACAAAAGCCACACAGAATAGGCTGGCTGAAGCCATGACTTTATAGATAAGTTTTCCAAATTGCTAAATAAGGTGATATTAAATGCAAGGACAAATTCCCTCTATGCAAAATAAATGCTGTAAAAGGTATCTATTGTTAATTCAATTTTCAATTTGATTTTTTGAGGGTTTTGTTAGGTGTACTTCTGCTTAAATGCATGTTCTAAAAACAGATTTTTTTTTCTGCAAGAAAGATCTGATTCACACTGAGATATATTTTGTTAATGATCATATGCAACCCTTTCATAATACATCAAGTTGAGCTGAATTTTTTGGGTTTTTGGGGTGTTTTTTTTGGCATCATTATACTTTGCTTTTTAAAGTAACATTTAAAGTGGAATAGACACATTGCAATAATTGAAAATGAGAAACCACCACTCTAGCCAATTAAAGCACATATGTGTAATCACTAGTTATTCATTAGCAATTGTAGAGCCTATTTGGCATTTTATTTCAAGACTAGATTTTCAATAACTTAGAATAGAGACAAAAGGAATTTTCCCACATCTTTATATCCTGAGAATGACCATATGGTATGAAATACCCCTGTGGTCAATTGGGGTCAGCTGTCCCAGCTGTTTATCCTCCCATCTTCTTGTGAATCTCCAGTCTCCTCACTGACAGGTGGTGGGAGAAGCAGAAAAGTCCCTGACTCTGTGTAAGCACTACTTAGCAACAGTCAAAACATCCCTGCATTCCTGACACTGGTTTCAGCACAAATCCAAAACACAGCCCCATATCAGCTAATTTTAGGTAAAGAAAATAAACTCTACACCAGCCAAAACCAGCATGTAGTCGCATAATGAAATGTGTATTTTTCCCAGCATTCCTATGTTGGAAAGCAAGTCATCACTGAGGAGAACCACAAGAGAGATCTGGGACTAAAGACTAATTTATGGGGGAGATTTTTTTTCTCCTCTATGTGGCATACCGCATCTTTCTGTCCCAACACACTGGACATTGCCACCTGTCTCATCTTGTGCCTTTATACCAACACACCCTAGGTCTAAATCATCTAGATGTAGTGTGCTTTTCAGCTCCTTCCACCTGGCCCCAGGAGCCACCACCATCCTCCCCTTTCCTCACCTTCTTGTCGTTCTAGCTCTAGAAAAGTCCTCAAGGAAACTGCAGAATGGTCTGGGTGGTCAGGACAATCAGGACCACAAGAGCCAGACATGCCATCCTGGTCAGCTGCTTGATCGTGGCAACTTATGGGCTTTACCAGGCAGACACTAAAGTGGACACAGTCTGTCAGATTCTTTATCTTCCTTTTCTGGTCTTGCCATATCTTTCAGGTATAGCCAGAAAGTCAAGAGAAACCATTTACCTACATTCACATTTCCTGATACAGAGGATTATTGAAGATTAATGAAATATTCTAGTCTGGCACTATTGTGGTTATCCCTGTGAAACCGGTATGTGTTTTGCCTTACTCCTCAGTCAACTTCTGTTTGGTGGATGCTACACCAGCATAAAATCTGATTGGCTCAATTAAACTGCAATAGCAGATTAATTTTACCTTTACAATAACTCAGATAATAATACTTAGCTGTATTTTGTCTAAATAATTCAAGTAACCACAATTCATTTTTTGAAATGGACTAATCTCCATGGCATCAAAGTTTGGGAAATTTATTAGTGAGTGCTCCCCAGATGATAAATCTAGAGCTGTCAGCTACTCCATATGCTGACACCTCACAAAGTTGAGGCAGATTCTATTCAAATGTATTTCATTTGAAACTTCCTTAGTAGAACAAATGACTGGAGCTCTGGGATGTTTTCTACAGCAAGGCACTGTGTTTGGCCACTTGATTTCAAATGCTGCACAACTCAAACCTCTGTGGAATAGACTGAAAAAGTGATGTTACTCTTGAGTGTTTAACAGTGCAGGAAGGAACATGGAGACAAGTAGTAGCCTGATCTGAAATTAGATGTTAAACACTGAAAATTCTAATTCCCCACTGTGCATTCTTTCATCTGGTCTTCTTTTCTTTTTTTTCTTTCTTTCCTCTTTTTACTGCCTTGTCAAGTTTATGGAATCTCCCAAGCACATCTGCTTTCTTTCCAATCAAAGAGGGAAAAAAAAGTGAAAAAAGTGAAATATAGTTGTAATGGGAAAGAATAATAACTACATTCATTATTATCAAAGTAGTGAGATGTTGCCACATAAGCCAGACTCGGCTCTGGGATGTTTCGAGAATTCAGGGAAAATTCTCCATAATATAGTGATGTTTATAGAAGTTAGCCAATGTATGTAAAGTGTCTTATCAATGTACCTTGGATGTTTTGGAGACAACGCTGCTTTCTGGTCTGACTGTACTGCTGATCTCCTGCCTGTTTGCCTGCATGTATGTCTTGCTGCTCGCTCTCTGCTCTTCATATGGATCTTAATAAATTATCAAATTTTGCTTTCTGATTGAGGGAGTCTATGTAGCACAATTGCCTGACCCAGGCCCGAACTCTCCCTACACAGTGGGACTGTGTTCAGAGCTGTGTTGTTGCATGAGGCACAGAGGGGATGCCTGGATCAGCTGGCAGAGCAGAGCACACTGCTCAGCACAACTCTTTCCTGAGTAACTGTGCTTGGCTCTGCAGCCACGTCAGGCAATGTGCTGACAAATAAGCCCCTCACTGCCATCACTCAGCTCATCCTTGCAAGACTTTGCTCAAACTTCTGCAGATTCTTAAGCAGTCAGCCTGCATTACTCCATTTTGCAGCACCATTACATCTACCATGCCTGCCCAAGATAGTAAAAATTTAAGTGAACAAAAGTGAACCAGTAAGGAGAAGCAGGTAAAAAAAAAAAAAAAATTTAAAAAAAATTATACTGCTCCCTGGGGCTATGAAAGGAAACCAGATAGCATGTCATTCAGACTTTTTCTCTCTGCAAGTCTTCTGGGTCATCAAGGCTGTAGCACTTTCAAGAGCTATGTCTGCATAACCCAGTGCGGTGATGTATAGCCTTACTTGTACAAGCTACCTCTACCACCAAAAAATATTACTGTCATGGTAATAGGGCAGGTAGATCACCCTCCCTAGCCTTATTGAGTAGCAGTTCCTTTTACTTTCTGCAAACACGGCTGTTATATATCAGATATATGGGTTAACACAGTTATAACTGGATCATGTACTTCTAGCCAGCACTATGTTAGAGGTGCAATTGCAAAATTAACACGTATCTGAGAACTAAGAAGATACACATAAATTTATTCATATACTAGCATCGATTTCCCATAATTTTACTTCAATTTTTATAGTCAACAAAACCTATTAATCAATGAAAACAAAAATCACACTCCAAACTCAAGAGAATATCTCTTTTGATTAATGAAAATCTTCCTATGTTTCAGGATTTCAGAATTTTTTGCCTCATTAGAATGATGTCAATGTTTCCTTTAAGAGATTCCCTGATGGGGACACAAGAGTGTCAAAACTGTCCTTTCTTTTTGCAGTGCCATGTCTTCAGGAAGGAAAACATGTCAAATCTGACTTTATTAAGTAGAGTAGGTTTATAAACCAATAACAAAATACTTTGATTTGGGCTGTATCTATAAGACTGCAATTTGCCACTCTCACACTGTGACTACGCTGTTACCTTCACAAAAAAATGCTTAGAGTAGTCTAAGAATCTTAGCTGGAATTTAGCAATTTTAGAATTTTTAGCATGGAATAACCACGGATTTCTTTCCATCCATTTCTCCCATGTGCAATTTTCCTAAAACCTGGGTTTACAGCAGAATACTTAAATCATTATGTTTGCTCACCTTTCTTCAAATCTGTCTTTAAGAACTACTTCTGCTATAAATCCCATAAAACCCAGCATTTGTTAAGCATCTACTCTGGAATTACACTATGTTGTGATAAAGTGCTCCCTTGTTATCATTTTGAAAAGTTCCTATCCCCTTTTTATTCTTCCTAATTTCCCTTTGTGGAACCCTTCATACATTTTGTAAGCACTAAGAAGAGCAAAATTCAATTATTGTTCATGCATCACTCTACTCCAGACTTAAAATAATTTTCAGGCATAAGTACTAGTCAATGTTTTTTATCTTGAAAATTCATTGTATAAGGAGATAACAGGAATAATAAACTTGGGAAAGACAGTAGCTTCATTATTATTAATTAGGGACTCCTATCTTGCATGGATGGGCTAGAAACTTGGCAGCTACACTAAGACTTGGAATTACAGTATAATTCCCACAAGTTACCACAATTTGTCAGCAGAAGGTTGGAACAATCATTGCACAGGTAGAGCTCACGCACTTCCCCTATTTGTGATGGCAAACAAGTGCATGAACAGTCTGTTAACATAACTGGGTTGGAGTACCCTCAGGGTCTGTACACCGACTTCTCCACATAGCTTTCAGGAAGCAATCTGCTGCCCTCCTTTCCCTTCTCTTTCCTTGCTACCAATTGAGCACTCACAGTTTGAAATGTTCCAGGAAAAGGAAGAACCGCAAATCTATCAGTCTTTTTGGTGTTTAAGGATATAGAGAGCCACTCCTGTATCAGCAAAAGAAAATATTCAAAAATAATACATTTTTTAAACATAAAACTCTAAATTCATATATAACATACATGTATATTTATTGCCAAATTCTTAGCGTTTAAATGGAGAGAGGAAATAATGGGCATATGCTTTGACAGTGAGCAGTAGATACATTGTGATGTGGAGTCACTTTGCTCCTATGCAGACCAGCAGAATGCCTCTGATGTTGCTTTATGGGCACAGTAACTCTGCAGGCATCTGGAAAAGCCACTGCAAAAATTAGAGAGTGGAATGTAGAATTTGGGTGTGGAATTTGACCCTACAAAATCAAACACTGCATTTCATATACTGCAGTCCTATGTGGTGCACTGCCAAGGAACCACAGGAAGAAGACCATATGCTCCCTGCACAGGGAAGGAAACACAGGGGAAGGACACAGTAAGCAAAACAGGACAAAAATATTTAACAGTAGGCTTTACTAGAGTTCGGTCCAAGCAAAGAACGTCAAAATGTTCAGAGAGCTTATAGAAAAATCTGAACTCTAATTTTTCTCTTTCACACTATTACATCTTTGTATTCTTCCCCCACACCAGTTTTGTATCCCAAAGTACTGAAAGTCGATATCATACCATCCATCATCCTGAATGTCACTGCTTGATAAAAAATAATTATAAAGAAATTTCTGTTTCACATATATCAAAACTAACAGTCCTCTTTTTTATTAAAGGAAAAAAAAAATAGAGGACAGAAAAAAATGTGAAAACATGGAAATCTACAGGCACAGTAGCTGGAGTTATAAACTTGTTTACAAGAAAAAACAGATGACCAGTGCCCTTACAACAAACATAATCAGCAGTTTTAACAGAACTTGCTTGTTAAACTGATTCATAGCTTTGCATGGCATAATGATTTTATTGCCATTTATTACACAGTGACATGAGATAACAAGAGATGTTTTATCTTTTCTTTATTTTTTCAGACAATGGCATTATTTGTTAACTGGGTTTGATGACAGAAACAGCAAAGTCAGCTACAGCATGGATTAAGACGAACAATAAACACTTCCTGAATGTTTCATTCAAAGCCAAATGATAACATTCATGGTTTTTAACTGAGGGATGGAGATTTACCATTAGTTGGAGGGATAATTTCCAGAAAATGCCTGTTCATGATAGCTTAAATTAATTATAAAAAACAAATAATAGACTGTTTGTTTTCAAAAAATAAAGAAGCTCTTTGTAAGTGATGGATAAGTTTAGCTTAACTTGAATGTATAAAACTTCAATGCCTAATAAAGTATAGATAATTATTAATTTTTACTGAAAAGAATTCAGATATTCCATTGTTTTTGTATATGGGTAGAAAACAATGTAAAAATCAATATAAAAGAAATTTATATAAACTAAACTACTTATGAAAATAATTTCATCCAGTACGTCACATATAACCTTCTTAAAATAAAACTGGTGTATAAACAAGCTGGGAGAAAGTGTTACAAATACAAAAAACAAAACAAAACAAAACTATTCTCATGTCACAAAAAGCTCTCACTAAAAAAGGCATGTTTCCAGTTGAACCTCATCACACTGTGATCATGGACTTAGCAGTCACAACATTACTTCTAAAGGCTTGGATACAGACTGCATGAAGTGAAACGTGACTGTAATTGCTCCATAATTAGTTTCTGTTCATAGTTACATGTCATCTCATAAAAAGTAAAGGAAGTGTGTATATGGTATGTGTTGCTCCAATGTTAGATCAGATATGTCGTGGGGGAAGGGGAACTTTGGGAAGAGGAAAATGCATTTATTGGAAACAAAACTTAAATAAGATAGATTTTGCTCATTCCTCTCTCACAGTCTCACTGTCACAAGCACCAGAGGAGTGTGGTGTGGATGTCTGTCCACTTGTCCCACAACAGGACAGGGGGGTGTTCAAGGGTCCAGCCTGTAATTAGGACACAAGAACTGCAAAACCGCAAGGGTTGTGCAGTGCTTGTGTCCTAATGGTAGGTTCTTTGCAGCGCCCTGGAGAATGAGAGTAACTAGTTGACAAGTCCTTCTTACTCTCTCATGCTATTCTAAGCCTGGCAACCCCTGTGCAGGTTTTAGGTATGCCTTGTATGAACTGTCTTGGGTGACCTGTGACTCCACTATGTCCCAGCTTGAAATCATCAGGGCTCTTTCATGGTCCTTTGTCCCCAGTGCCATCTGCCCTGTGAAACTGTTAATGGGGTTGGATCTGGATGCTAATAACATGGTTGCTAGTGACACAGGCAGTGCTGAGACTGTTGTCCCTGCTGTGCCCTTCTGTTGCTTGCCACACTCAAACCTTCTCTTTTTTTTTGTTTTGTTTCTCCAGTCACATTATCTTAGTTTTCCTATTATAACTTGCCACATGAAGTGTTTTCATCATGCAAACCAAATAGTATTTACAGGAAGATAAATAACACTATTATCAAGTGGTATTGTAAATTTTGCCATTTTTCTAAAGTATTATATAAAGTGCACTGTAACAGCTACTATGAGGCAGATTCTCCTACATACTGTGGTCCTTTCTCTCACATTAAAGAAATGTGACTAGAAATTTGCTAAGAAACATGTTTCAAAATAAACAAACTTCTGGAGAGAAGCTTTATGTGATGATCTTTTTGTCCCATTCTTTCCCGTTTCTTGATATGGGACAATCAATAGCTTAGACTTCTCTGTTTCTAGGCCCTTTAGGATAACTGAAAGTAAGTGAAAAAAAACCCATCTGGGCTGCTCTAGCAGCATCCCTAAAATTTGCAACATGGTAAAAATAACTTTTTGCAACCTTATGAACTCCTTCTATCTCCTCCTAATTACCCTGCTGGGCAATATTGTTTTCTTCTTCTGATGAACTCATGCAGAGAATTTATTTAAGAGCTGTAAAGATCCATATGTACTGCAGAGTGAAATTAGATTCAATTACTGTTTGAAAAACTTTACATCTACTGCTTTTTTTCCAGCCTCTAACAGTAGTACTTTACACCATAGTGATTCAGGAATTGTATTTTATCACTTTTTAAATGCAGTTGCCAGGGGTGGGAGACTCTGTATAGACCAAATCTATACAAAAGCTATTTCTTACTTACTGATGTGTCTTGCAAAAGAGAAGTGCAAAGTCAGTTACAGACATATTTTTCTTGCACAGAAATGTTACAATAAGCAATTCTTCAATCTTGTGTGACCACAAAAAGATGAATGAACAACAAAATGCCTTTATTGCTTTTATTTCCAGATGTCAGTTTGCCCATTTCATTAGGTGTCTGTGCAAAACCGTGTACCAATGCATCTTTCTGAAATAAGGATCCTCTCAAATATTATCTGTCTATAGCAAAATCTGAAATTCCCTTGATGAAATGAGGCAGCAAGTATGGCAAAGAATAACATGCTTTAATATGCAATATTAAATAAATAACTGTGGTTCAAAAATAGAAATATTTCTCTAATATCAGCTTGCCTCATACTTAAAATAGTTCAATATACAGACAAACTTTGGTATCTGTAACTGTAAATGGATTGGGTTCTGCTTTCTCTTAATTTCGTTTCCCTATTCACATCTGGTTGTATACAGTGAGCATATCAAAAGAAGCACATCATTTTCTACTGTCATTTCTAATGGTTTGTGAAAAGATGCATTCAATCCAAGCATAGCTGTCTATGGAAATGAGCTTAATGAAATCTTTCTCACAGCTTTTGAGCCCACTGGCATACATCGGCCCAGCTTGCACAGAAATAGGAATCAGAAGGAGTTAGTTTCCTGCAGTGAAAAGAACAGGAGTGGCAGGATGTTTCAGAGAAAGTTTTTTGAGAGTGCCTTTTCCAGGTGCATTCCAAGATGTAAAAGAAACACTATAACAAGACCTACACTACACTACAAAAAAGAAAAAAAGAAAAAAAAAAAAAAAAAACAAAACAAAACCAACCAACCAACCAACCAAACAAACAAACAAACAAAAACCCCAAAAAACCAAATTAAAAAAACCCAACAAACAACTACAAGAAAATCAGGCTGAATTTTTTAGTCAATCTCCTCATAAAAGGGGACAGGGATATCAGCCTTCATTAATTCTATTGCCTGCATATTAGTTAAGTTGAGGAAAGTGTTTCTAGCACCGTGTTATGCCTCTGTTTATGTTTAAGGTCAAAAAGAGAGATTCCTCCTGGTAGCATTATAGTAAATGGTCCAGCTCAAGAGGAATTCAAGATATTCTCTAAGTAACATTTTCCTTTGATGGCTTGTGAACTGTAAATACTGTGAACAAGAATTTTTTTTGAGATTGTTATGCAGCCTGATGCAATTCAGTTTTCAAAGGAAGTTTTCTCTTCTTGTTTTTATTATAATATTATATCCTTATTCCTACTCAGTAAGTAAATTAAAACCTTCAAGTGTTTAAGGGCACCACAAAAGCTAATTTAATAACCTTTCTAGGGTTTTGTTTAATAAAATAAAATAAATTTCACAAAAAATAATGTCAGGTTATGTACACTATTAACTTGCTTGTCAGAGACTATTTTAAATTTTTTTAAAATATGGAAAATTTGAGAGTCATCATGTTCATCTATTTTAATTGCACAATGTGTTTAGGGAGTCTTACTGAGAATTGGTTATATAAGTAATACAACTGGGACTCAGAAGATAATTTCCAGTTGAGGTGCAGTCTTGCCAAAACAATCATAATGATATTTATTTCAGCTTCTTTATAATATTATGACATGTAAGGCTACAGTTTTTTTTCAGTGGTTGTGATACAAACTATGTGATAACAAACAGCAGACTACAGGATGTAATCACATCACATGTGAACTAAATTTTTGCTGTTGAAAAAGAAGTCAATATTTGATTATAATTACAGATTGAAAACATTAAAAAAATATATTCAAATACACATTTTGTCTTCTTCCTTCTTTTCTTTTTTTTTTCTCCTCCTTTTGTAAATTTATTTTTAAACTGACCTCATTCTCTTACACCAATTAAAAAATATTTGGAAATGAAGAAGTAGGAATGAGGAAGCGACATTTTTCCACCAGATGAAACTATTTGCCCCAAAAATTGCACAAGAAATCAGTATCAGATTTGGAAGCACAGATGCCTTTTGAGGGGTCCTCTTGGCAGACAAAGCAGTATTAGCTCTTTCCCAGCTACCTAAATCACAATCTCAACCATTTTGGTGTCTTATATTAGAAAGCTCTTCGGTAAGATTTCATATCTTTTGGAGTGTTTTGCTGTGTTTCTTATATCACAAGAAGATAGTTCTAATAAAGCTCTGACAAGTGAAGTGGGAAATAAAAAGACATGGAAGCATAATTCAAGTAGTATACAGTAGAAAAATATATTCACTCCAGGAATGATGAATGTTCTATCTCATTCTTTTCTCAACTGTACTTTTTGCTTGTCTTGATGTAAGTGATCAAAGTTTGATGTAAACAAATCTCCACCATATGATGTTGCACTCTTTTATGGCCCTTCCTTAACTTGCTTATTACTTTTCTAATAGCTTCAACCCAAGATTTCCCTTTAAAAAGTGAACCAGCATCACAGTTAAATTCTAACTTATATGGTGAAAAGAATCACTGAGTGCATTTAAAACCAAAGGAAGGTACTTTTAAATCTCATCATGAACCTCTAATTGTTCAAGAGGAAACCCTTAATTGTGCTAATACTGAAAAAACTACTGATTGTACAGCTCATAATGTTTCAGCTGTAGATCTATTACCACACACTGTGTCCTCCACCAGCAGTCAGATAGAATGGGATGACATATATTCTCTGAATCATACAAATGTTTAATTTAAAAAACCCAAAAATGTAATAATTCTTCCTTTTAAATCACTATTTTGCTCAGCTGCCCTGCTACACTTAGAGTTATCTCAAAAGAAATTAAACTAGATCATCTCCTCTGGCTTTATTGAAATGCATAGCACATGCCTCATGACTAGAGGGAATTTAAGTATGCAGGCTAAGAGAGTGTTTTCAGTAGCTTTGAAATACATTATTAGAGGAGATGCTCAGTCCAGAGCCTGGGCTATAGCTGAAAGTAAAAATGCCAATATATAGTAAGTGTGGAAGCTGCAGACAGAACTGCTCCTTCCTGCACAGCTGCAGTTTTTGAGCCAAGATACTGTTCAATACTTACACAGATGTATAGGACAATAACATAGAGCAGTAGTAAAAATCCTGAGTGTGGTCCAACTTTGAAAATAACAATGACATCTACCTTTATGGTAGTTCTTTCCAATGATTTCCTGCACCTGCTTCATGGAGGATGACAGCATTGCACTCTGTATTCTTAACCCTGCAATAAACAAGACACAAGGAGAAGAGACAGCAGTCCAGGGCAGAAGTGGCAGAAATGAAATTTGAAGCCTACAACTAATTTTGAATTTTTTAACCAGTAATAGTAAAATGAACTTGAAACTGAAAATTTCAGGCATGATGGAGTGACACAGCAAGTCTCTTTCTAGAAAGTACAGTAGTTTTAGAATAAATATTCATTAAAATGGTATATAACATAAGGAAAATATCTATGGGTCATCCAAACCAGTTCACCAAAAGAAAATATATATATAGAGTGTCAGAATAACCACAATTCAACTTAAAACTTTAAAGAATTCCTTTTAATCTTTCAGGGAAATTTTCATGTGAAATTAGTTCTTTTTTTTTATTTTCTTGTAAAATCACCAAAAATGATACTGTACCAAGAAAAGGTACTTATTTTTTAAGCATTCATTTTGTTAATATATCATACATTGCTAGTGTCTTTTTTTCATTACCACTTTTTAATCCCATATTCTCTGTCCATGAAACACTGTACTACTATATCCAGGACTACCAAACTATCAGGATTACCAAGACTACCAAAGAAATTCAGCCAATTATCATTTCAACTAAAAGGTTGAATGATCAGTAGTCACACCTTAAAAACATGGATTTTCTGAAAGTGACAAACCATTTAATTTTTCACCGTATACCATGTCATACTTGGTAGCTTTCTACATCTGTAGTCGCTGGGGTATGTAAAGCCCATAACACATAAATCTAGTATATTTTCCTCAGTGTGATTTTTCAAGTTGGGTATGTAATTAGAATTATTTTCTTCATTAATTAAAATAATAATATAATAGGTTTTTATCCTTTGTTAGTTACACACATTTCATTGTCAACTTCCCAAAGATATTTCATTTAAAACTGGCATAATTTCCTAAGATATTATATTCTTCTTTTTTTACAATACTCAACAGTGAAACACACAAAAATTGATATTTGTATTTCTGCTATACCTATTAGCAAAAGAGGAATTCAAACTGTAAGCTATCTGGTTGTATTATATGCCTACAGCAAAAAGGTTATCTCAGAAAAAAGGACCCTGTAAGATACAAGGGAGTTGATCTTAACGGTAGCAAATCATGATATTTATTTTTTCAGGATTTATCTAGAGTCGTTGTTGCTTTCTAAATAAGTTGCTTTAGAATACATATTATACTGAATAATGAAAGTGTTCATATTAATAAAAACTGAATAAATGATGCAATAGAAAACAATAAATTACTATTGACTAGAAATATGTAAGACTGACTAGAAATATGTAAGACTGATGCATTGTTTAAATTGGCTAAAATTAAAGAAGATATGCATGACAAAAAATCTGGAAATAACATTATTTGTGACCACATGTTGTTTATTTTATATACCTTTATCTATTCTTCTCAGCAAGAGTGTCCTTTTAGCGGAAACATTCCTCTGAATACTAGGAAAAAAAGTAGCAGGAGAAAAAGAATCATGTGGATAGAAGAGTTGAGGTGGGATGGGCCTCTGGAAACTGCCCAGTCCAAACCCCCCTACACAAAGATATGCATGTACAGGTACACCTGTACATATACATACCCAGAGGTAAATTGCACTAATTAACTTGATAATTTGAGGCCTTTTATATTTGTAGGCCTCAACTTATGCATCTGTCTAAAAAAAAAAACAAAACACTTTTTCAACAATTTCCATGTTTTTCATACAAATATTATCAAAACACCTAAAATATTTTAAAGTTTTTGTTTTTGTTTTTTAACAAAAAATAAAATAAAAATGTTTGCAATTCTTCTGAATGCAATTCGTTTTGGAATTGCAATTCTGTGTCTGGTACCTGATGTCTATTAATTCAGTCTGCAGGGGAATTGTGTTCTCTTTACAATTGTTGTGAGTCCAGGGAGCTTCTGTAATTGCAGGCATTCAGACTAAAACCTGTATTCAAACCACAATCATTCTCATGCCAATCTGTTTTCTAATACCAGTGCAGTGTTGAAACCACACTGAAATTGAAACCACCCTAAACAGCAAAACCTTCTGTAAACACTGGGGCACTCTGATGATTGGATGGTTGTTGCAAACCACCCCACCCACTGCATAAACTTTAAATGAAAATACCCCAACATCATTGTTTTCTTGTTTCATAAAATAAGAACAAAAATAAGGGTGTTATTTATGTTTGTTAAAGTAAAACACACAAGCAATTTATTTTCTGATACAAACTGACATTCCACAGAAAAGATCTCCAGAATCAGATTTATACTTATGACAAGGACAGATATATCACAGTACAAAAATATTTATATGAAACCTAAACTTCTAATCCTCTTCTATTCATAGTGATTATTAAATAATGAATTCAGAGGAAGAAAAAAATAATCAAAGGCATAATTTTAAATTTAAAATTTTTTAATGACTGATAAACTGGTATTTCCAATTTTACATACTCCATACCTGATACATTAATTTGCCATCAGTTGTGGCTTGAAAACATACAAAATTAAAGAACTGCTACAAAGAGGACATGAAAAAAGACAAAAAATGTGAATATACAAATAGTTTGTATTTTTAAAAATTCCTTTGCACCACAAATCAATGTTTAAAAATTAAGTCGACACAAATGTAGCAAAAAGTAGCAGGCTGAGAAACAGAGCAGAAAATAAACATGTTATGTGATTAAATAAATAAAACATTTTTATAACTTGCTTTCTATTGAAAAATCTTGGCAAAAAGCGAAGTCTCTTTTTATATAGCAGTACAGTAGATCCGGTCAAAAGGCCTATTATTTCAATGTAATTCTTGCTATGCACTTCAATAAGTTGTGGTTTTAACCTCTAAGTAATTGAAATATACTTATGGCTTTAAAAAAAAAAAAAAAAAAAAAAAAAAAAAAAAAAAAAAAAAAAAAAAAAAAAGGAAAANNNNAAAAAAAAAAAAAAGAAAAAGAAAAAGAAAAAAGATGGAAGGTTTAATAGATGGCAACTGCAAAATACAACATGATTGTTTCAGACATCTCATGAAAAAACTAGCACTGTTTTAAATAAAGGAGATAATGTCTCTCTAATGATGTGAAAACCAGAATATTCAATTAAATAATAGATTCTTTAAATTTTAAACTAATTTAACCTTATTATTCAGTTTATTT
>VWZN01010617.1:62536-83148 GCA_013396955.1 Regulus satrapa | reverse complement strand
ATTTAGAGTATATACCATTCATCATTATCACCAACAATAGCTAAACACATTACAAAGTTGTCAGTATAACGCAATTATCTCTCAAATATTTCTTCTTCTAGTCCTTTTCCAATCTTTCAACCTTGTCATGGAAGCACACCCAACTGTGTGGGCATTTAATTCCGAGAAATATTGCAGTGACATAATCTGTCTGAGAAGCAACAAAATTGAAGAAAGACTGAGTCAACCAATATTCTATCTGATGGGAATTAATAGAAAGCAGTATTCTGAAATGCTGCCATATGGAAGCATTGCATTTTTTACATAAAACAATCACAGAATAAATTGCTAATTGAGAATATGGATTTGGATAAGAAAAAAAAAATGAGGCTGAGGTGGGGTGGGATGGAGTAAATAATTCTAAGTGTTTTTAATTCATTACTTCTGTCTTCACCTGGTTTGAGTACAATTATCTGGTTTTCTTCAGTAAAGAAGAATCAATCATCTGGATAGTTTACGCAGTCAGATGTTATGAGGACATTCAAAACTGTATTATTCATGTCCTCTTCTACAGAGCTGCTCCCCAGTCAAGCAGTCCATTTCTGCAAGACCTTATATTTGTCTTTGTTGCTGTCAGCTCGTTTCACTAAGTCTGCTTAGGTCCTTCTTGATGGAAAGTTGTCCATTGGCTTTAATAACCAGTCCCCTGTGTAGGGCCATTGCAAACTTGATGAGAGTGAGCTCCATCTGTCCATCTTACTTCAGTGATAAAGAGGATGGGTGCCAGTGTAAACCCCTGAATTTTCTTCTCACAGACACCCAAGAAGATGACATCCAAGAAACCAACACTTCTGTACCCAGTCATCTGACTGATACTGCAAATAGTTAATTGGTCACTCATCCAGACTGTAAAATCCTAGTAGGGGTACAAGACTATTGTGAAGCCAGCACCAAAAGCCTTGCTAAATTTAAAGACATTCACATTTCTCCCCTTTTCCCCAGAAATCAAGTGGTTTGATCATAGAGTCACTTAGATTAATCAGACATGATTTACCCTTTGTAAAGGCATGTTGTTAATTACCTTCTCCTCTATCACCAGAAGCATTCTATAGGAGACTCCATGGTTTTCTTGTGAATCACTGCAAGGCTGATTGGTCTGCACTTTTTGGTATTCTTTGAAGATGGGTACTACATTTGCTTTCTTCCAGTTGTTGGGGACCTCCATAGATTTCCAAACTTTTCAAAGATGATAGAAAGTGGTCTTGGCAAGGATGCTTTCAGCATGCTTAGATGCAGCCTGTCAGGTTCCATGGTCTTGTAATGGTCATGCACTCTTATGTCATTCCTAAGTCTATTGTCACAAACCATGGGAGTTCAGTTCCTCCTCAATTCCCTTTACTAAACAGAGGTCACCTGGGTCATGAAGACTGAAGCCAAAAAGACACTGAATAACTCAGATTTTTCTCTGTGTGTTGTCACTGGGTAACCAGCCCCATTCACCAACAGGCACACATTTTTATTGTACAGTATTTTAAAACTAAAGTAGCAGTGCATTTGTGGTACTTACTCATTGACAGCAATTATCAGGGCCTCAACAGCACAGAGACATTCCTTCTTCAAATATGATTTTTTTTGTGTTTTTTTAAACACTAAACAATGTTTTATAAAAATCTTCCCATTTCTGGAATTTTTCAAAGGGGGTTGGATTATGGCCTGAGCAACCTGATCTAGGAATGTCATCCCTTCTCAGGGCAGAGGGCTTAGAATGAGGTTATCTTTAAGGTCTCTTCCAACACCCACCCTTCTACAATTCTATGATTCTTCTCTCAAGGTAGTGTATCGTGGATACTAACAGGCAGGAGCTGGCATGATCCTGATTCAGTTCTGTATCTAAACTGAAATTCTTTGATGACAATGCTGGGCCTCAGAATTATTGAAATATGTCTTAAAGAGATTCGAAAACAGCTTGAACCCTGCTCGAACATACTCCAGTTATCTCCAAACCATTAAGTTTTTGTTTAACATATTTCTAAATATTTTACTGAGGAGGGTGATCGCCAACCTATTCCAATGGTTAGCAACCCTCACTGTAAAGAAGGAACTGTTTACTTAAATTTTAACCAGTAAGCCACATCAAACAAAGAAAAGAAAAATTGTCTAAATAACTGTTATTCCAGGTAAAACTTAGCTTTGCTTAAGATAAACTAGATTTCAGTATGAGCACAGCTGCAAAATAATTAATAATTTTTAATTTGATAAAACCAGCCACTTCCCATATATTACAAAGAGAAGTTACTGTTGCAAATGCAGGACAAATGCTGAGCTCATTTTAGCTCTGATCAAAACTCAGTCTGGATGCCAAAACAGTGATGAATAGCATGATTTCTTCAGCGTTTGTATATATGTATGTATGTATATGTGATTTTCTGTTGGCACACTATGTACTAATTAAAATGGCTGTAATACACTCAAACTACATTAAAAATAATTGAGATATACTAACTTCATACATTTTATCATATATTTGTGTACATGTACAAATAAATATTACAGCCTGGCTTCTAAAATGATGGAAAACACCAGTCTTCCACTGAAGAGTGAAAGCCTACATCAGTAAAATATCTGGCCCCATTTTACCTGGATGCACAATGTTTACAAATTTGTATGTATTTATCTCCCAGTCACTGCAATTTCAAGAGATTTATTGACAACAGAAAGACAGCTAACTATGTCAACACATTCAGATTTCAGTTTTTAAGAGTCAAATACCTACACCTACAATGTAGATCTAAATATGTTTGGAAATTTCAGATTTCAGGAGTAATACCATGTGTTCAGGAATAATTTCTTCATGGAAAGTGTTGCCAAACATTGGAATGATCTGCCTAGGGATGTGGTAGAGTCACCATTCCTGAAGGTATTTGAGAAATTATTGGATGTGACAATTAGTGCAATGGCTTTATTCACAAAGTCGTGTTCAGTCAAAGGTTGGACTAGATGTTAGAGTAATATGCTTATGATTCTATTTGGGAGTTGAAAATACGACTCATGGCTATTTGACTCATGAGTATAATGGTATCAGCATCATATTATTAAAATACCGCTATATTTTAAGGCCATCCTAGAATAAGATCTGTGTAATTTCTTTTGTAATTTCTTTCTGACAACTCTTCTGATTTTATATCCTATCCAGTGGACTGTAATATGCTTAGGTTGAAATTATTTAAAACAAAACAGACACAATTTCATTTTACTACTCTCCTGAAAGTTTTCTGAGAATTTTTCAGAAAAAAAAAAAAAAAGGAGAATAATTAAACATAGGACAAAAATAGTCACATACAGATACCTTGAGTTTTCTCTACACACAGTTTTCATTTAGAAAAATAAAATTAGATGACTGTTAGGTCATCTAGAGGATAGTAAATTAAAGAGTGAATAAACAAAGTCTTTCACAATAAAGGAAATGATGAAACACAGATTTTCTCAGCATAACAAGGTATGGGATTTGGCCTCAGAACTTCACCACAATAGACTAAATTAAGAATAGCAGAGAACAAGTTAGAATAATACATGGTTAGGAAAAGAGGTTTTGTTTATAAACCATAAAAAGAGATATACTATCAGTTGGAACATTATAGTATTTTGAGATCAGTTTAAACAAACTTTCTCTCAAAAGGCTTTTCCTTTCTCCATATGCCAACAACATATGTCTTTCAAAACCAGTTTATTGTCACTTTAACCTACAGGAATTTCTTCTCCATGCACAAAGTAGAACAAAATATTAGGGGTCTTTAAAACGTATGAAGAGAAATGTATACTGGATTTCACTTGTATACTGGACCAGAAGATTTGCAAACCAAATCTTGATTGCAATTAGACTTAATCTTTAGTTTCTTTAAAAATAAATACAAATAAATACACTTAGCTCCAAAAACCCAAAACCAACCAGAAACACACCAAAAAACCCACACAGCAAAAACCCAAACTGAACAAAATTGGAACATTTTTAGAAGTCAGTTTAGTTTCTGCACTTCCCATTGAAGGCTGTCAGAGTACAAGCATACAGTCAGGCTTTTGCCAGAGCACTTGTGCAGAATTACAATTAGTAAGTAGTTATTTTTAATTAATTATAATATTCTACTTCTTACAGATATAGCACCTTCTGAATTTGGCTAGTAAAATCATTTCTTCCCTGCATACTTAATTCCTAACTTCTCTGACCCAAAAGCATTGTCTCTTTTTTGTTATTTGCTATAATTTGTTAAATTCAAATAGAATTTTAACCCTGGAGTTTACTAGAACCTAACTGAAATCAAAACACTATTCACAAGAATTAAAAAAATAGAGAAGAGCAGAAAAAAACTGCAGCAAGCAGGTAAACTTAGTAGTTTACAGTCTGTAGGTGGATTTCAGCATATTTACCTTCATTTGACTTAAACATTTAGACTGTCTGGTATCTAAATGTAGTTCTAAGGAGAATTTTCAACTTAAGAGAATCCAACTGCACTTGGAATTTTATGATTTTAGAAAAGAATAAAAGTAAATCATTCCAAACCAGAGAGAAGAATACAGAGAATTATAAACCATAATCAAACAACGCTATAGTGAAACATCTTCCATATTTATGTCATTTGTCAGCAACCTGCTTTGGAGGTAAATTCTCCAAGGACCTCCGGACCTTTCAGAATGCATGAAATCCATCCTTTTTATTTTTTTTAAAAAACTGCTTACAGACTTCCTACTCTTTTAAATATCCCCTATCATCCCCCCATAGTGGACCAATTTCAGACTCACAACAATTGCTAACAAAATTCTGCACTTAGCAGTGAAGATAATTTACACATTAATCAGAAAACCATCTGTAAAAACCTGTAGAAATCACTGAAGCTGCTCAAATCAAGAATGATTGTTTCGAATTTAACCTGAAAACTCAAAAGACACCTACAGAATACAACGAGTTAAAGTCATACTTTAAAATTGTATTAAAAAAAAAAAGCAAATATTCTATTTTTTATAAGACAAGAAATAGTGAAAACATGATAAAAGTAAAGGTAGGATGCATGTAAGAATCAAGCACAGTCAGAAATGAAAACAATTTCTCTTGTTATACTGGAATAGAATCTGGGAATTTCATCCAAAACATTTATTGCAAAAGATAATTCTATTTACAGTGGAGAAAAATATAACAAAAGCATCTCCCTAATCAATCACTGAGATTTTAAATCCCCCCAAATCCGTTAAAATAATACAATAATTTATGAAGGCATATAAAATCCAGAGACATGGGAATTTTGGCTTATATGTTTCCCAAGTGCTTCTAAACTTGAAACTCTCTCAAAAGTAAATTATGTTTAGGGCATGCTGACAGTTGTGTTGATCCCAGTGACCTAGAATTGGGAACAAAATGACCATCAGTGATTTCATCCAAAGTAAGTATGATGCTAGATGTGTCATAAAGCAAGAAGTCCAACACTGGAACAGCACTTCCTAGAGGTGCTTGGGGCCCCCAGCCTATCAGAGTCTGAGGAGTTTGGGTAATGCGTGTAATAACATGCTTTCTTTTTTGGTCAGCCCTCAAGTGACCAGGCAGTTGACTGGATGATCATTGCAGACCCCTTCCAACTGAGAATACTCTTCTATTCTAGAAATAGCACCTCTGCAGAGCTAAGTTCTCATAACTGAATCCACTCCTTGTGTACTGTGCCCATCTCTTCACATAGCTAGCACTTACTTGGTACTTAAGGACATAGATGCACTTTTGGAAAGGACAGTCAGAATGTGTGATGGCATTCGGTGGGACCATCTGGTGACAGGCTGAGGGTCCTGAACCATAGTTTCAATTGATTGGCATCATTGGTGTACTCTGAAACCCAGTAGACCTTAACCTATACTCAACAATAATAAACCTTGGTCTTCACTGATCTCAGAACTACCAAAATTCTATAGCCTTAATCATGCAGAAGCAGAAGGTTTTGGCTGCCAGATCCTCCTGAATTTAACAGAAGCTGGAGCCCAGCTAGCACCAAACTGTACTTGACTTTTGCAGCTTGAAGTTCAGCATTGTCAAATTTGCATGCACCCTCTGCTGACTTCCAAGCTCACCATCTTTATCTGCAATGTAAGCATTCTTAGTACAACTGTGTAAACAAGTATATGAATGGACCTAACAATTCCAGCTCAAGGAGCACTGTAAAAATGCACAAATCTATTTAATGGAGAGATGTCTCCAGCATACCTGTACTGCTCTGCTACTGTGAACAGTTTAAATACCATTTGATTTAATTGAAAGTAGGAACTAGACTGTTATTTAGAAAAGTGGCTGCACTGATGTACAAGATCTAACATCTCAGGATACAAAAGAAAAAGACCATTTAGTGCCTAAACTAGCTGAAGTTTATATCCAATTTACAGCCTTCAACTGAAAAAGTAAAGAAAAAATACTGGAAGGTTAAGAACAGAAATACCAAATCCAAATCCTTTCTTTTATCTTTTCAAGATCTTCTACTTTACTACCTGAAAACACAATCTGCCTGCCTGCAATTATATAACAAATGCTACTTGAATGCAGTAGGCATCACATTCCCACAGTGATTGATGACAGATGTCCAATCATGTTCTTGTTACTGGGTGGGATCACCAAAGCAGCTGCCAAAGGCCATAGGCAAAACCAAAGGAAAGAACAATGCAAATTCACAATTAGGGAGTCTCTGGGGTGTGGGAGGAGAATGATTTGGGCATCTGCAGATTATTGCAAACCTGGTTTTATTTTGGAGAGAAAAAAAGCCTTATGCACTTTCAAGTTTCTGACCAATTTTTGGTCCCATAACTGTTCTTTAGAACCCATAGGTCACTGTATCAACTGTCATATGTTTCCCACATTAGACAGCCTGGACTTTTCCATCAGCTGCAAGAAATTTTCAACATATATGGTATAGGCTTTTGCCATCAGCTGCTATGAGCCTCTGTGCATAATGACTATCAATTCTTTCCACTGGCTGCTATGCTCTTTGCAGACCCTAGTGAATCTCTCTTAGCAATTACAGCAGCCTTTCACTATACGTAATTAAATTAACATTTATAGTAAGCACAAACCCTGTAACAAAGAAGAAGTTTTAGTTAGCCATCTCCTTTTTTCCCCTCACTTCCTTATGTGATGATATAGGAGAGACTGATCTGACTGAACACTAATCAGCTAAAAAAAGGGAAATCATCATTCCAATCAGTTCCTAAATTGGTTGATTTTACACAGAAATAAAATGCTGAAGAGAAAGCAGAATGCACCTGGAATGAGTGGCTAAGGTTAGGGTCAGGGCGCTTTTTCTTTTCACAATGACTGCAGATCCTTCCATCTCAAAATTCTAGTTGCACTATAGCCTCAGGCTGTGATTCCACAACAGTTAACATCAACCTGAAATGTCACCCTTGGAGTCCCTCTCCCTTGCTCTGTTTCAGGAAATAAACTAGCAGGAGACTGTCCTTATAAGAGAAAACAAGACAAGTAAAAAACATTTGCTGATTTTCCCTGCCTGAGCTAGCTCATCACAAGATCAGATGAGCATCAGTGTCAACAGAACAGAT
Organism: Regulus satrapa; assembly: GCA_013396955.1. Taxonomy (NCBI): domain Eukaryota; kingdom Metazoa; phylum Chordata; class Aves; order Passeriformes; family Regulidae; genus Regulus; species Regulus satrapa. The sequence continues at coordinate 75,591 of VWZN01010617.1, read as the reverse complement.
TAAGGGAAAGGGCTGCATCACAATCCTGGGGCCAAGGCAGGGAGGACCACAGAAGGGCTGACACAGCTTGGCTTCAGATGCAACAGAAGTGCTGCTGCTTGTTTTTTGGTTTTTTTTTTTTTTTTGTGGTTTTTTTATTTTTGTTGTTGTTGTTGTTGTTAGAAATTTTATATTGCCACTTCACTGAAGACCTAGTCTGCTTTAGACTCTGACACCTGCAAAACTCTGAAGATACATCAGGGGTATCACTGCAAAGCTCTTGGTTAGGTCTAAAAAAACCATTTTAGTTTCTTGGTAATGAAATTTAGGTGTACTAATACAAATTGAAAAGAACTTAGAGAAAAATATAATCAAGGTCCACTTTATGAATGAAAAAGCATTTTCACAGCTGAGTTAAAAACTGTATACATAACTACATTGAATGGGTATTTAGAGAGCATTCATAAAATGAATGTAACTTTCTCTATGAACAAGTAAAAAATTACATAGGTAGTCTTTGATGCTGTGACTAATATAATGTTTTATTAGAAGAGACATAAATAGGAATGAAGAAAAAATGGAAGTGAATAAAAATCAGAATTATTCCATTTAATATAGAAGAATGATACCTAAAAGATAAGGAAACTAAATATTCACCACAATTCTTTAAAAGATATATTCTTAAGAATAAACCATTTAATATGTTACACATTTGTGAAGTGATACAGGTTTTTTGCACCTACATTATAAAAGAAAGCTGACTGTTAACAATTAATTGTGAGATTTTTCACTACCACTTACCTTTGCCTAACATACAGTAAAAAGAAAATGTCTGCCTTGGGTAGTTTTCTAATGATGGTGAGGGAATAATTATTCTTCTTCACTGTCATGGCTCAAATCTCAGAGCTCAGGAAAGATTCAAATTAATCTAGTCTACCTTTTAGTTACATTTAAAATAATACACCTGGTAATTAAGATAACAAATCACTGCAGAATTACATAGAGAATTTGATTCCTTTTGTTTAAGCTTTTAGCACAATACAGGAAAAAGCTGGCATTGAATACCTCTATACAACAATCCCAAAATGCATCTGTTTTGATATGGCAGATTTATTTACAAAAAATATAGCTTATTCATTAGAAAAAAGAAATGGACATAATCGACCTCTGAAGATTTTAATGCTGAAGAAAAATATTTATAATGAGATTACATCATAAAAAAGACAAGGGTAGACAATTAGAAGACTTCAGATGTTTACATATCCCTATCTACATAAACTGCTACACATTAATTGACTTTCCCTCCAAAGAAGTAGTTCAGAATACTAACCAGGAAAGATTGCTACCAGATAGGAAGGAGGGGAGAAGCCATACTCTATGAAAAACATGTTAATTTTAGAATACTGATCTCAAATTGGTCTAAGAAAACATAAATGGAAAGTTGATCAAAATCCTGACAAAAATTAATTAACTTAATTATCTCAAAAGCTAAACTCCAAATTCCAGAGACAAAAACATAAAGGTGGAAAATTATCACTAAGATCTTCAATGTCTGCTGGAGAGCAAAAGATTGACATTACCTTACAATTTATCCATTTCTATGTTAAAATCAAAACAAAACTAAAAACACTGAAAATAAGTTAATTACCAGAAAGTGACTGATTACAGAAGAAAGAATAGAGTACTGTGAAAACACTGTCTTCAGTCAGAGCTGTACTTCTGGTTCCCTCAGGTAACTGTAGGTTTGAATGCACATGCACTTTAGACAAAAAGCCTGATAAGAGCAAAGGCTGAGTCAACAGAGCATAAAGGTTTAATATTGTAAATTTCATATCAAAACTATATATATAATAATAAATATAGAAAGTTAGTGAGTTTATCCCAATATCTTAATAATTGAATTATATCTGCTATACAACCAACCTGAAGAAACATTTTGCCAATTTTATTTTAGCATTAACAACTTTCCTCAGCAAAAGGGAAAATAACCCACAGTTAAAAAGCAAATGTAGAAACTTGTGGAAGATCTAAAGCAATAAGATATTCATAGTTAACAGAAGACCTGTAAGAATAAAGGTCCAAGACTGAAGGTCCAAGAAGGGATAACTGCATTCAATAAATATGCAGTTAGAGGCATGTTTTAACAACAACATTCCAAGAAGTTTACCTCAAAAAAACAAGCTCATTCAAAGCTATCCAGGTTGTGATCTTGCCAATACTCTGTTTTACTAAGTAGAAAGTCTTCCATGGCAGGATTAATATCCCGTTGAGTATGCTACAGGAGGATATTAATTTCAGAAATAATTTCCTGCTATTTCTTGTTTGACTACTAAGTTTGCAGATTAGTCTGCTTTATTTGCCTCTCTATTTCATGACTCTTTCCTGAATTCAAATTCATTTGCAAACGTAACCAAACACTAAAACAACTTTCACATGATGATGTTTGTGTTAACAAGTTAAAAGAAACTGCATGTAATTTCATAATCAATCATAGACTCTACATAGGTTCTACATTCTGTTTTGGAACTACATCCACTGGGCTCTTCACGTTAAGAGAATTCCCCAAATGAAAAAATTGAAACTGAGGTCTTTCCAAGGTTGAGAAATGTCAAGATTTTTTTTTTTTTGGAAATTACCACATTATTATATCACAATATTTTTGCTGCTTGTACAAATTATTTTAATTAAAAAGCCTGAATATTTTCTAGGGTTTTGTTGATGCAATGTGCCTAAATTCCATAAGAGAACAGGTCAGTTTTAATTTCCAAACAGCACTTTTTAAAAACACAAATAAATCATCTCATGTTGTGAAGCATAGACATTAAAATTTATATATAATATTAAACACATGACAAAGAATTAAGGATATAATAGCAGTTGCACCATTTATTAAATAGTTGCAATGAATGTGTGAACTGCTTTATTAATGGATCATTGATAAGAAAAAATAGTTAATGTAACAAACTTGAACTTCTTAATTTTAGAAAAGCCAGTTTCCTACTCCTTCTGAAAAGTTTAGCCCAGTCAGTTACTTCACAATAAAATACATGGATATCAGGGACAGAAGAGTGAGAATTAGTCCTTTGTGTCACTTCCCTTCCCCTTATCTTCCTTATAAGCTTTTGTTTCTGTACTGGTTATGAACAGCTATTAGTGATCTCCAGCAAAGAGTACTAAGCACTTCACACTCAATATCCAGGTTCATTTATGCATAAAATGCACATGAATAATATGGTAAATGTATAAAAAAATTTATTATTTTTTCAGTGTTTCTTAGACATTATGAAATATACTGTATTCACCCAGCTCAGCACATAAGTTGACAGACAAGTCACCTCAGACTGTATGTTTCCTAAGAAAATCTGCTTTCATCTGTTAAATCTGAATACTACACAATGGCAATGGTTTTGTTCCATTTTTTAATAAGTTAAATATTTCAGTTGATAGTTTGTTATCTCCAAAATTCTATTTGGTCACATAAAAAGAAATTAATATAAAATCAGTCTTCAAAAATTATTTTCTCTCAAAAATATTTATTGCTTCTTTTTATACAGCACCTTGTAGACAAATATATTACCCTCCTCTTTCATGAAAGCAAGTACAGAAAAAAAAAAGTGGTTCTCATAGAGAAGCTTATATTTTATAATGTTCTGTTTTATTAGAAAATCCAGACTCATGTTCTAAAATAGAAGTTTTTTTCATAAACAGAAGTTATATAAAATATTTAATCATTTATATACTATTTACTAATTAAAAATGTATTCAATAAATAGTTTTGCATGTATTATTCAAAAGATGCAATGTTTACCTTCACTGTACAAAGGTCAAATAGAGAAAGTAAAGCATCTTTTTTTTTTTTTTTGTCACTTTATTTTAATAAGCTCATTAGTATTTAGTTAGAGTGCTGAAAAAAATATGTGGATTTCCCCTGAAGCTCTTTGACATGTTACTTTCTTGCTTTAACCCATTTTCCTTACCTTCTATTTATTTTTTTAAGTTAGAAGGAGAAAAACCTGTGATTTGCATGTTATGGAATTTTCTAGCAAACTCAAGCAAACTGCATTTGATCTAGAGTTTGTTCTGGTTTTTCCTTACCTGACATGCAACAGGATTACCAAGCAAATAAACCCCATCTAAAAAGACTCCTGATGAGATGACAGTGAGACTTACATTCTGCCAAGCAAGCATTAAACTGAACCAAATGACAGGTGTCACAAACACATCAACTCTTGCTTTTAAAGATCTCTAGAACCAAAATGGACTGAACATTTTAGCTAAGAGCAATTAATAAGAGCAGTAAGCAAACACCCAAGAAGTCCCCTAATGATACGTTCAGAGATCTCCAAATTCAGTAAGACTTTGCTACCCTAGTAATTTTTAGTTTCCTTAAGAGAAGCTGTTTTGAATTCAACAGATAAACCTGTTCTTGTTTTTCTTTATGGAGTCAAACAAAACAAAATTGTTTCATTTGGAACAAGCACAATATTTCAAAAATATCGGGAAGATATTCTAAACCCTTAGAGCTATTCCTTGGGTACAATTCTTATCTGAAATGTTGGAGATTTGATCCAAATTTTCTCCTCTTCAAGGGAGGTGGGATGGTCCATTATCACCCCAGATCTCTTAGATTCTCCCACATGTCTAGAGGGAGGATTCTATGTGATGCAGTGTTCTCAGCTAAGTTATACTAATTCTGGGTTGTTCTTTTTTTAATACGAAGGCAAATGAAGATTCCTCACTCATTAAGGGAGTACATACGTGTCAAATCTCTTATACTTTTAAAAATTTATGTATATATCTAAGTTAAGCTGCCTCAAACAGTGAAATGTGGGGAGATTTGAGCTGGCTGGAATTTCTCTTTGGGACAGGATTCTAGGCAAAGATGAGAAGGATCTGAGACCTCTTTCACAGCATACATTTGAATCCTCCTTTCTTTCTTAAAGAGCATGCTAACATCCCTTTCCTTTTTTGTAGCAGTTTTACAAATTCCAGGAAAACTTGCAGACAGTTATCTCTACTTGGCAAATTCTGGTGTATCCCTGAGAGGAGAGCTGAAATTTCCCAAAATAGAATGGAATCTCCAAGTTCCACATTTCACTTGCATGGCCTGACAGCATCCATTTAGCTTCAGTTGCTAAAAGGAAAAGGGTAAACACTCCTCAAAAAATAACACTACAAATTCAAATTCTGTTAACTGAGTAGTCTTTATAATTCCAGAAGCAAAATTTTGGACATTTTCAGCAGATCTATCATTCATTACAATATTCTTGCCCAGTTCTAATATTCAACAGTTCTGTATTCTCAGGCTTGCACTTACTTCTCAGTATCTTGATCATCAATAATTGCATGAAGTGACAGTTTTACATTATATCCTGCATATCTAGCTACAAGCTTTTATGCAGTTTATACATAAATGCTTCCAAATCTAGCTGTTAACATTAAAGTCTTGTTTAATCACTCTTTATCTTTGTTCTAGTTTTCGTATAATATCATGCCAATTATATTAAAATAGTGTTTAACAAGTTATCTTCTGAATTCTATTTCAAACTGTTTAGCGTAGCTAATATACTGTGTCAAATAGTTAACAGCAGCTGCAGGTAATATGCTCTGCTTCTATATAAACTTAATGCCCTGCCCTGGAAAGCAAAACTAAAATGTCCTTTTTTCCTGAAGAGACTTTTATTTAGAAACCAGTCCATACTCATAAATGTGTACCCAGAAAAATGCAGAATTTATTTTATTTTCTACATATGTCGGCCTGTGAGCTCCAGATTTAGTCCTTGGCCACTGTTGTCTATGGCTCTTGCTTGGCAGTAGGAGACTTAAGCTACTTGACTTAGGGCTTCAGGTTGGAAGTAGTATTTTACACATGCAGTCCTTCAGCCTGAGGGGTCCTAATTATACCTGAAACCCCGAGTGGAATATAGCCCAATATTATTAGCAATTGCTTATACACCTTTAAAAAAAATCCCTTCCTCCTGGCAGATTCAACAGAGAAGCAAAGAGCCAGTTGAGTATTAAAGTAAGAGTAGTTCTTTTCAGGAGGACATTAAGACAATGAGAAGACTGTTAAACTCACTACAGTTTGAAATTATAGAAGGATAAAAATTTGAACTAGTTTCCAAAGCATCAGCTTTTGACTCACAATAAATATGTTTAAAAAGGGATTTATTATATTGCAGTTAATCTTCTAAGTGATATATTTGCCCATAGGGCAATCTGGTAAAATTTATGATAAAAGGGCAGTGCTAGGTTAACTGAAGGGAAGATATAAGATATTAAGACCTGTATAAAACAATCTGTGAGATCATAGGGAAGTAAGGAAAAATCAAATTAAATTATTTATACCCAAGAATAATTTCTGATTGGAATTACCACTGAAAATTGTCCTCCATATTCCAGGGTAATTTTGAGGGAAATAATAAGGAGTTCATTGAGAGATACAAAAACCTACTATTTTCTTTAAAACAGTTTTCATCTCAGATATTATTTTTTCCACATGACTTCAAAGTTGTGCTGTCTTTGGCTGGGGGAGGGTTAACTTTCTTTGAGTAGCTAGTATGGATTTTTGCTGAACACAGGGTTGATAATATAGAGAGTTTTTTTTTACTGCTGAACAGGGCTTACACTGAGCCAAGGCCTTTGCTGCTTCTTCTACTGCCAGGCTGCTGAGAAGACTGAGAGTGCAAGCTAGAGAAGTTGGGAGGGGACAGCTGGGACAGGTGACCCCAACTGACCAAAGGGATATTCCAGACCACGTGATGTTATGCTGTGTATAAATTGAGGGGAAGAAGGAAGAAAGGGGAGACATTTGGAGTGATGGTGTTTGTCTTCCCAAGTAATCATTATGTGTCATGGGTCCCTGCTCTCCTGGAGATGGCTCAACATCTTCCTACCCATGGGAAGCACTGAATTAATTCTTTGTTTCTCTTTGCTTATGTGTGCGTGGTTTTTGCATTCCCTATTCAACTGTCTTTATCTCAATGCACAAGTTTTCCAGCTTTCACCCTTCTGATTCTCTCCCCAGTCCTGCTGGTAGGGGTGTGGGGATGCGACTGTGTGGGGCTTGATTGCCAGCTGGGGCAAAACCACGACAAATATAATAAAGGAATCATTGTCAGAAACAGACAGCAATATTGGATGTATTAGAAAACCTTGTTCAAAAGGATTCAAGTTCAGTAAGTTAATTGAAATCAATACAAATTCAGTTTTCTACCAGAAACAAGCCCTACATGGACAATTATGAAATTAAATAAATTTAATCCCTTGTCTCTTAGAACTACTGTTAATTGGGATCAAAATTTGACCTATTGTCCAACAAGTAACTTTTCTATAAAATCTGTATTAAAATGCATTAATAAATCAGTAATACAGTTTAAAACCTAGCAGTATTAATAGAATAAATACGATCATTAGTTAATGAATGGACAAAGTCATCTGAAGTTTGACTTTATCACCTACAAGTGGTACTTGATACATATCCCATAAATACACAAACATACTGGGGTTTTTTGCTTCTGTGATATACACAAAGCATCACAATATAGAAACTGCATTAATTATGTTATTATCACTTGATAATCTTGCAGTTTTAATGAGATTTTGTGCTTATTAATGTTCTCTTTAGAAATTTTTTCAGTGAAAAGAATATCTCACAACAATTCAATACAACAGAGCAGATTTTTAAAGGATTGTCCATTTAAAACATAGCACCAGATTTTTATTAATGTCTTCAATAGAGAGCTCAGTAAGGAAACCCAAACTGCTACACTCCTTTTGCATTAAAATAAACCTTCTACAGACAATATAAAATACATTTCATACCAGTAGAAAAATTTGGTTCAGAGACTTAACAAAAGCTTTCCTGCATGAGTACTATTATGTTTGAATGGTAATCGTACACAGCTAGTGTTTTCTTAATGTCCTGGGGAGCCTGATCATTGTAAATTACCTGTGACATCTCATTAATCCTCTTTTTCCTCACAAACGCATAATTAATGGTAACATTGACAATAATACACAAATTAGCTAAGTGACGCTTTATGGTGTTGGTTTTGATTAACGTCAGGAACCCAAAAATGACATTAATGTAATGCAGATCCCAAAAGGCAACCCGCACTTTGACCTCAGACATACATTTTGTTTGCACCATCACAAAGATTAATCCTTCCCTGGATGAAGACAAGACAAAACTCTGGCCACTGGCATTGCGTGCTGGGCTGTCGCTGAAAAACAAACTGCCTCAATTGCATTTGTTTAAGAAGGAAATCTTAATGCATAGAAAACAACGGCTTAGTGTCATTTCCTATTGTCTTGTTAGGACAAAGATAAACGAGCTACTGTCATGATTTAGATCAACTGCTTCTCTGCTAACTTCTATTATTTGCTTATTTAGGGACTAGTGTTTAATTAAAAGCATACCTAGATACAGAACTGCACAATAAATTAAAAATGCTTTCTCACTTAATATGTACTTATTTAGGGGATCAACTTGTGTTTAAACCCTTCACATGGTGTGGTAGACACAATACTGATGTTTTAGGTACAAACAGGTAATGGAAGACTACTAAAATGAAGCAATATCTTTATCCTACTTGAACAGGATCAAAGGTACAATTTATCTCACTAACTCAAAGGAAAAAAAAAAAAAGAGACCAAGTCTTTTCAAAATATATATTTATTCAGAATATACATATATATGTGTATAACAGTGAAAACAGATCCATTTCCCAATTTAAAACCACTGTTTGCAACTACCTCACCACCTTAGAAAGTAAGGTTAATATGATTATATATGTGCAGATACTGCTTTCAATTATTTAATAAATTTTTCTCAGCTTACAGAATGAACAAAACCACAAAAAAGACTGCTATTATATTGATAGGCATAACAGTCTAGATTTCCTCTAAAAAAAGGTATTCTCTCATCACTTTTCTGCATTATACATTTTGGTGAAAAACTTTATCTGCAAAAAGCAATGACTGATTTAGAGGGAGTTAACCTTTTTACATGCATCAGATTTTGTAAGCAAAAAAACCATAATCAGACTCCCCTAAGAAGTGTAGAACACTTTCTATTTCCCATTGCAATAAAATACAAGTTTGCCTTCAATTGATGTGGTAATATTCTTTAATATCTCCAGTTTTGGACTGGTTCATTAATATGGGCAGATAAATAGGATTAGATTTATCTTGAACATTCCAGGAAGGACAAAGTAAAAATTACACAATAATATAGATGGCAAAAATATTTTCATACCGCAAATATAAACAGAAAATTGTAATTCAAAACTGAATAATAAAAGATTTACTGGGTAGAGAAAACTTTTCAAGCACCTTTAATATTCTGATACTTATTATAATAAAAAAGATATAATTGACATATAGATTTTCAGCCTTTTAGCTTTCAAATATCTTATCAGGAGATTTTAACTGCTATACTTAAAACTGCATGAGATATTTGAACTAACTTGTGTACCTTGCCAATACTGAGTTTCATTTCTCATTAGTATAAATTTTAAAGCTTGGTTTTTTGTTTTTTGTTTTTGTTTTTGTTTTATTTTTTTGCTTTTTTTTCTTCACAAGACATACTAAACTTTCTCTAACTCACAAATACATTTTAAAACACTGTGGAATTTAAGGGGCAAAAGGGAATCCCATAGAGGCCATATATTTACTCTAACTAACCAAGACATAAATCCAGATTACTGCAATAAATTATTTCTATTATTTGAACAGAGTAAGTACAGTATCACATTTGAAAGACATTTGAGTTTAATTCATATCTTAAAATTGACAAAGATAGACAATCTCAGCTACACCAACTGAAATGTACTGATGAATATGGGATATACAAGCTAGACCCAGGAGCAGAGACAAATCTGTTCTTTATATCATCATTGTGGCATAAGGTCATTCAAAATGTAATTGTACTTCTTTGTAAAACATAAAAAATTGTCTGGATGGAGCTGCAAATTTTAAATGGCTTTGTCTGTGCAGTAATTCTTCATCAGCTAGAATGAACCTAGTAATTCTTTGTTTCATACGCAATTTGCTGGCAGACTACATGTAACCATTTGCTACTTTTACTTTGCTGACTTAATATTCAGGCAGATACAACAAAAAACTCCTAAAGATAAATCTGGAAAAAAAAAACCAGCCCACTTTTAACCCTTCCAAGTTATCTCAATTTGCTCTTCATCACAGATAGGATTAATATTAACCTATTAGCCTGTATCATTTTATTATTTCAATTCCATGCTGACCTTGTAGAAAGCAACCTCTCAAGAGATAAATTTGTAGAAATTATTTATTTCAACATTAAAGTGCTGCATATTGACTTTTAATATTTAAAAATGGTTACAACAAATGGATTTTTTAAAAGCCTATAGATTTTTGCATATACGTGCATTTGAAATTAAGTCAGTGTGCAGGAAAATAAAATTTTCTCACAATTCACCTTACACTAGTACTTCAGCAGTTACAAAAAATTCTTATTGTAAAACATAATCTTATCAGAGTTATCTGTCTATCCAAAATTCCTGTTTTTTGATCGTATCTTGAAATTCAAGATCTACTTGAATTCTATGGCTGAATGATATCTATGGTTAAGGCATTTCCTTATTCCACAGTTTTACACTAACCTGATTAATAGGACAGGTCCAGAAGGCAGTGTCAGTTTAGGTTTCCTTTATAATTTAACATCATCACAATATTTCCATAAATAGGAAAGAACACTTAAAACAGTTAAAATATGGGTTTTATCTCCTCAATATTCTCCAATTCAGATAAATATGATTCAATTAAAAAATATGCAAAAGCTGCGTTGAGTTAAACATGCACACAGAGGCATTTTTCCTCAGCTGGATTTAACATATATGTCTCTAACTGTATTTCATCACAGAACACAACAGTGTATTTTCAGAAAAGATACTCAGAATTTTATATGACCTTTAATATTTACCTAATTAACAGAAAAATGGTTTTTGGAAAACAAAAAATTCTACATTTCAAGAACTTAATACTTATTTTACCACCAAAAACATTTGTTTCTGCAATGATGGAAGAAAAAAATCAACATTTTAGACATGCCAAAATTTACCTGTTGCTATCTGAAATACTGCACAGTGACAACACGCTTACTTACTTAACCTAGCTGTAAACTAAGCAATTATTTATACAAACATTCTTTACATTTTCATCTGCAGCTGTTTCAATTTGTTTTCTAAATATTAATTTTTAAAATTAACATAAAATCCAAAAAAACATGATGCACTTATACATAGATTTGGGCGCTTTCCCCCATTTTCTCGAGCGGTAACAACCCTATTGAGACTGTACTTTATGCAGGACTTTAATGAGATTTCTGACTATATATTTTTACCAAGAATGTCAAATAAGCTTCAAAAGCAAAAGTAAACTGTAATGCAAGTGACACATACTAAAAATAACCCTATAAATCTGTTCATTCTGTTTAGATAGTCTCCTAAGTAGTAAAATGTGAGACTGCTTAGCTTTATTAGATGTTACGGAGAAAACTAATTTTGGGGAAGTAGGCCACTGATAGTCTTTTACTGTTCTAGTGCAATACAGGGAAGACAGCTATTTTAAATCTTCTGTAGCATCTTAGTAATAATTAGGCAAAACCTTTTCCAGGGGATTTTTTTAGAGACATAAACATACATATTCCAAATAGAATGGATACAGATAATTTTATCTTTTAGACAAAGGTTGTGAACAAGCTATGTTTTGATAAAACAAAGCTACACATCTCAGAGAAAAATTTACAATCCGTTTGAGCCTGTCAAAGCAGTTCCAGTGTTTCCTATAAACAGCAGTTATATCTTAATATAAATCTGCTTACTGGAAGGATTTTTGTAAAAAATGAACACAAAACTTTGTAAAAACCGAAGCTGTAAAAGTTTTATACTTCAATTTAAGATATTACTGTTTGAATAAAAAAATCAAAGAGGGAATTTGAAAAGCTGTACCACGTCATATGAAGAAGTACAAATAAAGGGGAACATATTTGAAGCCTTCTTATATAATCTGCAAGCTTTAAAATCTCCTTTTTCCACATCTGAAAAATGATACTAAGCAGAATGTTAACATTGGTTGCATTTTTTTTTTGTGTTTGTGCCCAAAGCGACAGCACTCCAGGGCTTTGTTTTGGGATATCTTAATTAAACCTAAGGATGGATAAACAGATCTACACAGAATTGCACTGTGACTACAGAAGACAGACAAGGCTCAAAAACTAGCACCAATCCTTCCAGTCTTTTCAAGAATATAAATTATAAAAATTGTCATAGCATGTTCCTTCTTATTTTTAAACCAAGGCATACAGCATACAATGAACCATTTAAAGAAAATATGATGGCTGAAGGGTTTCTGCCTTTGCTCCAGTTCAAGATAAAAGTGTAAAACAGCAGTTTTAGTGCAGCAGTTATTACAACCATAATACTCTAGTAGACAGTGCCAAGAAGTCATTAATGCAATATATATCTCTTTGATTCCTAAAATGCCGAGTTAATGGGCCAAATTTCACAATACCTTGTACTTTCAGTGCTGTCATTTTGTATAACTATCAACTAAAAATAGTATGGCAGATATTAAGCAGGCATTTCTTGCACTGACCTCGATTTTGTTAATCTTATAGAAAGCTAAAAACCCCAAAACCCCATCAGCTTAAAGAGGTTTTTAGTTCTTTTAATTTTGAATGTGTATCTGTGTGTGTGTACATCTATAATTTTTGAAAATAATAAAGTTTTTGCACCTTCATTCAAAATGTGATTGATTACATTAGATGAATCATCAATTAACTTGTTCAGATTTTCCAAACCTGGGGAAGACCTTAATTCTTAAGTCAAATATAACTTTTCTGTAAAAAAATTACAAATAGTTGTCTATACATCCAGTACTTTTCTGCATATATATAGATATATAAATTCAGATAAATAAATATTCTTACATTTAGTGTAAAATGAAATATATTACAGCATGGGAGAACTAATCACTGAAGCTCATAACAGCAGGGACTGTAGCAGTTTGTCTCTGGCAGCATACAAAATAAAAAA
>VWZN01010617.1:39956-62475 GCA_013396955.1 Regulus satrapa | reverse complement strand
AGCAAAACAAAAATCCAAGCCTACTCAAATAAAAAAAACTAGATTAAATTGAGAAAATGTATGTGACTGTGAAGAAAGAAAATGTACACAAATAAACCCACAAGAAAGAACAGGCAACTATGCATTTAGGAACAAGAAACCTATCAAATGTGTATCTATACAGAACATACGGAAAACTTAAGAAGTCCATTTTCAAGAGCTATAAGTTGAGAGAGCTACTAATGTTGTACTTCCCTGTAATATATTAATATTTTATGTTAAAGTGACACTGTAGTGTATATTAAATTTGATAACAATCGAATGGAAATGCAGTGTGAGTTTAAAGGGAAGAAAACAAAAACAATAGCTAGAATGCATGCTCATGCTAAGATTACTGACAATAATTCTCTAACCTCACACAAATTACATTTTAGCTACTGTAGGGTATGTATAGACTCGTCACAACTAATAACATTTTTCTTTCATCAGGTTTGTGTTAACATTCTGCAAATCTGAAATGTTTACTGTAACAAAGTAATGCATTATATAGATAGCATATGGTTGCTGGCTTTGTTTATATCATTTTTAAATATCTGAAAGGACCGGTTGGGCTAAAGAGCAATGTTATTGCTTCCACAGTCAGTTGACGGGTTGTTTAATAGTATTTTAAATGTTTGTTAATGATAGTCTCAAGGAAACAGAAAAGCACAGAAGCAATGCAGAATGGCAATACCACAACAGTTACAAAGATTAAAATGCCACTAGGGGACAGTAGAAAGTCACAAAATGAGGTTCTGCTGAAGAAACCAGAACAAAAGGCCTTTCTTTGTCAAAAAAGAAATCACAAATACGTATTTCTAAATAAAAATCATTTCACATGTGTGGGGTTTTAAATTCTGCATTAAAGAGCAATGCAGAAACTGGGAGACACTTGTATGAGTCTATTTTTAGGTCTTTTATATTTATATCCACGTATTTTAAAATATGCAGCACTTTCCCTTTAACAATAATAAATTCATGTGTGGCAGAATTTATTTGCAGTACTTTTACAGAACTGTGATGTTCTTAAACTCCAAAAGGTATTCACTACACATTAATGAAAACATACAAACTGACCTTTGTAATATTGGTAGTTTACCTGACAAAAATTATTATTAAGATTTATGAAGCAGTAGAAATAAATGTCTAAAATTTGAGGACTTTAGAAAATGGTTAGAAAAAATCTGCTCTGTTATGGCCTATGTATGGGCACATGCCCTTCTATCAAGAGCAAAGCAGTGCTCTTCAAAACCTCATAATAGATTCCAGTCTTCATATGCTGAGTAAAGCATATGCAAAGTATAGAAAAGTACAGCATTACCTTTTCAGGGACAAAAAGGTATCAAGATAGAAATGATACATTATTTTTCTTTATTTAGATCAGCCATAGAATGCAAATTATATCTCACAAATTAGAAAGTTTGGTTCAGATACTTGTAGTTACCGAACTTTCACAGCTTGTATAAAAACATTTGAAGGTAATAGCATCAGAGAAATCTGCTGTGCTTACAGCTCCTTCAGATCACATGAGTATAGGATGTAAACGTTTATTTCAGAAAAACTTAAAAATCTTTCATTTCCAAAGCAATGCATTTCAACCTAGAAATTATCTTGGTATTGGGAGCATCTAATCCTCAGCCATGCATTTCACAATACATAGGAGATTATCCACTAGCTATGGAAAATATTGTGAATTATTTTCTGTTTTCCTTGATTGCAAAAACACACAAAGACACTGCAATTGCTAAAATATATCCCCATTCCAGAGTGCTAAAACACAGATTTAAAAGAGCAATGCAATTGTCTCCACACAGCCTTACAACAATAGTCAACTCATAGCAGCATCATGAGCTTGAGCACATAACACCCCTTAGACAATAATATAATTAAGGATTTGTTTGAAAATAGTAAATCTAATAAGTGTTGTTCTATAATAAGGGATGGGACTGTTTTCAAACGGAAAACTTAATTAACATATCTTTATGTGTGAGCAAGAGAGAATGAGGAAGTCTACTGAAGCAATGTATGTAGAAAAAATACATAGGACAGGTAGACAAACACCCTGTGCTTGAAAAGACAACTCTTATACTGTAACACTGAAAAGACACAGAGAGTGAGTGTGGTGTGGGGGTTGCAGAAATGGAGGAGAAAATGAAAGGGAGAATGTTGGGTAGGAGAGAAAGGAGGGGAGGAGACAAGGAAAACAGAAGGGAGAGAGGAAATGAGGATAGAAAGAAAAAGGAGAATCATCAAACTAACTCTAAATGTCTAAGAATTTTTATCAGACACCATAAGCACAGAGAAGACAAAAACTTTAATACACACTAAAATTCATAGGAAGCAGCAGAGATAAGGGACAGTCAACAGTCTAGAGCTACAAGCCCATTTCTCAGGCAGCACTGCAAAAAAAAATTAATTGATGCAGCACTTCAATACCTGCTTTAATGAAGCAACCCTCAAGGTAAATACACATACCACGTGACTGAAAAGCACAATACTGCCTTAATCTGTGATATTTCTGTAATGTTTCTTGTGAGATGGGGATTTTTTGCTTTTAGAAAAATGTTTCGGACTACCCAGGAGACAGATGATTTAAAATTCAGCAGGGATGTATTCACTTGTATGAATGCAATAGAAGTCATTATTATGTCCTTGGAAACTCAGCTAAGGTGTTTACTCTCAGGAAAAAAAAAATTATTTAGAGGTCAAAAGGACTTCTAGAAAATGACCCAAGCAAAACATTTCAGCTAACAGTGTACTTCTTCAAGCACTTCCTCAAACTCACTGAACTGCTGTCTAACACAACAAAAATACTCTTTACTGATTTGTTGAACAGCACAGACTGATGATGCTTTCTCAATCTGCAATTAAACACATTTTTTACTAAATTAGAACCCAAATCCTACAAGGCAAAATGTGTGCAGAAGTCACTGATGACACTTTAATTAGTCACTAAATATGTAAGCCACAATAAATAGAATAAAGTCAGAAACTACAAGTCACTCAACAGCAAATGACTTTGAAGTTCTAGTTTTGTGTTGAAGGTCTCAGAATTTTAGGAACACAACAGAAGTGGTATCTTATGAGTAGAAATGTTCAGAGTACTAGAATCTTGTAAAAGGAATTCTTATGCAGGGAAAGAAAGAAATCATTAATTCAGGGTTAGTAAATAATTTTTTACTCAGCTTATTTTTTAAAAAAGTTATATTTAGAGATGTTTCAGAAGGCTGATGCTTGGATCTTTCTCTAACACTATATTTGTGCCTTACTGCATTTTTCAGCATTTTTTTCACTATATTGTACTTCACATCTTTTAGCAGTGAATGATTTGTACTCACTTTACCCTTAGCTTTCCACGGACACTTTCTAAAATGCTTTACTATTTCTTCCAATTGCCTCTCAAGAAAAAACATTCTGCTGCAATACTTCCTTCCTGCTATTCTCAAAACTCATCCTTCCACTGCTATGTCCCTTCCCTGCCTTCCTATCTCAAGATTCCCAGTGAATTGTTCTTTTTACTTTTAGTGGCTCATGTCTCTCTGAGATGTGAATTCTTTCCTTGCTCTTCACCTCTTAATTTTTAGTTCTTTCATAATCTCAGAAAGTCACACAAAAATGTAACAACTTGTGATTTGGTATTCCCCTATAGGTCAAATTTAGGTTTTCCTATATCAGGATACATATTTGTAACAATTAAGAACCTTGTGTTTTAATATGTTTAGTTGTAATTGTCTCTGAAGGATTATTCCTTTACACATTAATTTAACTGTAGGCCGAGTTGCTTTAACAGAGCTCCGAAATTTCAATATAGTTTGTAAAAAATAATGGTCTATTGCTGTAAGAGGCACATTACATGAGATGCTGTAGCCTTTGTATAAAAAAAAAAACAAACAACCAACAAAAAAAAAAAAAAAGGATTTTTTATATGGAAATTAATATTCAATGTCCTATAACAAATTAAGGAAACTAGAATAACTTCTCTTTTTAAAAAATCTTTGTTAATATTTTATTTCAGGCAAATCTATTTTTGAGATAATAACTTGTTTCTCAGTACTAAATACAGAAAGCAATCTGGAAAAAAAAATAGTGTAAACATGCTAAAACTTAAATCTACTGATCTCCCATTTAATTCTTGGTACACGGAAAACAGTGGATAGTTCTGATACAGCACCTGATTGATATTTCCAGGGTGTGAAAACCTCCACCATGAGATTAGGCTGATATTGCATATTCAAACACATACAATGATATATTTGTCATTGCTATTGACCTTTATCTCTCCAGTTTCCTGACAACCTTCTACAGTTATTGACATTACAAATACCAGCGACAACGTGCAGGGCAAAGTATAACCTTTCATTTACCTTCATGTCCCTCAAATGACTCACGTAGCTAGTTTCAACAAAAGCTGCAAACAATGATACTGTTGATTTTTTTTTTCTTAACTTGCTAAAATGTTTTCCATTTTCCTCTTGTTCTCTGAAAATCATGCCAATAACTCACTACAAAGGAAACGATTTCAAATGAATACAGGTAATTAGAAGTGTCAAGAAATCAGCAGAGTAGGGTGTCTGCCATCATTTCTGTGGAAAGAGTGCCAGATTCCCTTTCAAAAAGGTCTTTGTCATTTTTTAATAGAAGGTAATTAATGTAGACTACAGTAAAGTGTACAGGATCCCAGTCACTTGTCTTTCTTTCCTTAGAAATGGGACCATAAAGATGTTTTGATTTCTAGAAACAATCTTCTGAGGTTATTTAAAAATGACTTTTAATTACAAGTATAGTCTTTTCACTACTTTCATTATTTTAAAAGCAAGAAGAGGCAAAATTTGGAAAGGGCACATTTATAAGGGTGAAAAGAAAAGAAGTTTTCCTTTAAAAATTCCAGAGGTAAGTAGTTTGTTTAGAAAGTGACAGGGTGATTTCACATAACAGATAGTCTCCACTGAGAAGAACACTAAAACCAGACTCGAACATGGAAATCTATCCACTTGTAGCTCAACATTCAACCATCCAAATACAGAAAGGTGAAACATTGACGCTTTTGTAATGAAAATTACAGATATTCAGCTCACTGCATGTTATATACTAGTGGTAACAAAACCAATTATTTTCTAATTTTGATAACCATACCTCTGGCAGACCAATGTAAATCATCTTTGAGCTGTACAAAATTTAAGATTTCAAACAAAATTGTGCATTTTATGGAAAACTATTTATTCTGAAATCTTGAAAAAAAATCAGAGTCGTGGAATATGCCGAGTTGGAAGGGACTCACAAGGATCACAAAGTCCAACTCCTGGCCTTGCATAAGACACCTCAAGAGTCACACCATGTGCCTGAGAGCATTGTCCAAATACTTTTTGAACTCTGCCAAGCTGGTGCAGTGACCACTTCCCTGGGGAACTTGCTCCAGTACCTGACCACTCCTGGGTGAAGAATCTTTTCCTAGTATCTAGCTTGAACTTCCCCTTACACAGCCTCAGGCCACTCCCTCAGGTCCTGTCACTGGGCACCACAGAGATCAGGGTCTTGCCCTCCTCTTCTCTGCGTGAGGAAGATTTAACTGCAGTGAGGTCTCCCACAGTCTGCTCTCCTCCAGGCTGAACAGACAAAGTGACCTCATCTGCTCCTTTATATGGTTTCCTCTCAAGTCCCTCAGCATCTTCTCAGCCCTCCTCTGGATGCTTTTGTAACAGCTTGCTATCCTTCTTATACTGTGGCATCCAAAAACTTGGGGTGACTCCACACTAGTGCAGAGCACAGCAGGACAATCACATCCTTTGATCTGCTGCCGATGCTGTGTCTGCTGCACTCCATGTGTGACTGCCAGGACACAATTCTTTTAAAAACATGTGTACAGAAAAACAGAAAGCCAATTCATTATACTGCACTGAGGTTAGTAACTTCCCTTCATGAGGAGTTAAAGCCTAGTGATGAAACTCACCTTAAAAAAGGTATCTAACAATGCATATAATCAATTGCATAATCCTAGTATGCTATGCTACTAATATGAATAAATGTTCTTTGTCACAAAATTAACCAGAACTTTTCCAATTCTAATATTTTCCTTAATTCCATTAATGTTTCTTATATATCCGCTATTCGTGATCTTTGATAACAGAGAGAAATAACCATTGAATTAAGAGAGAAAAATATTTCCTCTTTTCTGTTTCATTAATACAAACATCTAGAGGGCCTCAAATTTATATTTGTATTGAAAAAAGTATATCAGTTCAGAAATTTTACTGTACACCAAAGACCATGTGTACAGAATATGATTAAGCATTTTGAAATACAGACATCAAAACTTTTTCAATAATGAAAAGAGATCTTGAAAATCTGGGAGACTGGTAACAAAGCTCAGTGTATGTAAGAAGGAATATCACAAATTTTAACTTTGCATTTCCATCTGTATGTTCAGTAATAGAAGAAATTTATAATAACATTTACTAACACTATTTATTTGTGTTACAATGAGGTCATCCATTTGGATTTTAAGGCAAATAGACATTTAAAAGGAAGACGCTGACAACCTTCTGATTTATGTAAATCAAGCCTAACACATTTCATAGTCTGCATGTCACTGCCAACAGGAATTAAAAAGTAGTAACAAACATAAACAGCTCTCTGCTTTGTGGTTCAGAAAATAGTTGATAGATCTTAGGGCAAAAATTTCCAGTCTCCAGTTCACATCTTTTCTTCAAGCAATATTTCCTACTGTACATGTAGTTTCATAACTTTAGGTGCTCTCTCACTGGGAATTGCTTGTGCTGTGTACTAAAATCCATGGATAGATGTTCACAAATTCCAAAGGGCATGATACTATTTTGCCCAGCAATTAAATTCAGAAGAGGTGCTACAAGAAATTATAGAGGTTCGTTGCCCACTCTGCAGCTATTAAGAATGAAAGCTGAAGAATCACTGTTGTTCATCAGGTTTAATCTGTGTTTCTAACTTCCTTGAGTAGGACTGGCAAAAGTTGGAAAGAGCAGACCTGTAAATGTATTTTAATGTTAAGAGGGAGTTCAACCTTTGATCTCGTGACAAATCTGGCAAAGCAGCAAGAGTACTATTTCAGATCAATGCATTGCAGAGAACTGTATTTGAGTATTATATTTGCTATATAAAAGTATACTATTAAAAATGCTGATAGCAGTTGAAATAAAACAGTTGAAGCCCATAAATAAGAACAGTTTTGTCCTAAGAAGACATGAAATTATATAGAATAGCCAGAAAATACTTCTGACAATTTAAAATTCTGGTTCTCTATTTTTTTCTCAAAATAGGAAAACATCAAAATTAGTTTATTGCTGGACTAAACAACATGGCAAAACTATCTTAAAAAATATAGTAAAAAGCAACTATCCATATATAACATAAATCTATGCATACCATATTTTCATAAAAGCATCGAAGTGAGCAGACAGCCTTGCAAGTTCTCTCTTACAGTCATAGCTTTGCAAGTGAGGCAGCAGCATGAAGTAATCCGAAACAGCATAACCATCACAGGTGTTAATGGAAATCAATCAGTATTGGTCTGGTGTATAAATACAGAACACTCCTCTTAACACCTATAAAATCAGGTGCAAGTTCATGTCACTATTTTGCAATATCCTAAATGTGTGGTCTAACACTAAGCAATTGCTTATCCTGAGCAATCGTTGCAAGTGCTCTGTGCTTGAACTGTCCCACTGTGTGTAAGAGAGCAGCTCTCTGAATGTAATGCATGAATAAAAGCGTTAATTTCAAAATTTGACACAGCTGGACATGAGAGTTGGAAGGGTCTATTTCAGGGAGTGGGAATCACCACTGGCTATACAACAAGTTAGCAATGGTACCTACACAGAATCAGAGTTGGTTTCCTGACACATCAAGTGAATATCTCACTATGGAATTCTTTAATCTATCTGCTGGACTCATTAGATGTCAAATAGCTCAGAGGAGCAAGAAAAGCTACTCCCATTCATGGCACTAGCTACAGAGTTGAGCTTCCCACATTTGGGAAATGTCTGACACAGATTAAATACTCATATTTAAACAGACAGCTGGTAAACAAAAAAAACCCCTGGTCAACAGGCAACTGAATATTTAAAGGCCTCAATATGAATACAAAATTATGTCAAAAGCATCCCCTCATTCATATCAGTAGCAAAACCAGTCCCTGCTACAATATTCTAAACAATATCAATCACTACCTTGTTAATTCCAGAAAATGCAGGCACAAATATCTGCCACTTAGTATCACCAAGAAATTTTAGTTTTCCTAGATATCATATTTATTCCAAATTTAATAACAAATTTTGCAACTACTCCTTGCTATATCTTTCACATTTCCATAAGAAACTGATGTGTAAATTCCTGGGAGGAGATATACAATCTTTAACTAGGTAAGACTACAGATATGAACACTGAATTTAGAATTAGCAGCAGAACAAGATTTAGAACAGCACCGGAATATCTGAATCAGTGTGGCATCTAGGAAGATCTTACCACTGATCTCTGCCTCTTCATGAGTAATAAGGAATTATCTCTCCCATTTACCTCAAACTGTGATAGAATTAATCACATGATTAAGGGAGAATGTGAATTGCCTTGTACATGAACGTTCTCAGGATCTTTAGGCAGGAAATTGGGAAGTTTGACTTCTTTCAGGTTTGCATTTTTGCTTTTATGAACTGAAATCTAAAATATTTTGGGGGTTAAAACCAGAATAAATTCAAGTACATCCACTTTCATATACCATTTTAACATACCTAGAAGCACTCAAAATTAAACCAAACTTCTCAATGGTATTCCTATTTGATTATATTTTACTTAGGATCTATGCTTACAGTTTTGCTCAGAAAAAAAAAAAAAAAAAAAAAAGGGGCAAGGCTTTTTTTTAGCTNCTCAGAAAAAAAAAAAAAAAAAAAAGAGGGGTCAGGCTTCTTTTCAGCTGGATAACTGAAATACAGTCATACAGTCCAAAGCAAAAGAAAAAAAAACAAAAACCAAACTAGTGTTTTTAATAAACAGTTAAGTGAAGTAATGTTTTAGCTCTATTTTAGCCCTAAACCTAAATGCCAAATTTGTGCTAAATGCTGATCTATGTTGCAATACAGCTTTGTTGATTGCAAATAGACAGGCCAGATATATTTGTTTCTTCTCTTACATGAAAAAAAAAAAAAAATCTGTTTAATGGAACAAAAGATACCAAATACCTGTAGAACTACAAAAGGGTCATGAAGAAAGAAGGAAGGAGTGTAAGATTTTTATTATGAACAAACACTACAAAAAAATCCTGGGAAATCCCATTATTCTTTTAGAAGTCCACAGCTTATAGTAATCTAGTCTAATGGATCAGAAGGATGAAGTTCCCTAAACTTCATGTAAAATAAATTTGGTAATAATTGGAAGAGTAGAAAAAGGAAACTGCCTCTTACAGAATTCATTACTCCATGTAAGCAGACCATTGTGCTTAAACATTTGTGCAGCAAAGCCCATAAAAAGAGTTCTCCACATTCTTTCATAATTGTCAAATGAGAAATTCTGGATCACATAACTTTTTTCCCCACTTAAAATCTATGTAGCATTGGTATTTTTTGCCTTAACATAATTACTATGCAGTGTGGTAAATAGGACTCATTTTAATGCTATATCAATATGTCTGACCTCATAATAAATATTATGGTCCTGGTCTTTAAATGTTGAACAGTGATGCTTGGGTCAATGGCATATTAATTGGAGTCAACTACTTTCATGAATTGTTAATTAATTACTTTGGCTGTTTTGCACATTATACTAGTTATCAAAGAAAAAAAACAATAGAACTTTTCTTCCACAAAATAGATGAATAACATTTAATTGCTGAGCTAAAATAGAGATAATTCATATTGTTGTAATTGCATAGATGCTAGCAGGAGCCTTCTTAAATACTATTATCAAGATACAATACTAAGAATGTTTCATAGTGTGGTGAGACAGATGTAGAGTGGACACACAAATAAGCAAGTTGAGTTCAAGCTCTTTTATTTCAGGATTTTTCATGTGAGCAAAACTGTCTCCAGTAGCTAGTTCTAGGTGCAGTGCAGATCTACAAAACTTGTATTACTCAAAGACAAAATTGTATTTACAAGTATGCAGGCTAGCTGTTGTAGAACTTATTAACACTGAAGATTACTTGATGATCTACAGATCATATAAACAACAACAAAAAAGCAGACTGTGCTTCTGTGTAAAAATAACAACATTGTCTACTTCCCCGCAACCTCTCTAAAACAGCATAATTCCCTGAGAAGTGTGGTTATACTAGTCTAAATTCTACAGATTGAAGCCTCAGAACTACAAATCTAATTGTACTACTAAAATGAAAAGGTTACTGAGAAAAACTGCTTTAAACATTCTGGAATTCTTAAGGAAATGCCACCAAGAAATGTGTTCAAGTTAACTCTTAGGGAGTCAGGAAGAAGCAAAATTCAAGTTTGCCAAGTAACATTAAACATTAGGATATTTCATAGAATCAGAGAATCAGAGGCTCAGAGAACCACTTAGGCCAAAAGACTAATAAGATCATCAAATACAACTATTATTCCAGCACTGCCAAGCCCCCCACTAAAGCATGTTCCTAAGTACCATGTCTACATGTCTTAAACATCTTCAGGGATGGTGATTCAAACCAGACAACCTTTTCGAATGCTTGATAACCCTTTCAGTAAAAGAGTTGTTCCTAATGCCTAATCTAAATGTTCCTGGCACAACTTGAAGCTGTTTTCTCTGGTCCTGACACTTGTTACCTGGTAGAAGAGACTAATGCCCACCTCACTACATTTCCCTTTCAGGTAGTTGTAGAGAGCAATTAAGACTCCCCCTTGAGCCTTCTTTCCTCTGGCTAAACATTCACTGCTCCCTCAGTTGCTCCTCATATGAACTGTGCTCCAGACCTTCCCCAGCTATGTTGTCCTTCTCTGGACATGCTCCAGAACTTCAATGTCCTTCTTGCATTGAGTGGCCCAGAACTGAACACAGGATTTGAGCTGTGGCCTCACCAATGCAGAGTATAGGGGGATAACCACTGCCCTGGTCCTGCTGGTCACGCTATTGCTGATACAGACCAGGATGCCACTGGCCTTCTCAGCAACCAGGGCACACACTGGACCATGTCCAGCTGGCTCTTGACCAGCACCCCCAGGTTCTTCTCCATCAGGCAGCTTTCCAAGTAAGCAGACCACTGTGCTTTAATATTTGTGCAGCTAAGCCCATAAATAATTTTCTCCCCATACTTTCATAATTGTCAAATAAAAAATTCTGGACTACTCTTCCCCCAGCCTGTAGCACTGCCTGGGGTTGCTGTGATCCAAGTGCAGGACCTGGCACTGGGCCTTGTTATATCTCACACGATTTGCCTCACCCCATCAATCCAGCCCATCCAGATCCCTCTGCAGAGCTTTCCTATATCCTCCAGCAGATCAACACTTCTGCCCAACTTGATGTCACCTGCAAAGTCACTGAGGGTGCACTTAATCCCCTTGTCCAGATTGTTAATAAGGATATTAAACAGAGCTGGCTCCAATACTGAGCCCTCGGGAACACCACTTGTGACTGGCTACCAGCTGGATTTGACTCCATTCAGCATCACTCTCTAGGCTTGGCCATTCAGACAGTTTCTATTTACTATATTCTACTGTCCTTACATACTTTCTTTCCCTTTATTAAAATGTACAGTAGAACACATGCTACAGCTTAAGCCTTTTATATTTCCTAAAATTACTACAAGCATATTGTTTTTAATGCCATCATAACCCACTGTATTGATACATGGTTAATTTAATTTTCATCAAATGTAGAATAATTCACATGTTTAATTCCAATTTAGTTACTTTTGCACTGTTTACTCACAGTTCAGGAGACGAGCATTTGAGACAAATCAGCTTCAGATTTAGGTAGCCTAACTGAATCGGTATTTGTTGTTATATTTACCATACAAAGTTTAGCATAACAGCTGTGCTATCTTGACATTTCACATATTAAAAGTATTATTAGTATTGTTTCATATGCAATGATAAAAACATAAGCATTTTAGCACCACCAAGTCATTTAAGAGGATTCAAGGTTGCCCATGAAATTTGTATTTTATATTCCTTATTTTCACTATTTAACAATGAAATTTTAAAAAGGATGAAAAAGCTTTGATTAAATATATTATTTTTTTAAATATAAGAAATATAGCTCATAGGACTTGCCCAACAGTAATGACTTGGCTAAAGAGCCTCTGAACATTCTATATCATTCTTCCTCAGACTCAGTTGAGTGCAACTTTCCTGTATTGAAAAATTAAAATTAGAAGATCCACAGATACTGATGAAGTGGGAATCATTTTGTGTTTATCTGTCAGGATTGCAATTTCTCAATGGTTTCTGAAGATCCCCAATTTAGTTATCAGTCTATTTCACTACGCTTCTAAGTTAACACCATAATAATACAGAATAACAAGAAAACAGTGTATGCAAAAGGAACATATTACACAGAATAATATGTTCCAGACATATTACATTCATAAATTCAGCACATATTACTCTGGCACAGTTTTCCATCAAAACAAAGAGTGGATAATATAAAACAAAATATGTTTATAGGAAGATTTTGGTGTCAAAAAATGGGTCAAGATCAATTTTGGACAATAGATGCTTTTCTCAAAATGGGACCATATAAAAAGATTAGCTTTCTATGGGAATTATTTTGAAAACAATATTAAGGTTAGGGACAGAAACATTCAGCACACAATACTCTAATTTTGACTCCTTCTAAAATTGGAAGCTAGTGAAATATTTTTGTTTAGACTTTCAGCAAAACAGCTTGCTTTGACAGAGATTTTCATCCAGCTCTAAGTTTAAGAAAAACTAAACTAACCCAAACCAGGGTGTTTAAAATTTGTGAAAATTAACTGCAGTGGTCACTACTGTTATGTGAAAATGTATTACTCAACTAAAATATAAGTATTTTATGTCTTCAGTTATCCTTCTGCTCAGTCAGATTACATGCATTCAATAATTTTTAGAAAATCATGTGGGCAAAACTAATATAAAATGAAAATGCATATTTTATCTATAACTAATATAAGGTTTTTCAGCAAGTAATTTGGAAATGCCTTACTGTACCCTGTTTGGTTTGTTGTTTTTTTTAAGCTAGGAAACAAGACACATCAGACAGAGTAAAGAAAGAAAATCTATTCCACCAGCAACACACTATCCAATCACAGCACATCTGCTTTTCTACTGTGGTGATAAGGATGCACAGATGTTTTTTAATATCCATAAACCAATATGCTAACTATAAAAACAAAGGAACACATACAATATACTGCCAGTAATTCTATTAATCTAAGATAAAAACAAAGATGAAACCAGAATGAATTGGTTTCTTAAAACAAACTTCTTTCTACTTATAAATCAGAGTACTAAAGAGAAATAAATACATATGTATCCTAGTGATCTAACACCCATCCCAAGCTAGCCCCATCTTGTGTCACTGCCTAAGTCATGCAAATTACACCAGAACTGCCAGTTGACTAAGATTAATGACACTGCGCCAGCTTCTTTGTTTCTCTCTGCGGCCGTTTAGTGTGAAATACTATCCAAAAACATTATCTATCCTCTATTAATCCCACAAATTTGTTCACACCATGCACATTGTTTAGGGCAATTTACAACAGGAACATACTGAGCACAATTGCATTTAATTACTTGGGTTCTAATTACATTCATTAAAGGCTAATAAAATAAATGAAACAGCTTTAAAAGCTTCTGCAAAACACATGGGTCTTGTCTCCCTCATGAAGCATGCTATAGAGGTTTGATGTGAAACATAGATTTCAACATATATGTCTGCTTATTATGTATCACTAATATGCACAAAGACACATAATGCATATTTATTTATTTATAAACCATATGCACTTCAATTCTGAATGATCCTGAATACTGCTGATATTACATATATTACTAGTCAGGATGATGCCAGGCACCCCAAACTACTTTTTAATGTGGTATGTTGAGATGGAGAATATCAGTTTTAGCATTCTGACCCAATTAATTTAACTCTTTCCATCTCTACTACAGAGTTATTCCCCCATTTTCTCTAATCTTATACCTCCATTATAAAAGACACAAATTGACATCAGTGAGAGAGTAAAAGAACAAGACAAAGAAGATGAAAAGAGCAGGGCAAACTGTATTACTTTTTTGGTATATGTTCCTAAAAATATTTTTTTAAGGCTCATTTCTAACATTCATCTGATAATCTGAATTTTTTCTCAGTAGCTATTTACATTAAAAAACACATTCTGCACACTAGGCAGTCTAAATAAATCCCCCATGGTGGTTAAAAATGCAGCCTGTTAATACCACAATTTCCTAATTCTTATGTTTTTATGCTATTTCCATTTTGCTTAGAATGCAGTTTATGGCAAAAGACTGAGCCTGGAACATGCAGTTGACAACTGTGCCAGAGAGAATTCAGCACTGGATATTTAGAAAAAAGTGCTTATGGTGAGCTTTGCAGTTACGACTGTTCATTGTTCTTGGATTTTCAAGAAGATGATCCTAGTAATCAGTGAAAGAAATAAAGTTCTGATTTATCATCATAAACCTTAGACTATGTACGTATGGGGTCTTAACTGAAGATCCAACTTGGCACACTTCGAAATTTATAACTCCTAAGTATTCTGCATCATAAATTCAGTGGTAATCAAACATGTCTGCCAACAATTAAAAGGTATACAAACTTACACAAGTTGTGTTTTATGAAGAAATTAAAATAAAAATTAGAAAGAAACCAGCCCTGAGGCTTAACCTACAAGTACTGTAGAATTTTAATAAGTGTTTTTAAGTGCCATGAAACACTCAAAGATCTGGTACAGACCCTGTGAAGTAAATCAGGTCCATCCACCCAATGTATCTTCCTCTTATAATTTAAAAAACATTTTCTGGCTATAAATTAGTTAATTTAAAAAAGATTTTAAGACTTTCTGTAATTTTAGTCCATTGCTGACAAAATAATCATATTTTACCTTAAAATAAAATAAAGGCAAATATTTCTGTTTGGAGTATGTTTCACAAGAAGCAGGCTGTGCTGGCACAGCACTTCAGGCAGTTTAACTGAGAGCAATAAATTAACAATGGCTATATGCATCATTTTAGAAAGTCCACCTTAAAATTATACAACTTTGCCACATACATGTCTTGAACTGTTTCTTATTATGAGCACAGGATCAATTCCTTTTGCAAACTATTTAAAGAACAGACATTTAAAGAAATCATATGAATCCCTCATTCAGATATATATACCCCTCATTCGTGAATCAACATTTGCTTTGGAAAAGGGAGGAGGGGCACCATCCTGCACAACAAAGCAGCAGCTCAATACAGCTGCCATCTGGCTTCCTCCTGCAGTTCACTTCCCATAGCAAACAAGATCCACAGTTTAAGGAGTGTTGGGGAAGGGGGAGAAAGGCTGCAGTTTTAACCTTACAGCTTTATGATGAGGCATTTTTCCACTCTATAAAACCCCCACTTAATATAGGAGAATGGAAGGCTCAGGAAATTGTTAGTAAGATAGAAAGCCTTTCACTTCTGTGTTTCTGGTTCAGATCCATACCAACTCGGTAGTAACCAAATATAACCACTACCTAAAGGATTTAGTGAAATGAGTTAGCTAATCTCAGTATAATACCTAGTGAGCATGCATCCATATCACTGAAACCCCCAAATACAATAAATTCTTTCCTCCTCACTGTGAAGGAATTGCTTCACACCAGTAGCAGCTGACAACATCAAGGCATAAACCAAACTATTTTAACTACAGCAGAAGAAAGAACGCTAAAAGCTTGACACAGTGAAGAATCTGCTGTGTGCCATCTTACTTCTGCTATAGTTCATAAAAGCACAAATCAGTCAATTTTCAAGTAATGTGCTATTGTTTATTGTCTTTATCTTACTTTATGTAAAAGTGAGGGAAATCCAAGAATCTAACTGTTTAGCTCTGCACTTATTAGTGGGGCAGCTAAAGGGCCATGAAATCTCTACTTTTCTTACTGTTGTCTCATAGTGCGCATTCACCATTTTGCTACATTTACAAAACAGTAATAGACCCGAAGACTCAGGCTGTGTGCTCTGGTGACTCTGTCAAAGAAAGATAAATATATGCTGAAGAAATGATAAAGGTGCTGGTTTAAGCAGTAATACAAAACCTAGCAGTTTACTTGTTGCAAACAGTCCTTTCTCAATAAATTATCATTAATAACAATGAAATCCCTAAAAGGTTTCATTGACCGAACTGGAGTTTTTTTATTCCTTCAGTGGAATCTGATTTTATACACTTTACAGTTGAGGTATTCAATCTGATATACAGACAGTTCACAGCATAATGAAAAGTGAGATAATTTCTTTCCATATCTAAAAAGCAGTATCCAGTTTATAGTCAAAGTTTAAAAAAACCCTTAAATATTAAACCTTCATGTTGTTGGCAAGGTCAAGTGCTGTCCTAATACCGTACAGCTGAATGGATAATATCCATTAAGACTCATCAGTGAAAGACACCAACAATATGAATAAATAGAACCCAAAAGCTAATGACCTCAATCCCTAGCAGCCCCTTGACCCTTATTACTACAGCTGCTGTTGTAGGAAAGGATTAAAAGGGGCTAGAAATCATTGGGTTAACATACAAGGGCCCAGAAATTTGACCCTGGTTACTTACAACATATATCCTCTACTAAAAATGAGTACATGAGAATTAGAAACAGGGCTAGCAAAGGTCAGCTTGAGTGCAGATAAACTCAAAAAAAGGGGGCTTGAAAGGCAAAGAGGTTTTATTTCTCACACAGCACTTTGCAGTAATCAAGATAGTCTAAGGACAGAAGCAGGAGTAGGATAACTAGCATTATTGAATATCCTAGATAAACTTTTAGGACGCACAAACTTTCCTCACATCTTAATCAAAACCAGCAGCTTTCAAAGCTAAAAAAAAGAAAAACTACTTACCATTAGATATGTAGCACCAAGTCCATACTTCATTAGACATATGAATAACATTTTCATCACCATGACTAGAAAACTGGACTTCCTCATTAACTGAAATCAAGCATTCAATAATCATAACTCTTTTCAAACTGCCTCTGAAATACTTCTATAATAAGATCCTTTCTAGGTATCAGGTCAAGATCAAAGATGGCAATCTATAAGCTAATATACACAAAACTCCACAGACTTACAAACTGAGCTCCATAAATCTGCAACCATCTGCAATCATGATACACACAAGCACACACACACACACTCACATTGGGCAATCTTAGATACCATTCCATCCACCCTGAAAAAAACCTTGTGATACCATCCACAGAACTCTTAACTATCCAAAGAAGGCTTTTATTAAAAAGTATACCTCTACAAAGAGATCGTTTTTATTTGAAAGAGATATCTGAGCACCACAGAGGGAATTACATCTGTCAAATAAAATTGTACTTGGTACTTCAAGAGAAAAATCACAAACCAATTATAAGCAATTCCAGAAGATCTCATTTTAGAGATATTTTCCAAGAACCACCTTGGTGTCCTATCACTCTCTAGCCTCAGGAAACTCACTGTCAGGAACATCCTAGGTACAGTTCAAAGACACTGAATGAATGAAGACCATATTTGAGCATGAAATGTAAAATCCCTATTATTACTGTAGTAAACAATCTCTCCACAGAACCGCCGCTATCTTTCAATTCTACTACTGCACTTTCAGGAATATAAACAGTTTATCCCAGTAACTTGCCATTGCAAGACCTATGATCAGTGTAAAACTACTTGTAGTGAACAGACACACTCTAGGGAGGATTAAATACCCACATGTGAGCACCTCTCAATAGTCACTCTGTAACCTTTCATTCCTGCCTCTCTGCTGGCTCACACTCTATGCTCCCAAGCTCAGGTGAAAACTACAAACACCTTCCAAATTCTGGTAAGAAAAACCTGCAACTCTACTGGATGCCAAATAACATGGATTCTGGAGAGTGGTTTTATAGCACATTATAATCTCCCTTCCTCCTCTCTTGGACTAACCAGTGTTTCACATGCAACAAACACCTTTTTCCCTACAGATAAGTGCCTGTCTTTCTCTCCTGTTCTGCCCCAGTCCCATATTATCCTCCCTCTTTCCCAAATACCAACTGCTTTTCTTTCAAAGACGGCTGAATTGATGCATGTCTGTTATCTCTGAGCAACTGTTCTCAACTTTTATTTTGCTGCTATTTCTATTTCACACATGGAAGAGAGACTTCTGTGCTTGTAAGCATAACTTTTTCAAATATTTCAACTGGTGTAATAAGAGATAATACAGACAGACCTCTTCCTGTATTTCTTTAAAGTCAAGCCTGTTGAAAACCAAAGTAAAAATGTGAGACAATTAAAAGGTAAATCATGGCATAATAAAACTTCAGGTTCATTCTATTTCCAAAATTCTGAAACTTAAAGAGCAATTTTCAATATTTTAAAGAACTTTTAAAGCATAATCAGTAGGCTTTTAAATGGTATGCCCATAGCTCTGAATAATTAACAATGTTTAATTAACTTGTTTTTTTGAAAACAAACTAAGTTTATTTTTGTCAGATACATTCACTGAACATGAATGAAGAAATAATTACTTCCTGAAGATGGCATCATGATTCACACACAACAGAGAACTTAGGATCGGAAGAAGCATGAGAAGACACAATATTGGGTCAATTGTATTGTTGAAATTTTTAATCATTAGTTTCTTGCATGAAACAAACCAAATTCTTCAAGTAATTGAACCATCCATGGACCTAAGCAATTACAGTAAGATGGGAAAGAGTACAGTTCATCCAACAACAGGGATCAGATTTCACCGAGGCTAGGTGAAGAGTTATACAGTTGAAAAAGTTCAAAGCCCTCTGTGCTTTACCTGGGAAAACAGACTCTGCCTAATTGTTTGTGATATTTATGAAAGAGTGTTTATCTACTGAAAAAGAGAAAAAAAGACTGAAACAAAAAACAAACACAAAAACAAACAAAAAAGACAACCCCCCAAAAAATCCCAAACCCCCATGCTACAACTAAGAAACCAAGGTGTATCTTGCTAACACAGGGATGAAAGAGTCTAGTCTCACAGTAACTTAGGTAACCACATCTAAAAACCCTTAAATAAATTTATTAAACTCTGTAGGAGAAACTATCTGGTTCTTTGTTGCCTCTATTCAGAAGGCAGCTGCAGTACATCATTTTATAAGCAGAAACATAATTTTTCAGTTCATGTTTAATAATAGCCCAGTTTATGATAAATTGCTCTTTTGATAACTGCCCTTCACTTTAAAAAATGTCTTTCTCCTGTATTGTGGTTTATTGTCCATTAATGTTTTCACGTGTAACTATTGTACCACCTCCCAGTCTCTGTTTTACCAGACTAAGCAACCTTAACCTCTCAATTTCCTTGAGGTTTTTCTTTATTCTATTTAGCTGCACCCATCTCAGTTGAACTCATCTTTATTAAAAGCAGATAACCAGAAATTCACCATGATATTCCAGGTTATGTTCAGACATACGAAACTCTACGACAATGGATTTAAAACTTACCTGACTTAACTATATATACATCAGATACATAAGAAACACCAGCTCTTTACATGTTTATAGTCAAAAAAGTATAATATATAGCAGAAATTGTTGCTATTTTCACCTCATATTAGAGAATTTCATTCAACTTGTATTACTACATGATTCAAGGTTATCCAGAAGAAAGGTATTTTTGCATGAAATCTTATCTCTTGTCTGCTCTAACTACTACATTTTTAGCTTTTTTTTTTTTTTTTTTTTTTTTTTTTTTTTTGCCACTGTTATTAATGGAAATACTGAATCTGATAGTTCCTTGTGATATTCCTGGAAGAATGCTATTTCAGCATCTGATATTCCCTTTTTCAATAACATCTGTGGTCTCACTACACATTTTTAGCCTTAATTTAGAAATGCCTTCATTAGTCTACACATTAGGTTTAAGATCAACATCATAGTCTATAAATTTAGTGAAAGGACAATGAAAAAAGGTTACCCATCACAAATATGTAACTAGATTCTGACATTAACAGAAACATTTGTTCTCCATTCTGTATCTAGGAAGTTAATTTCCCATGGTTATGAAAGTCCTAGTAGGGTTTCTCTCTCTAATAATATTTCAGGAATCTGAATGTATCTAATATATCTAAATATACACTAGACCCCTGAGTGTTCTTCCAGTAGGATCTGTTTAAAAGCTCTTCCATAAGGGAAGCAGCATTTGCAACTGTGAAAGAAAAAGGTAGGCATATTCTGTTCTTTAAAGCACAGCATAGCAGTAATATGCTTTTCAAAAACCTAGCAAAACCAGGTACATCTTCTTGGCTTAAGAAGATAAAAAGCATGTATCCCTCTGAACTAGAATAACTTTGAAGCAAAACAAATGCATATAGGGGTAAATACTTCCACAGTATTAGTATGTACTACTGCATGATCCATTGTAAAAGAGAAAAAACCACACTGAATATTGCCTGTAACAAGAATAATATACTTTCACTTTTCCTGCAAAGAAAACCAGAGCAGACTTTAAGAGCAAATAAATCAATTTTTATAATTCCAGTAAGACTCTAACTTGGTAAAAGGCCCATAAGATTTATAGTTACAAAGATATATTTAAAGTAATAAATAATAACAAAATAAAGAATATTATACTGCTGTATCGGTAAGAAAATGTACACAGAAAGCTGAACTACTGAGTTTAAAAGCCCTACCAGGAGGCTTTTGGACCACTGGATTTTTGGACCGAATCCCATAGACATTCTTGGACCAAGTCCCATAGGCTGTTAGAATAAAGTCAAAACTCCCACACTTAATCATACAAAACAATGGAATGGGTCTCATTTTTTCAGTTCATATTAACTCCACAGTGAAGTCAGAAAAATGAGGAGCTAACTAGGTGTTACTAGATAAATCAGTATTTAAATATACTAGAATGCAAAATTACACATTTTACCATTGATTAAACCAAAAGGTTTTAAGGAAATAAACTAAAGAGATATTTCTTCCTTGGCTTGTTTTTGTTTATACTGATGCACGGCCAAAAAGTGTACCAACAGTAAAAAACATTTTCTCCCAATTTTCCACTAGAGACAGAAAAGTTCCTTGCCATTCCCAAGCTGTCTCTATTTAACAGGTTTGTAGCTTTGTACCAGTTTCAAGCAATTTGAAAGTTTAGCTCTTTGAATCTTATATGACACTAAAATGTAGTTAATAAGAATTTGGTTTTGAGTCAATACAGTAATACAGTCTCTAAAAGAAATCCACATCTACACTCCAAAATTGTCCCAGAATAGTCCTCCACACTTCTGATTTGTAAATCCTCTTCTAAATAAAGTATAATATGCTGCTTGTCTTTAATGGACTAGAATATACATTAATAATATATACATTTCAGTGTGCCGAACTTGTAAAATACAGTGTTATTGTACTTAGTAATGGTGAATACTTTTATAAGTAGCACACAAATACATTACTTTGAAGTTAGTTTACAGACACTGCTATCTGTTAAAATATGACTTGACTTAAGAGCCATTAATCCAAATCAGATTGTAGCATACCTGTGACGTCCAACAAGAACTAACTGGTAACATTTCCCAATGATAAACTTAATTCTTATGAATGCAGCAAATGAAGATGTGGAAGTGGATGAGATCTCATTTTGGATATGACTCTAGTCCTTGTTAAAATGTTACTACTGCAGAGCTGGTTATACATCATCATTGATATAACAATAACAGATGTCTTACTTGTGCATTCCATTTCTGCCTGCCTTTCAGCTATGATTTTACAACTTGTAAAGGATTAGAAAAAATTGCCAAAGGATTTACAAGAGACTTCTACAGTATTATTTAGAAGACAAATGTCATGTTGTTTTTACAAACTCGTCAACTAACATAACTCTCATTCAAAGGACTATATAATGTTTTACTTTTCTAGTCTGTGAAATTATTGATTAGGGGCTAAGTTTATCACTAAAGATTACTATATATGGTAACAGTGACCGCTAAGACCTTATGCTAACCATGAGGATACTGCCAAAGAACACTCAGGAAGGGCATATAAGGAACCATATTATATTCTCCAAGGTTTTATGAATTATGCTGTGATTAGAGATTCTATAAATAGGTTAAAATAGTAGGGGGATTGATTTGAAGAGTTTCCTTTTGGTTGTTTTTTCTTTTACTTAAATAAAAAGGAAGATTAGAATAACTATTTTAAACTTCCTTAACCAAGGAAATGTTACTGGTGTTTCACTGTCAAGAATAATTACTAAAATGGCAGTAAACAGCTGACCAAATATATGCAAAAGGTTTGGATTTGCATATTTTTGGTTTAAAAATGTGGTTTACTTTCTCCAGTGTGATAGCATCCTTCACTTTTTTTTTTTTTTTTTTTTTGAAATAAAAACT